>JAVXUP010000107.1:572500-806761 GCA_033070095.1 Escallonia herrerae
GATAAAAAATACTATAAACAATTTCTATTAGGCAAAATGACCACATAATTAGTGCTTGAATGAAATGTACTACAAGTCTTTATAATGGGTAGGGATATTCTGGTACTTTACTTCATCAAAAGGAAATCATAGGCTCCCAAGTCTAGTTGGGATTCCTCTTCAATTTCATCTTCTTCATTTATAAGGTAAAGTGAAAGAGTAAATTACTTAAAAGAGAGTAACAATTGGGGATGCGACGCTAACATAATGAACAATAATAAGAGAATCGATTGATTAAAGATTTTGGGTTTTAGGTATTTTTATGGTTTAAATATTAATTTATTATGTTATGAAATAAAGAATCAACAATAATGAATGGTTTGATAGAGTGGTGTTGTAACGTTAGCTTCTTTGCGTGACACATAAACACATATTTTAACGACACATCAATCACCGTTTTTAACCACATCATCACAAAATGACACATCATCCCTCGGATTAAGTTGTAATGTCCAAATAGGATTATATTGCCTCAAGTCTCTCCGTATTCCTGCCAATCTCTAATGCACTGTTTTGCTCCCTCTATCTCCCTCCCTCTGTTTTGCTCCAAATCGACTTTATTTTGCTTCTTCTATCTTCCTCCTTTTATTCGGTGCTCTCTGCTTGAAGAAACTCCTCTACTCCTTGAAAGGAATCTGGTGTTCTTTGGTCCTCTCAGGGCGTCACCTTTTTGTCTGGAAGCTGCAAGGAATTCTATTCTAACAGGTGATAATTTGAGGAAGAGAAGAAAAGTTTACGTCGTTGGTGTTTTACGTATACGAAGTCCGCAAATAGGTGGATTGTTTTCTCTCGCACTATCCAGCTGTTTTGCTCCAGAAGACTATCTTTCCTCACTTCGTGTTCAGTTTTTTTTTTTTTTTTGTAGCTTCAGTTTTTGCTTGGTTTACATTCATAATTTGTGCCAGTTTCTTTTTCTTCCCAACTAGACTATCCTATGACTACAAAATTGATGTTGTCTGAAGTTGTGATCGACTTTGAAAAGCTACATCTGGGTTGGTTACTTTTGAGTGTTATGAAATTTCATTCTTAATCGTAATTTCAATGAAGATTTTTTGCTTGGTGGAATGGTGATGGCTAAGAATGCGAGGGACAGGAGAAAGAGGGGAGAAAGAGATTTGGGTTGGTTACTTTTGAGTCTTATGAAATTTCACTTTAAGCAAAAAATATAACAGGTAACCTCGCTCCTTTAAGCAAAAGATATGAGTGCAAATTAGCAAAGAACACCACTCTACAAACCCACAAAAACAGAGAGGGCTCCTGCAATTTATCGATCTTCTCTTCCTCTACCGCTCATTTGCTGTCTCCATACCAGGTAATCGTCTCCTTTAAGCAAAAAATACAAGTCCATGCATGAATTGATGTTATGGTTTGTACCGGATAATTGGAAGTGAATGCATGAATATGTTGCCTTTTTGAATGGATTGTTCAAAGCAATCTATACCGGATTGCTTTTGGTTTGAAGCAATCTTCCTGAATTTGTGATTTTTTCTAACGCTATGCTTTCTAAATTGATGGTAGCTTTTTGTGAAATTTAACATGGTGTAGTCATGTTCCCATGGTGACAATTCTCACAGAATTTACGTCTATAGATAGTCTTTTACCTCTTTAACTACAGAAGGGTCGTGAAAGACCTGAAATTGGTAAAAGGGAGACGGTAGATGCACTTACAGGAAGCGTCGTCATGGCACTCAATCACTCATCGTGGCTTCCGCATTTGGTTCATAAGACGAAAGGGGGTGGGTTGACAATTAGAGAGAGCTAAACCCCAGACCGCGCCATCCTATTTTTTGGCTAATAGAAAGCAGCATCATGGCTTGTGGTACTTACGTTGCATATTGACTGGAACTAGGGGAAGTACCTAATCATTGCTTTAGACCAATACTACCATGAATTGATTGTGCTCATTCTCTTAATACAGAATATACAAAAAACTCATTGCTTTAGACCAATACTACCATGAATTTACGTCAGAATATTCATATTAATTTAAGCAAAATTAATCATACATATATATAAAGATCTCAGTAAAGAAATACCCGATTTATAGTATGCTTGCCATATGACTTAAAGAACTTACCTGTTCCGAATAGAATTCTAATCTCATAATAAGAGAGATTACCTTTTTATAAGAAAATTCTAGATATGTTGAATAAGGAACTGCTTAGAATCAGTTTTTAGTATACATGAGGATTACTAAACAAATATGACAAAAGACAGGAGCAGAATACTATGTAAACTTGAACTAACCTCAAAAGTTGAGTTCTAATAGGTTAGTATATTAGTTAGTGGATTTTTAGAGTGTCTAGAATTAATTTATAGTAATACGTAATGCTAATAAGTAATTTAGACCTGATTAAATCATGCAAAATAAATCAAATACACATATAAAGATCTCATTAAAAAATATTAGGTTTTAATATGTTTACGTATGACTAATAGAACTTAATAGATTACCTTTTTACAAGACAATTGCAGATATTGCCGGATACGTTGTAGTCTGAGAGAAACTATAAAAGCATCACATATGCCCCAAAAATACTCACATCAAAATATTTTCGATCATCGCAGCAGCTCTCAGGTGTTGTCTCTATTTACTCGGATCCTCTATTCATCTACAGGAAGGCAAATATACACTACTACCTAAAGAGAAACATAATCTTATAATCTCTCTCTCTCTCTCTCTCTCTCTCTCTCTCTCTCTCTCTCACACACACGCACACGCACACGCACAAGGACACACGCAATCTCATAAGAAACCTTAAGTACTTATGGATCTCTCTTTCTCAGTGTTAGTACTCTGTTTACAATCTGGAAATTTACCAAGTTTTTTTTACTATAAGTGCTAATTAAATCATGGGGTTAGCTAAGACAAAGGATACATTGCAGCCATAAATCGTTATTATGTGTTTACCCTTTGTTCTATTCAATTTCAACAAGTTATATGCATTATTGTTATTCTTTACATTCTTCCTCAATTTGGTTGTTATGGATAACGCTAAGTTGTACGATCGAAGGAGAGCAAATGGTGGCAGAATGCACCAAACTCTCTAAGGTAAAAGCTGACAGATGATTGGACCATCAAAGTTAGGGTGATGCAGATTTGGGATAGAGTATACCCAAGCATAAAAGATATTTACAACTCTCACTACAAGAAAACAGGCTTTTGGTGACGGAAATTTCTGTCACTAAAAAGGCAATTTCCGTCACTAAAAGTTTTAGTGACGGAAAATTCCGTCACACGATTCCGTCGCGTATACCCTCATCACTAAAAAGTTAGTGACGGAATTAACGATTCCGTCACTAAATTCAGTGACGGAAAATTTCCGTCACTAAATGTATTTTATATTTCGAATATCTTTTTTTAATTTCGTATAAAACAATTGGTGATGGAAAATTCGTCACATGAAATACGTCACTAAAATAAATGGTGACGGAAAAATTCCGTCACTAAAAGTATTTTATCAATGTTTTATGCTTTTAGCGACAAATCATAATCGTCGCTAAAATTATAAAACAAAAGAAGTATAGTTCCGCCTATTTTTTCAAATCCCATTTTTTTTCTCAAACCTGTATACAACAAATCCATCAACTCATCAAGCACACAAAATCCATTACTACATCAAGCACACAAAATCCATTACTATATCAATCTCCACAAAATCCATTAACACAATATCAATTACCATATCAACCTCCACAATTTCAATCAACACAAACTCCACAAAACCATTAACACAAACTCCACAAGTCCACAAACACATAAAATACCAAGTCCAACACAAATCCTAAACTATCATATAGTAGGGATCATCCTTGAACATGAAAATAAGTTGATGTTTGAACATTTCAAATTAAAGAGAGGGGATTAGTTGGTCACTCAATTTCCGTCCTCATCAAGGTCATACTCCTCATTGGCATCCAAACCATCATTGCCATCATCATCCTCAGTATTTCTGGATGGCTGCACAATCATTAGTTGGTGACTCAATTTCCGTCCTCGTCAACGTCATACTCCTCGCTTTTCCCTATGCATGATACCTTCTTTGGCCAACCATAAACAGTAGCTGATAATGAAAACACAAGCTGAATAATAGTAAACTCGACGTCAGTTACGATAATTACCTCAGAGCACCAAAAGCTCTAAACCAAAAGAAAGAACCATATCACCATCAAGCCACACTTAGAACTTACAAACAAAAATGTATTTTAACAATTTCAACAACCGGAAAGTTATATGCATTAGGGTGAGACTAGCAGGCATGGCAGTGGGCTGTCCTTGACATCCATGACAACCAAATGACGTTAATCATGTAACACTGCCTTACTCGATCTGCTCTCAGTTCACTCTCTCTCTCTCTCTCGCACGACTGATTGAATGCTTTTCCACGTTATACGAACTCAAAGGATGTCTTTGGGAGATCCTTAAAATGGATGAATGAATGAATCAATGGAACATGTCTAAAAAGTCTCCTTGAGAATAAGCAAAGAAGTAAACTGAATTGAGACAATAAACTTTTGTCTAAATTGCATAGTCATCTAGCATACACAAGCAGTTTGCTCATCAGGATCATTTTTGCTAGCCTTTAATTTGCCAAAGCAGGCTATCTTCTTTGGCAAGGATCATAATTTGAAAAATGCATGTCGAGATTAGAGAATGGGAAGAAAATGATAGCTACCAGCAGTCATGAGTATATACATAACAATGAATAATCTTGTATTGTATACGAGGAATAAGGGGAACAAATTGATCCACTTATGAAGCTTTGGCAAAAATGATATGATTACAACATTTACTGGATTGGAAGGTCATGTTGGTACCTTTTTACATTCAATCTATAGTCTAGAAATGCTACTCAGGTTCGTGCCAAATTACATGTCAAACATGCAGCATACCCAATATTCATAAGAAGTGATTACAGAATAATGAAGGTACGTATCATGGCCTTTTGAGTACCCCAATGCGCAACAAGATTCTTCCACTGAACCAGCTTCACTCGAGCAGGTTTTCTCTTAATTTGATCATCATATGACAATGTCGGATCGTAATGATCCTTCTTTACCTTGGCCTTCCAAAGAGCATGTTACTGAAGATGTTTTTTTTTTATCCTTTATATCGAAAGTTGAGCTATTTTTTGGACACAACCTGAAACTTTAGACCACATCTTTATCAAACGCCACTGCCAGACCCTTCTGGTTTGTAGCCCCGTGAGCATAAAAACACAACTTATGGGCAACTCCACAAAAGAGTGGTTGATTGCCTGGCTCGTGAGAACCAAAGGAAAGCACAAATATCTACTCATGAACATAAACATTGCTGTAACTCAACTCTAATCCTACAGCAGATTCTCAACTAATTGGAATTAACCCAAAATTCCCAGCATCTACCTGGCAGCAGTTATAACGCAAACTATTGGTCCTTCGAGAATCAAATTGAACATCGACCCATCTCTTTCACTTAGCTCTCTTTCACTTGGTTTTAATTCAATATCACTATTGCGTTGGTAGATTGTTCAACGTAATCATTTTTTTTCCTCTTTTTGCGGTGTAAATTGCATTATGAAAAAGTGAGTGCTCATAAGAACAACCGGTATACAAGAGAACATTACTCTGCTATCAAGTCCATGAGGGATTTTAAGTGGAAAACTGAACTAAGAAAATGACTTGATATTGCTATTCTTGGCCTAGAGACCAAGATCCTGGGGACCTAGTGCTTCCTCTATCACTAGATCTTCCCTCGTAGGGAACAATCCCTGCTCTCCCCTTCATCCTTTCCAGGTCAATTCTTCACCACCCAAACCTAATTATTTCCCCTTCTTTACCCATAACCGAATTCAACCCGTCAAACCATTGGTGGGTCTTCAAGAATTTCAGCCACGGTTCAGTAAATCTTGTGATATCATCACAAGAAAAGCCCAAGTTCCAGACCCACGAGACGGACCCTCCGAAGAAGAAGAAGTGGCAGACGAAGAAAAGGCTGAAATTAACTAATTCGATTCCGATTCGATTTCCCCCCAAATGCACAATAAATCAAACAACTAGAATCGTATGATAGAGAAAAGGAGACGGAAGTTACCTTTAGGTCTTCAATTTCCTTGGATTCATCCTCTAGATCCCAACGAGCTGTCGCGACTCGCGAATCGCTCAAACCCAGCTGCTCGCCGCTCGCCGTTCGCCGTCTCGTCGTGGCTTCGGGCTTCCTGGCTGTCGACTGTCGTGGCTCTGCCCTTGGCCGGCGGTGACGGAATGGGGAGAAAGGGAGGGGGCGGTGGTGAGAATCTGGGGAGAAAGGGAGGCGGCGGGAGCTCAAAGAAATGGAGGGAAATGAAAAGAGAAAAAAAAGCCCTACATTATACACTCGGGGGTTTTCTCCGAAACTTAAAAAAAAAACAAAAAATAATCAAAATTAGAATTATTAATTTTAGGCGACGGAATTTTAGCGACGGAACAAATTTCGTCACTAAAAACTTTTTAGGTGACGTAATTTTAGTGACGGAACCAAATTCCGTCATTAAAAACATGTTTTCTTAACATTGGTTAGTTTAGGTTATGGAATTTTAGTGACGGAGCAAATTCCGTCACTAAAAGCCTTTTAGGTGACGGACTTTTAGTGACGGAGCCAAATTCCGTCACTAAAATCATGTTTTCTTGCAGTGTCTAACATGATATTGCTTGACGAGGAGATAAGTATGACATATCGTATTCGGTCATGAAATATAAAAACTAAAATAGATATAATTCCTAACGACATAGTAGTGACCATAATTATATGATTCCAGGGAAATCTACGGCATGTATTATTGCGAAACAACCAGAGGTGCACATTCTTACCACAATTCTTACCTCTAGTTAATTTCCAACTTCAAGATGGCAGAACGTACAGGCCATTACCAAAGCATGATACAATGATCACTTTGTTCCATACAACTAAAATATAACACCTCTAGCAAGATGGCAAATCAATCCCTCAGCATAACTTTAGACTTATAAACTATGATGGCCTACACAAAAGAGCGAATGATATCACATACCTTACAGAGTTACAGGTAAAAAAACTAAAAGGACTCAATTAGACTTCTTTCCCATATAAAATTGTATTAGAGTAGTTGCATATAATTCGTTTTCCCAGCATTCTATCTAGATGGCATTGACATTCTATCAAATGTCGGCATTCTATCAAATGTCTTTGACATTGAAGATTTTGGCATGAAGCTTGGGAGGACCAAACTACTTTTCAAGAAGGATATCATCTTGACAAACAAAAGATAATGAAATCTCTCTTAGACAGGGTATGTACATTAGAACATTCGCCATAGCTATATACAAATGTATTATTAGTGACTGGCATGATAGGGCCAAGATTTGGAATTCGAAAATATTCTAAACAAGCAAACAACCACTGAAATAGTACTTATTGTCTGTGGTTGTACGGTTGAAGAATTAAATGGTTAGGCGTCTTTCACTCTTCTTTTTTGCTTTACATGTAACAGTTCTTTTGTTCCCTTATTCTGATTTCCCTACAATTGGATCTTATGTTCATGTCGGGGGGGGGGGGAAGAAGGAAAACGTGCATCTAACTTCCACAGGTTGAATGAAGATTTACGCCAATCTTAACATAAAGGAAGCCAACGACCTTAGAGAAAGGATGCACAATGCAATTGACCAGAATTTTGAGATTGAAATGGTACCAACCCCAACAAAACCAACCAGGCAACCATAGAAGAAATAAAGCTCACCAACAGATTGACTATCGACCATATCCTTAATAAGAAGTTTGAAGATGGACGAAAGGTACTTCAATCTCGCATGACTCCTACAACTCCTTTGCACACCTTACATTTGAAGTACTCTATACATTATTATGTTTATGCTTTGCTGCATTTGTATGGGAAAAGATTTGTACCTGTAATGACATGATACTGCAATTCCAAGATGTAAACAGCTTGTATTACTTTGCATGCTAATACAGTAAAAAACTAAAGCCCTTTCAAGATACATTGTACCGTAAAAAATGCAAACATTTGGCCAAGATACCAGTTCAAAGGCAAGCAGGTCAGGTACGAGATCTATCGGGCTGTAACATATTTTGCACTTGGCACTCGAGGGAAAAAATGGACAACTGTCAAAAATTCTTTTACATGCAATCAAGGCAAGCTATTAATGTTGCAATACAATTATGCATAGGTATAGACCGCAGGTGCAAGTAAAGCATGTTACGGGGACTACAACATTCGTCATTTTCAACTGAAAAGCAGAAAGGATGCTACAAATGCCAGCACATTAACTCATTGATGAACAAAAAGAGGTAAATTCTGATCACAATGCATTGATAGTTATTATGACATCAGCAAAATAAGCCACCCCTCTACTATGAGATTTACAAGAACCTAAAACTACATACGCTATTTCAGGAACAAAATCTGCAAGAAATTCCAAAAGTTGTGAAGAACATTGTTGGTAGGACCTTCATCTTCCAAGTCTAGAAAACGCAATTCAACATCGATAAGGGTTATGAAGACTACACTGTAAACCGAGTCTCCAAGGATATAGATATTGCGGACGAAAGTGCCCATTTGGTTACAACTATGCAGGTACTAAAAATCCCCGATTAGCTCAACAAACTCTGTAACATATAGAATCCCACAATAATTTCCTAATACATAGAATTGAAATCGTGCATTTAACATATGCAGGTTTCCAAAAATTGTGGTGCAAAAGATGACTCCCAAAAGGTTCAGAATTCTGATAGAACTACCAAAAGAAAGCGCCTCAAAAATAACAATCAAGCTGGGCAAAGTGCAATGGAACCTAATGACAATGCATCACATTTAGAAGATGACTGAGGATGAAGAACGTGAGCATGTTCAAATAGTGAAACAACAAGCTAAAATTCCAGAAATAAGAGAATCAAGAAGGCCAAGGAAAAAGAAGATAATTATGGACAAGTAGACATACGCAATGAAGGAACTTTCACTTTTCTTTTACATGAAATTTAAGCAGCAATTACATAGATCGATAAGGAGATACTTTAAATACTTTTACCCTTTGGTGATTAGATCTCTGCAATTTTCTTAAACTCCTACCTTATGCCAAAAAGAAGTGGAACTTTGCTGAAGAGATTTGCTTAGTCCTTTTACTTTACTTGCATTAATTTTATAGTCCAATAATGTCTTATGGTGATTTAAGTACCGTCCTTTCCCACCAAGGACTCACTTTCCGTCTAGAAGAATCAGGAAATTATTCACGTATGTTGCCGTAAAATCATTTCAGCAGCTAGACAGAGTGATTTGGTTGGCTATTTTCAGGCACTTTTAAGTTTCAACTCAATTATTCACTTTTCCTTTTTATGTAAAGGAGAGGTAACTCGCACATTACATAATTTTAGGCTCAATATTCTGAAAGAGGAGTTGGTATTTTAAATATAAAAAAAAAGAGATATGATCGATCAATCCGAGATCTGTTGAGGCATAGTTAGAGAGACATAATACTTTTAAAGGAAAAGGAGACATTGGGCCTTGCGTTACATTTTGGGATTAGGATTTAATGATGTATTGTTGCAACAACTGCAACTGGAAGCATTCGTCACCTTCAGTGAACTTAAAATCATTACATATGCAAGATTATCTTTCATTGGCAAGGATTCTATATTTGCCATTAATTGACTATAACAAACATCATAAAATTTTGGCAAGAATTGCATTGAGCCTGAACTTCAACGTCGCTAGCTAACATCATGACTAGTATAAAATAATGCACCTAGAACTAATAAAAAATTACGTGTTTCATGTAGGTTGACAATGACATCAAGATCAATCAGCTACGTGTACTCACTTATTTGCCAACAGAGTTAATCAAGGATATTATGGTCAAGATTTCAAAAGTATCGTGTCTAGACCTTTTTAGCATGCCTTGGACCTGCAACAGCTTCTAGACGTTTGAGCGACTACTACGAAATTATATGTGATGCTAACATTGGAAATTCAGAGTGGCCCAATGATAAAAGACTAATATCTTAGCAGATACTTTCACGGTTAGAAGAAATAGGACATACAGATTTAGGCACAAGAATAGCAATACAAACTTATTTCAAAGCACCAACACTAGAGACGTTTACAATTAGCATTGTAAAAGTACAACTATTGCTAATACTGGATACGTTGATGCAAAATATGCAATAGAAGTAATCTCTATTTTGAATGGAACAAAGACCAACAAAGAGGAGATTGCTACCTTTATTCAGTGTTTTGATATGGGATATGATAGTGCCTCACTCCTTAAATCACAATTCGTACTTGATGGCATAATAGGTTTAAATTGCGACAATTGGTGCCCAACTCGACAAGACGTGTGTTGTAATGATATTTGGACTTTTACACGAAATGAACAGGGAGAAGATTTCGCAGGCATAGATGTTAACTCCTCAAAAGGAAAGATTATTCAATTGCCTGATGTGCAAGATTGATCTTATAATGGACATGTTCTTAGATAATAAACGTGCATTTGCCCTTTGGTATACAACTGACGAGATATCTCCCTAATTCTTTTATCTTATTCTTATATGTCACAACTCTGATGGAAATAATATTCTTAGTACTAAGGTTCTTATTTACTTATATTCGATCTCATACTAAAATCTTATTCTTATATTTTCCTTGCTCTGTTAGAAATAAGTTTCTTAATTGAGTGGTCCTTAGTTACTGAAATTAGTTGAAAGGTAATACTTGGAACTTCAAGCTTCAAACAAGCATCCTATTCTTTGCATTACAAACGTAGATGTGCCAAGGATCTTTTACTCAACAAAGGGTGTTTAAACAAAACCGAACTTAATCTTATACAACCATATCATGAACTAAACCGAGCTTGGCTCTGGTTACTGGGCTAGTATACATATAACTATATAAAGCCGAGTTTTTCACTGGAATTCTTAGCTCTCTAGTATACATTTAAGATTTTTTTAAATAGTTATTAATTTAGAAGCAACTAGTTGAGTACACGTGCGATACACGTGAATATCAATGTTTTAGATGGTTCATAGTTAAAAAAGTGAGTATGCATCATTGTGGAAATCAAGTAAATAATTAATGGAGAATACAGACGTAATTCAATATATCGTTTGCTAAGCAGCTGTCATGTGAGGATACTGACAAGTCAACATATTTTGCTCGCGGAAACATGACAATTACCTTGTCACAACACGTATATAACATTAGATACCAAAAAATACCTCGATGCAATAATCATGAAACAACAACTTGCTTATCTTTTTCAAAAACTCCTCCCCTATTTTTCGGTCAATTCAAAAGTCTTCCATCATAGAGAGATTTAAAGTCCTGCAGCACTAAGGTATTTAGCCTGTTGAACATCTTGTTAATACAAAGGTGTTTCATCAATTTAAGATACAGATATATGTACTTCTCAAATGCCAACTTAAACTAAATGGTATATACTTTTCGCCTTACTTACATCCATTTTTAATGACAAACATTTGACATATATAATGAAAAAGCTTTATGAGTAGCGAAAAATCGTAACTCACAAAAACACTCGTACCTCCAACTTAGCTAGCATTAATGTTTATAGGCAATTTAGTCTCGTTAACTTCTGAACTTAGGTTGTATCCTGTCAAATTTTCTTTCACTATATTTTGCGCATCAATTTTGATTTCACTTTTTTGTGTCTTGCGAGTGTACTTAAATAAATACTTTAAGGACGTGGACTGGTTGCAGCGCATATCATTTATGTAAGTTTGGTTCTCCACCATCGAATGCCTATCATCCCGATAATTTCGAACCATCCTCCGATTTGCAAATTGGCTAGTCATCATCATCAAATTAGTAGAAAATGGTAATAATGGAAAACTCAAGTAGATGCCTAATGGGATTTCGGAGTAGGCATAGAATGAAAAAAGTTAGGTTAGGAGGATCATCACCGTAACCATTAGTCAAATGATGATGCACTGCTTTGCTTTTAGACAATACCATAGAAATCATGCATGCACATTCCAATTTCCACATACCAATTTTAAAAAAACATGTTCAATTTTTAACTAAGGAGAATTATTTGGATAAGACCTCAGTGAAGCCAGACGCTGTAATTCTTATTTTGATGTACATATGAATGGGTTATTGACACGTATTTTCAACATCTATTGCTAAAACTTATTGTGTGGTACTTTCGTGTTAATAACGACCGATCGAAATAATTTTTTAGGCAATTTTTGGTGGCCATGAATTAGACTTCCCTTTTTTTTTTTAATTCGCAAATACTTTTAGCAATGATTTTCCTTCACTTTTCTCTTGGATTAAGACTTCAAGGCATTACCTATGGAAGAGGAAATATGACTCTATCATATACGAGATAAAAGGTATAGGGGGATTGATGTTGGTGCTAATGTGAGTTTGAATGTGGTGGTGGTCGGTGTAGGTGCTATGGTGAAGTAGAAAAAAAATTTATAAGGACGAAAAAACAAGAAAAGGAAATGATAAAAGAGAAAACTCAAAGTCAAAAACTTCTATCCAAACAACTTGTGATAATATGTCTTGGATAAAAAACTCAGAATATGTGGGTGTCCTACATCGGTTATTCAAAGAAGATTGTGACTTAGACCTAAGTATACAAGTCTTGTCCCACATTGGTTATTTAGAGAAAGTCACTACTTATCTCTAAGTATATATATGTTGTCTTGTATTGTGTTTTAAGGCACAAGAGAAAAGAGAGAAGAATCTTTCTTTGAGTAGGAAAAGTCTTTTTGAAAAAGAGAGGAGTCATTCTTTGAGAGGGTTTGTTGAGAGAGACAAAGGTCTGAAATCCCTAGTGAATAATATAGTGAAATCGCTGCTACCACCGTGGAGTAGGCTTTCGCCGAACCACGTAAATCTTGTGTCTCTATTTTCTGTTATTATTTTCGATTCTCTTCTTTATTACTTGGTGCGAAATCTAGTATATTCCTTTACAAGTGGTATCAGAGCTGAAGTTCAGTGCTAGATTGAAAGCACCTTGCAATGGCGCCAAATACTTCGACGAAGTATGATTTGGAGAAGTTTGATGGATTAAACGATTTCAGTTTATGGAGGATGAAGATGCGTGCTGTTTTAATTCAACAAGGGTTCTTGAAAGCGTTAAAGGGGAAACAAGGGCTTCCTGATACGATGTCTGATGATGAAAAAGAAGACATGTTGGAGAGAGCCCATAGTGCCCTGTTGCTGTGTTTAGCCGACAAAGTGTTGCGAAAGGTTTCTCAGGAAACAACTGCGGTTGGATTATGGCTAAAATTTTAGGGCTTATACATGACGAAATCTCTGACAAATTGCTTGTATTTAAAGCAACGGTTGTATACTCTTCAGATGAAAGAAGGTACATCGATCAGTAATCATCTTGATGAATATAACAAGGTAAATTTAGACCTGCAAAATATTCATATCAAGATAGAAGATGAGGATAAAGCTTTTCTGTTACTGTGTTCTTTACCTCCATCATATTAACATCTTGTTACTACCTTATTATATGGGAAGGACAGTATCACCATGGAGGAGGTTGAGGCTGTGATAAATTCTCAGGAATTAAGGAAGAAGGTTTCAAAAAATAGGGGAGAAGAACATGGTGATGGTCTGATGGCTCAAGGCCGAAGCACTGACCATGCTAGGTCTAGAAATAAAGAAAGATCGATGTCTCAGTCAAAGACCAGAAAATTGAAGTGCTATCACTGTCATAAAGAAGGGCATTACATAAAGGATTGTCCTGAGCATAAAGGGAAGAAAAAAGATAAATCCAAGACGGCTGATGCTGGAATAGCAGAAGATAATTCTAATGGAGCAGATGTTCTCTCAGTTACTATCAGTTCTCAGATAGAGGGTGGATTCTTGATACGAGTTGCTCCTATCATATGTGTCTCAATAGGGAATGGTTTGCCACTTATCTCTCATTTGATGGTGGTAAAGTCCTTATGGGAAACGATGTCACATGTAAGATGGTTGGGATAGGTTCAATTCAGATTAGGATGCATGATGGTATTGTGAGAACTTTGACTGACGTCAGGCACGTTCCAGAGCTAAGAAAATTTTTGATTTCTTTGGGTACGCTTGACTCTAATGGTTGTAGTTATCGGGCTGCAGGTGGAGTTATGAGGATAATGAAGGGTGCTCTTGTTGTGCTAAAAAGGTTAACACAAAATAGTCTATATTTGTTACAGGGTAGCACAGTTACAGGAGCAGCAGCAACAATAGCTTCATCTTCTGATATAGATAATGACACTACCAAGCTTTGGCATATGCGTCTTGGGCATATGAGTGAGAGAGGTATGGATGTGCTAAGCAAACAAAGTTTGCTGGGAAGCAAGAAAATTAAGAAGCTGGATTTTTGTGAGCTTTGTGTCTTCGGGAAACAGTGTAGGGTGAAATTCAGTCAGGCTGTTCGTACCACCAAAGGTGTGGTGGATTATATCCATTCAGATCTTTGGGGTCCTTCCACAGTTCTTTTTAAGGGTGGTGGCAGATATATGTTGACCCTTACCATAGAAAGGTAAGGGTGGAGGCTTAGAATGTGGTTTCCATAGTGTATGATGAAGCCCCAAATCATTTATATAGAGAGCAAATGAAATATAGCCGTTATAGGCATAAGATGGGCAAAACTGCCATTGCAGTCGACTGTAACCTAATGCAGTCGACTGTATTCCCTCGAAAATAGCCGTTGGAGTTTTGTTCTTGAAAATAGCCGTTGAAACTGAATTTTGACCAATGCAGTCGACTGGATTCAAATACAGTCGACTGTATTGCCCTACTGCCTATCGGCTACCTCACGGAACCCCATTTCCTATTTTGGGCATAACTTTCTCTAGAAAAATCGGATTGAGGTGCCGTTTTTTGCGTTGGAAAGCTAATGAAAATTTTTTATCAAGATATGAAAATATTAGCACCAAAATAGCTTTCGAGAAAAACTGAGTGAGCTCCAAAGTTCACTCATTTTCAAGAACCACACTTGTGTGAAAGGTTATGAACTCACATGCAATGCACAAGGTGTCCTAAGGTCTTTTTAGGTCATAGTCATCAATACAAGCATCAAACCAAGACTAGTTACATAATAGTAAAGATCAATTATAATCGATAGTAACTTAGCCGATGCATTTATTGTTGCTCTTCGACATTGGACTTGATGAAGCTTCTATAGCATGTCCACTATAACTTTAAGCTTCTTTGGCTTTAATCCATCTATTCAACTTCTCAAATATGTCTTCATGAGTGTGCATGTATATACCTACTAAGAATACCCTCAAAGCACACATTAGAACATAATCAATGTGTAGTTATCATCAAAACAAGATGTAAGCCTAGGTTATCCAACCATAGGGCTAACAATCTCTCCCTTTTTGATGATGACAAAAATTGATTCTATATAACGTAAGATGAATCATATGATAGTCAATTAAGCACAACAATCTCACTTAGAATATTCAATCATCTCTAGTATACTCAAGACATGTCAAAATGTCTCATATAACAATTAAGCCCATAGCTAGCTTCCCCTTGCTAAAAGAAGATATGTTCATCCTCTAATGTTCTCTCGAAGCACACAATCACATAGCATATAGAATCAAGATTATTTCTCCTCCTTTGTCATCAACAAAAAGATAAGGGTATGCATGTGTGAAAAGATAGTTATAAGCATGATAATGGCGTGAGGTGCATGTAACTCATGAATTTATAAGGATGGCATCAAGAGTTCCCTCATGATCTAGAGAAAGATATGCAATGTAGTTCAATAATCTCTTATACTTCATGCATATTCCAAGAGTAACAAGATAGAATGTGATTCAAGCATGTAAGCTCCCTTTTATCAAGTTTGCATACACCATCCTAATGTATGCTCCCCTTCAATCAATGCATGCCAATAATATCCAACAAACACAACTGAATGTCTAACCGAGTCAGATTCCCTTTTCGGCATTACCAAAAGGGGTGTGTGTATGAATGGCATTGTGAAGCATTAGGATGACATAATTTCAACATGGAATTTTCACAAAGCGAATAATGGTCATCAACAATCAATATTTCCAATATAAGTGCAAGAGGACCATTCATCGGCAAGGTTCACATCAATTCTCAACAAGCAAGCTATTTATAGATTTGACAATTTAAGCATACTTGATAACATATAAGTTTAGCACGTAGCACAATGTTGAGAAGATCATTAAGTTTTATCCTCTTGGTGAATTACCAAGGAATTAAGCTCATGAGTGATCATTCTTGAAGTCCATTTTCTTGACAAGCTTTGAGGCTCTCCTCATTTGAAGTAGCATGTCCAATCTCGGAATGCTTACTCCCCCTTAAGATTTAGCTTGTTGCTCCTCCTTCTCAAAATTTTCTTGGAGCCTTCTCCTTGTTGCTATTTGCCTTTGCTTTGAACAACCTACAATCATAATTTAGGTCTAACTTTTGGTACCCATATTTTCTTGGGTCCATAAGTGTTAGTCTTAGCAACATTAAAAAACTCTTTAACAACCCACATTTTCTTTCTACCTCTAACATAGACAATTTTATAAGGACAATAATTAGTTGTATGTCCTTTTTTGTTGCACCAACCACAATGTGTAAATGGTGTGCAATAGTTCTTTGGTTGTCTTGTATGAACATTTAATCTAGCTTGTTGTTTAAAAACTTTAGGAGACAAGGTTAAGGGATCTAATCCAACACCGCCTTTGTTAAGACCAACTTTTTAGTGTCCAAGCATGACATCCAAGTTGTTTTTACCATCAACAAATTTTTCAAGGCATCTTTTCAAATCACAAATTACAAGCTTTAAAATTTCATTTTGTTTTTCTAAAATCGAAGTATTACAAGAGATTTGTTTTGTGCTAGGAATTCTCACAATCAATTCAACCAAATCATTATTCACATGCTCTACATATAAATGGCTAGATATGCATTCATTCTTGGCATGCAACTCATTATTTTCATTTCTTAAGTCATCTAGCTCTTTTGAAATTGCATGCACTTGTTTTTTCAAAGCACAATTTTTCTTGGCTAATTTCATGGATTCTTCGTATAAAAGAGCGTAAGCATCATAAATATCATCATTGGAGCAATTGCTATCACTATCAATATATGAAGAAGTTACCTTATCTTCTTTTTGACCCATGAAGTATAGATTTGAATCTCTATCATCGAAATCACCACATTCATCTCCACTTGAGTCATTATCGCTCTAAATAATGGCTTTAATTGATGTCTTTATCGAGTGCTTCTTTCTTGCCTCGTTCTTCTTCTTATTCTCCCTTGAGGTACTCTCCATACTTGACTCATTCTTGCTCTTGTGTAAGTTTCCATATTTCTTCATTTTGAGATACTCATTAAATTCCTTTGCTAGTATATCAATCTCTTTGTTATTCAAGTCTTTCTCCTCCGCACATGAAGATTGATCCGTTGTTGATGAAACTTTAAGAGCAATGCACTTCTTCTTCTTTTTTAGAACTTTTTGCCCGGATGATTCGAGTTGCATTTCATAGGTCATCAAGAAGCAAATTAATTCATCCAACGAAAAGGTATTGAGATCCTTTGATTCTTGAAGTGCGGTGATTTTTGTATCCCATTCTTTAGGTAATGACCTAATTACCTTTCTCACAAGATCACCGTTAGAGAAATCTTTTCCTAATTGTTTCAAAGTATTAACAATTTTAGTGAAACGAAAATTCATTTCCATAATAGATTCATCGGAAAACATTTGAAACAATTCATATTCTCTATGCCATAAATTCATCTTTGAATCTTTTAGAAGAGAAGTCCCTTCATGAGTGACTTGAAGTGTATCCCACATACTCTTAGCCGAATCACACATAATAACTCGATTGAGTTCATTTGTGTTTAGACCACAAACAAGACAATTCTTAGCTCTAGAATTCATGCAAAACATATTTCTATCATAGTCATTAAATTCGGATTTCTCCTTTGGCACAAGCTTATTCCTAATCTTCTTGGTTGGAACATAAGGGCCATCCTCAACGATTCCCCACATTTCATAATCTAAAGATTCTAAAAATACTCACATCTTAATTTTCCATATACTATATGAAGACCCATAAAAAAGTGGAGGTCTAGTAATAGAACTCCCCTCAAGACTACAAAACCCCATGATCTTTTAACTCTCTAGGTGTTTACCAAAAAATCAAGAGCCAAGGCTCTGATACCACTTGAAACTAATAAAACAACCCTAGAGGGGGGGTGAATAGGGTTTTGGAAAATTAATGGGGAATTTAAACTAAGCACAATCATAAATCTCAATCAAACCAAGTAATACTTCAATCAAGATGCTAACTACACAATCTCAAGAAATTATAGAGCAATAAGTAAAGAGATTGAGTTAGAGATACTTGACAAGGAGATTTAAATGGTTCGGCTTGAATTACCCTCAAGCCTACATCCACCTCTTCAAGGAAGTCCCTTGCAAGAGCACTAGAATCCACTAGTAACAATCTTCTTCCGGGTCAAGATCAAAACCCTTACAACACTTGGTGATATCCCCACACCAAGCACAAGCCTTGAATCCACAAAGCTCACCCAAGACTTGACAAACCCAAGCCTTGATCACAATCCTTTTACAAAGATCAAATGTGTACAAAGAAACCCTTTTGAAAGGAAATGAGTACAAATGAAGCTCTAGTACAATAGAGAGATGAGAGAATTGATGACTTGAAGGATGCTCACTCTCAATCAAAGAATTGCTCACAAAGATGCTCTCTTTAATGATGTAAAATCATGAAGATGAAGAGAGATAAGTTTAATCTATGAGCCTTGATGTTTCTCTAATGAATGGAGGCTTAGAATGTGGTTTCCATAGTGTATGATGAAGCCCCAAATCATTTATATAGAGAGCAAATGAAATATAGCCGTTATAGGCATAATATGGGCAAAACTGCCATTGCAGTCGACTGTAACCCAGTACAGTCGACTGTATTCCCTCGAAAATAGCTGTTGGAGTTTTGTCCTCAAAAATTGCCGTTGGAACTGAATTTCGACCAATGCAGTCGACTGGATTCAAATACAGTCAACTATATTACCCTACTGCCTATCGGCTACCTCACGGAACCCCCTTTCCTATTTTAGGCATAACTTTCTCTAGAAAAATCGGATTGAGGTGCCGTTTTTTGTGTTGGAAAGCTAATGAAAAGTTTTATCAAGATATGAAAATATTAGCACCAAAATAGCTTTTGATAAAAACTGAGTGAGCTCCCAAGTTCACTCATTTTTAAGAACCACACTTGTGGGAAATGTTATGAACTCACATGCAATGCACAAGGTATCCTAAGGTCTTTTTAGGTCATAGTCATCAATCCAAGCATCAAACCAAGACTAGTTACATAACAGTAAAGATCAATTATAATCGATAGTAACTTAGCCGATGCATTCATTGTTGCTCTTCGACATTGGACTTGATGAAGCTTCTATAGCATGTCCACTATAACTTTAAGCTTCTTTGGCTTTAATCCATCTATCCAACTTCTCAAATGTGTCTTCATGAGTGTGCATGTATATACCTACTAAGAATACACTCAAAGCACACATTAGAACATAATCAATGCGTAGTTATCATCAAAACAAGATGTAAGCCTAGGTTATCCAACCATAGGGCTAACATGACCTTTGATGAGTCTTCGATGGTTTCGAAGAAGAAGGATTTGATTGATGCAGGAAAAGACCATGGTGTCAAGGAGAAGGTGGAGCTAGAAGTTCGAGCTCCAGATTCTTTGCCTATAATTCCTACAGATGATGATGATGGCTCTCATTTTATCGAGGAGAATGAAGATTCTCAAGAACAACAGTATAACATTGCTAGAAACGGACCGTGAAGAGAAATTCTACCTTTTCAAAAGTATGGATATGCGGATATGGTTGCTTATGCTCGTAGTGTGGTAGAGAGTATTGAGGTTGAAAAGCCTGTTACATACAAAGAGGCCATCAAGAGCATGGAATCAGCGCAGTGGACAGTTGCTATGAGTGAGGAGATGTAATCTCTTTACAAAAATCAAACGTGGGAATTGGTGAAACCGCCTATGGGCCAGAAGATTGTTAGTTGCAAATGCGTCTACAAGAAAAATGAGGGAATTCGTGGAACGGAAGATGCAAGGTATAAAGCACGCTTGGTAGCTAAGGGTTTTACTCAGAGGGAAGGTATTGATTACAATAAAATATTTTCTCCTGTAGTAAAACATACTTTGACAAGAGTGTTGCTTGCTATGGTTGCTCTTTATGACTTGGAGTTAGAATAGCTGGATGTCAAGACAACTTTTCTACACAATGAGTTAGAAGAGCATATATTCATGCGTCAACTAGAGGGATTCGTGATCCAAGATAACGAAGATCATGTTTGCTTGTTGAAGAAATCCTTGTATGGATTAAAGCAATCTCCATGGCAGTGGTATAAGCGGTTTGACACTTTAATGGTAGAGAGAGGTTACACCAGGAGTGTCACGACCCGAACCCACGGGTAGGCCCGCGAGCTAGATCTGTGACCGGCCGCAGACCCAAAAGACTCCAACTGAGGGCTCTGCCAGGCCTTACTCGCTAAAACCAATACAAGCTGCAGCGGAAATTAAAACTTCTCCAAAACATTAATTACACCATCATATTTTAATTTGAATACAACACTTAAGCTAAAATTCTTCATAACTCCGATTTGTCAACAACTAAAACTAAACCAACAACCTAAACATTTAGCGACTCATTCAAGGCAGTCTTCAGAATTTCGCGCCAAAATGTCCCTTTCTATGCTCCTCACCATCACTTTACTTTCAAACCTGAAATGATAAGTAAGGGATGAGCTTTCACGTGCTCAGTAAGTAACCAATGATTCAACTAGGTGGACCATAGCATGTTAGAAAATAACTCACTTTAAATCATAGCAACATTTGAATCTGAAAATAATAAAGTAATCACCCGGCAAATGAAATATAGTACATGAACCAAATACTGAAATATAAAATCATTAGCACAAGACTCATGACAACCAATTCAATCTCAACATCAGTTCAGACGATATGCTGCGGTCAGCGTACAGGCCCCACTGACTAGGGCCCAAAATCCCTCCTACATCCGGGATGAATAATTTTGTGGACGCAAGGGCGAACCACGAGCAACAGTACTGTGCATCAACGTACAATCCCCGTTGACCAAGGCCCAAAATCCAACTTTCCCCCATGAATATGGGGCACAGCAATCGAATAAACAAAAAGACCTTTTGATTCCTTGTAAACACAATCACTCATCAATTGATGTCAAACCATTCTCACGCCCATTTCGATAGTTTTCAAGCTCTTCAATATTCACAAAATTTCAAGTACCAAACATCTCACTTGCACTGATTATTTCAAATCCGAGTTCCATTACAATTTCTAGGCAAAACATCATTTACATGCTGGTCCGGTTTTTAACGAGAAATAAACCATTAAAAGCTTTGTTTAGCAAATCAAGCCAGAGTAACTAAACATGATTTAAATGGTCAATGCTGATAGACGCCACCTTTTTAACAGTACATAAACATATACATTTTATATAAAAAATACTAGTTGAATCAGATGGTCACTTACTTGTCACGCTGACATATTTCCTCACATCGAAAACTCTGGAGCGACAATCGTGCAGCTACCTCCGGCTCAAAGAACCTTCAATGCCATTCTTTCCCTCTTTATGTCCATGTACGTGCTTTAACCTGAAAGTGTCATCGGTCAACACCATATCCCTTTTAATCTCCTCAACAGTTCAAATGTTGTAATCATAGTCCAGCCTTTACTCACCCGTTGAACATGTCTTCAAGCAAATTCAATGTCGTTGTCTACTGCCTGACCTTTACATGCCCGTCCAATATCGTGCCCAGTTCACCATGTCATTCTTGGCATTTAATCACTGGCACGCAACAATATTCACACAGCCACACACACCTCCATATAACAACCGCTCATACAAACATGCAGGCACACCCACTAGCGCACACCCTTGCGCCGAACTAACCACTAGTTCATCATTACAGGTAACGGTCGTCTCAACTCATTGCTTACTAACCGATATTCGGCCACAATGACCACTAGTTTCAACCATTACAATACATCCGGCATCAACATACACTCAGATCATATATTCACGTACTGCTACAAATACAAGTCATGCATAATGCACATAAACGCTATATATCCACCTGTACACTCATTTCACCCACACCCCTGTAACTTTTACCCAGATAAAAACACGCTTGGTTTACACAAACACACTCACAAAACACAGTCATACACCCTCCATCGCAACCATTACACACACATACACTATCACAATTTAGCCCATCCCAACACTGCAAACACCATCATAATACTTCCACTCCGCACCGCACAAAAAAATCCAACGAATTCCTCAACACTTGCACTGTACACCCACCACTGTACATATAGAGCCCGACTACAATCACTGTAAGGCACCACTAAACCCCACTTCGTAAACAATTTCACAAAAACCGAATCTGTTGCCGCACACTACACCCTCACATCCATCACGCACACACGGCATCCCCATGCACATCCAACAACAACAACCACACATGTATACATGCTCAACTCACACACTGTACACCCAAAATAAACATCTAGTTCATTTCATTCGTTCACTTCTAACGTTGCCACTAAATGACAACAACAGCACCGCCACCAACAACACAGACACACAACCAAAATCAATTTCACATAATTCAGCCCCAACCTATTGTACAATAATTGGCTTGACGGCCATGATCATCAAGGGTCAGAGGGAGAAGGAAGTGTCATGGTTGGTTGGTGAACGGAAGGAGAGTACGAAGCTATTGGGTGCGACGATTGGTCGACGGTGGGAGAGAAAGAACCGGCAACTGGCCGGTGGTGGTTCATGGCCATTCGACAGTCGTCCTTGGTCTGCGTTCATCGTCGGTGATGGGTATTACGGTGGTGGCAGGACACAATGACTCCGACGGCGTAGCAGTGGTCCAAATCTGTTACCGCCGGTGCTAGTCGGAGATCAAAAGGGTGGCCGGCGACAGCGATTGCACGGCGTCTAGGCGGTGGCAGCGGCACCTCAGCTACGGCACGGTGGTCACGGGGTGTTGTGGTGTGGTGCGCGGTATAGGCAGTGCTGGAGTTCATCACCGGTGATGGGCTGCTGCGATCTGAAAAAGGAATTGGCCGGCGATGGGGCTGCCGGCGACAGCGCATGTGGGCAGGATTAAAGAGACCGGAGATGGTGCCGGTGATGGCGATCCTCAACGGCTTGATGGTGGCGGTTGATCGAAGTTTCTAGTGGGTCGCGGAGGCGCTGAGTAGCGGCGTTCGGTGGACGCGACCGGAGTTGGCCGCCGGTGACCGCGAGTTGCCGGCTATGGGGCTGCCCATAGGCGCCGCCCGTTCTAGGGCATGCTGCCTTCTCTGTTTCTCTCTACTGATTTCTCTTTCTCTTTTCTCTTTTCTTTTTTTTTTGTTGTTTCCCATTTTGCTCTTTACTCTTTAATATGTATAATTATTTAACGCGAGACCATATAATATTATAACGGCACAATTTCATCAATTATAAATTGCAAACCGCTCACTTCCATGAATTTTTCTGTTGTACAAACTTCATCATTTATTGCTTATCATAGTATTAAAATATGTTAATAAATGCAACAAATAATATTGCTCACAATAATTAACAGTAAAGATCCAATTTACACCTGCTCTTAAGGTCTTCACTAAAGATCTAAGTTCATCTTACTTACAATAATCGCCGCTAAGTAACAATGACCGACGAACCATTGGTTCGGGATATTACAAGGAGTGCCTATGACAGTTGTGTGTATCACCAGAGGCTCACAAATGGTCCTCATATATACTTGATGTTGTATGTTGATGACATGTTGATTGCTGCAAAATTGATGTCAGATGTCAACGGTTTAAAAGAGCAGTTGAAAAGTGAATTTGAGATGAAAGACTTGGGTGCAGCAAAGAGGATATTAGAGATGGAGATTCAGAGGGATAGACATGCAGGAATTTTTTACTTGTCCCAGAAAAAAATACTTTGAGCGAGTACTACAGCGCTTTGGTATGAAAAACTCTAAACTTGTGACTACTCCTTTGACGGCACACTTTAAGCTTTCAGCAGCTGATTCCCCACAGACCCAGGAGAAGGTGGAGCACATGACGTGTGTTCCATATGCTAGAGCAGTGGCCGGTCTCATGTATGCTATGGTTTGTACGAGACCGGATATTTCTCATGCAGTCAGTGTGGTTAGCAGGTATATGGGTAATCCTGGGAAAGCTCATTGGCAGACAGTGAAATGGATACTTCGATATCTGAGAGGTACTACGGATATATCTTCACTTTTTTGAGTTGTGTGATTAGTTGGAAGGCTACTCTTCAGACTATTGTTGCCTTGTCTACTACAGAATCTGAGTACACAGCGGCGACCAAAGCAGTGAAGGAAGCCATTTGGTTGAAGGGCTTGGTTGGTGATTTGAGATTGAAGCAGGAGTCTAGCACTGTTTACTGTGATAGCCAAAGTGCCATACATCTGACCAAAAATCAGAAATTCCATGAGCGGATAAAGCACATTGATATCAGGTTTCATTTTATTCTGGACGTGGTTTCTCAGGGTCCTGTTACGGTAGAGAAGATTTCCATAAATGAAAATCCAATGGACATGATGACAAAGCATATTCCAAAGATCAAGTTTAAGCATCGCTTAGATTTTATCAGTATCAGCAGTATTTGAGGTGTAGCCCTAGGGGCAGGTGTGGTAGAAGCAGATGATATTTTCATATTGTTTGTGGCTTGTTTTTCCAAGCCAAGGTGGAGATTTATGATAATATGTCTTGGATAAAAAACCGAGAATGTGTGGGGGTCCTAAGTATATAAGTCTTGTCCCACATTGGTTATTTAGAGAAAGTCACTACTTATCTCTAAGTATATATATGTTGTCTTGTATTGTGTTTTAAGGCACAAGAGAAAGAGAGAAGAGTCCTTCTTTGAGTAGGAAAAGTATTTTTGAAAAAGAGACGAGTCATTCTTTGAGAGAGTTTGTTGAGAGAGACAAAGATGGAGAGCCTATTCTTGTGGTGAAGAATCTGAGAATATGTGGGGATTGTCACAACGCAATTAAATGTATTTCTGCTATACTAGGAGGGAGATTATTGTAAGTGTCTCAAATTGTAACTCTACTATAGTGTCACCATCTCCTATGTCACCATCTTAGCTATAATATTAGTTGATTCATAGTAGTAGTTGAAGTTGAAGTCCATTTTTGCTTGCTCTCTCGTGATCTTTTCAAGCATGTGATTATATTGCTCAAGCTGATTTGCACATCACCCAACAGATAGCCAGCATATGATTATATTGCACTGGGCATGTGATTAGTTGATTCGTATTGATTATTTTGCACAGCTATGTCACCATCATAGTGATTATAACATTAGTTGATTCATAGTGATTATCTTAGCCATCATGTGATTATATCGCAGCAGGCTGGTGCAGTAGCCACAATTTTCAGAGATTTTCAATATTGTCTATGGTTGATTGACAAATATGAGATTTTTGGATGCAACCAAATGTTTTGCTTGCACTATCATGATCTTTTCAAGCTTTTCGGTATTTGTTGTGACCTGTATTATTTGATTCTTAGTCAGTGTCTCAAATTGTAACTCTACTACAGTGTCACCATCTGCTATGTCACCATCTTAGATATAATATTAGTTGATTCATAGTAGCAGTATAAGTTGAAGTCCATTTGCAGCCTAAGCAAATGTACTGCAGCTTTGATGCCTGAACTGTGTTCTTCAAACATAGTTTAGGCATGGGTCATACCCATAATAATCTTACACATTACTGATGTTTCTCAAAATTATGTGTATTTAACAGAGAATGCTCATAGATTTATCGAACCTTTGTTAGGTCACCCTTCTATGATTGTATTGATGACTAGGGGCTCAAATCTAATCAAAAGTCAAAGTGCAAAAGGATATTTAGGAGATCAGTATATCCGCAGAGGTTGATTCGAACCAACGGGTTGTGTTCTTAGCATCTTTCACAGAAAGTTCAATCCATGCTCTACCTTTAGATATGGAGGCCACTTGGGGAGCTCTGACAGCAAAAGCTCCACTGGGAATTAGTTGCATTAAATATTTTGTTTATACATCTAGATCTTATAATTGATCAGATGGTGAAACTATGCAACAGAACCTCCATAGTAGTAAATCATCAGTCCTAGAGTTCCTGTATTTTGAGCAGCTCATATGAGAACCCTTGGTCGGGCAGAATGTACTGAAATTTTTCTTCAAAATCAACTTTGGCGTATGAAAAGCTGGTTGGACTTCCACAAGCTTTCGAGTTCAGCATTTCCTTTGCAAGTATAAATACATGTCATTCTTTTCTTATAACTATAAGGGCTGTCCCAATGCATACAAAAAACATATATATGGCAGTCATTGGACAAACGTGGCCATAATAGATATTTATTTTGCTAAGTTTATTTGTGAACTTCTTGAATTAGGCACAAAAGGCATGTGCTTGATTTGTTCAATCTTCCTGGAGAAGACTTGAAAATGATGTTCCGAGCATGGCTTAGATCAAACACAAAATTGTGAAAATCTTCATGCCAAATCCACATTGTTTGGAAACAAAAGACCCTAGGCCTGTGAGTATTAGAATCTGCTAAAGAGATAACCAGAGGAGAGTGCAAATATATAGCATGTATTTTAGTTTATTCTGAATAACAAACTTTTGTAGTTACACTTTTCTAGGTGTCTAAGTTGGAACGGAACTACTACCCAGAATTGCGGCATTTGCATTATGGAAAATTACTTTAAGATATGCTTGATAAATATGATTAACAGACCCGTCAAAGGTTTAGTTTGTTGCATGAATCTTTCCAGTAATTCTTTCTACTTCACAATATGTTTAAGCTAGCATCAATTAAGGAGCATTTTATAGGACATTAGGATTTAATGAAAAATTGAAAACATGGTTTTAATCATACATCCCAAAGAAGATAAAAGTGGTATTAGAATATTCTAGCCACAGATGTATTCATACAATAGAATATGCATTCTAATCTACTCTGCGTATTATTCATACAATTTGCAATCTAATTATGAGATTTTCTGTTTAATTACTCCTATCTATACTCTCATGAATCTTTGTTCTTTTATCAATTATATGAAATCTTTAGCAGTAAGCTTATATGAGAAAAATAAAGAAAAGGCTTTGAAATAGTCATGCCTTGATGTATGCATCCTACAGGTAGGCAATAAGGATCGAAGTGCAAACCTAACATTTCTATTCGCGAGAATCTAAGCCGATGTAGGAAACATCGACGGTTAACAATTAACAGCCTAAAGTTTTACAAGGTATGATAACATGTTAATCTATATGAGCAGATTTTAGATGTGGTCAAGGGGAGGTAAGATGCTTTTCATGCTTTTTAGTGTTCTTAAGGCAACCTGAGGAGAATATGATGTCAAGTGTCTTATAAAGTTGGTTAATATTAGTTTGTTTTTGTTGGATTTTATTTCATGACATAGAATTATCTCATTAGCCATAACATATTAAGCTAACTAGCAGGGAACTACAAAGAGAACATCTAGGTGGTAAAAGATAAGGGGCAAGCATCAAGTCTCTAGCTTCAAAAACAATGTAGATCATAATAAAAAAGAGTTTGATTCTAAAGTTCAGCTGCTTATTATCAGATTCAAAAAGATTTTCTGGGTTGACAAAAGACACTAACCTGTTATTAGAAAGAGACATGGTAAGAGAATTCATTTGATAAAAGTATATGCATGCTTCTGTGTGCATCTATATGCAAGAAATATTCGAAAAAGTGAATGCCTTAGAGTCTCTTACTGCTTCTCTACTCTCCAGTTTTTCTTTAAAACCCTTACTGTTCTCTATTTACATTTTGATTTACTGCCCCCTTTCATGGATTGAAATTTAGTGGATTATATCAGATGTTGGTCGGGTTCACAAAACACGCTAAGCTGGATTGCATAAAGGAAAGAGAATGATGAACTCCGTTGATTAAAAGAAATGAGAAGGTAGTATCAAATGATTGCAACATTTGAAAAGTAAACCTATTGACATCTTGAACAAACATTTTGTCTTAGGTCCATAATCTTAATTATGTTCTAGCTGATTTTTTTTAAGAACAATGTAACTATGTTCCAAACACGATCAAGCTTTTTGAATCTTAAGAGACTATTTATCTATTGTACTTGGTTGGTTCGTGTCTTTAATTATTGATCAGTTGTTATACATTTAATTACAATGTATTTCATAGATTTCAATCTAGAATAATGAAAGAAGGCTTAGAAACTCCAAGAGATTTGAAATAGAGTAGCATTTTATCTATTGAGATTTCTAAAAGTAACTCTGGAGAAAATCTTATTATGTTTTAGTAAGCTTTTTCGTGAGTTTGTGGTCTCATACACTAATCTTTTAAGATGTTACACTTGATTTAAAAATAATTCTTTTTAAAATTAAATTACAAGAGGTAATTGAATATAATTGGGGAATAAATAGTTCCAACTATAATAAGTTTGGAAAATAAAAGGAAATGTAAGAAAAATGAGATCTAAGACAACTTCTAACTTAATACCATACAAGTTTTAGCATTAGCAAAACATGGAGGCAGAAGTGGCATTGCCAGTAAAGGTGCAATTGATCTTGCACATTTGAATGATATATATTTTTGGTAACGGTGGTGGTTTTGCATGAGGTGGTTGTGGTTGACTGCGATAGTGTTATACAACGGAAGTTGTAGTAGTAGCGGTAGTAATGGCGGAAACTGTAAAGATGCTAGCAGCAATAATGGTTGGTGACAATAATAGAGGTTATTTAACAAAAATATGTTCATATAAGATAGCGGGACAATTAATGTTGAGAAAACTAAAATATGTTAATCAGATTACCCACTGACTATTCTAGGATTAGTTCTTCGACAAAACTTGCACGTTTTATAAAATATGTCCTAGAACTAGGAACTCTTGATATTTTCACAAGAGGAGCTTTTGTTCCTATCATATTTTGGTACCCATGTAGAATAATCAAATAGTTTTCTTTGGTCAACAGGTCGCTTTGACGTTTGAACAATTTCGTAATAGTATGACACAAGCTAAAAAGCACATGTAATACTCTATTTCTCATGAAAAAATATTTACAGTATGACTGAAGGAGTATACGTGGATTTGTCAATATTTTACAAAAAAGAAAGAGAAAAAGTGAAACTAAATCTACACCCTCTTTTGTGGAGCCTACACCCTTTTGTCACTAAAAGAGGCAATGCCTATTGTTATATAAAACATGCAAACATTCTTTATTAGATTTTGGTACACAAAATAATTAGTGAGGATAAAAGGACTAAAAAACTAGCATGTTTGTAAAATTTGTCACACATCCTTTTCCTAAATAGTAATATTGAAGTTTGAACAACTTCTTAATGATATGAACCATTCTAAGAAGCATATCTAATATTGTACTTCTGATGAAAGAATACATAAAGCGTGACTATAGGATATATGTTGTTTTGCCAATATTTTACACAAAAGACAGAAAAAGTAAAACTAAATCTACATCCTTTTCACCAAGTCCATACCCTTTCATTACTAGAAGAGACAATTAACCTATCTTTATATAATAGATACCATATACTTTTTACTAGATTCTGGTACACAAAATAATTAATGAGGATAAAAGGAATGTTCGTGAAATTTGTCATACATCTTTTCCCTTCGTAGTATACAATGGTCTATAACTAAAGTTTGGACTTAAATGTTCTCTCAGTTTGACTGTAATTCTTACATAGTAGGCGGAGGACTAATTTATTGGAGAAACTTGCATACTTGAGTAATGTCAACTTTTCCGTTTAAGATGTATAAATGTATTAGTTCATTTGTCTTTGAAAATAATTATTTTTCTTTGTTATTTGGAACTTTGAATTGAATAGGTCACATTGAAATATGTTGTTAGCACTAAACTCAAATTACATCGCGTCCCGTGAATTTGCACGGGTACATTGCCTAGTTATGTTTTAAATGCTGTAGAATGCCTTGAATACACATCGCTATTTGTGATTTACAAGAGCACCGCGAAATCAACGGAAGCACATCAGGTATAAGATAAAAGTAGTAATTGCAAAGGACATGATATACCTTAATGTCTAAAACTCTCCTTCAATGAAGTTTGATTAAGTTTATAAGCTTCAAATGAAAAGCTTAATATTATATTTTCCTGCTGTTGATCCATGTTTATCTGCAATTTTCAAATTTTGGGAGAGGACGATTGAACACGAAGTAAGGATGAAAGAAGTTCTCCATGCCATGCACAACCACATTCCCGTTCTAATCACTTATGCTTACGTCGTTTATAGAAGCGTGACCATGAGAAGCAGCCGGTTTTTGGGCGACTCCAAGGTAGTCGTCAGAATCACGAATGGGAAAGAATGACTTTTCTGGAATTGATGAAGAACAGAAAATTTCTAGGTAAGTCATTAGCGATGGGATAACCATGATTATCTTATGGCACAAAAATTTCTATGTAAGAACATAAAATTTCTATGTAAGTCAATACTCGAAGGCATCGTCTGATGGCACAAAAATTTTGGCGGTTAACCATGATTATCTTCGTGTTTTCAAGGTTTTAACTCACGCATATAATCGTCCGAGATCTACCTTGAACATGTTGGAAGCGGCTTTATATTGGTCATGAAGAGTGATCCGGCCCGTTAATAAACTTTACTTAATTCTTAATTTGGAATAGCCATTAGTGTAATATGTTAATGTGCCATTGCAAAAGAGTACTAGTGGTCCATAAATTACAAGTGCATAATTATGCGATGAGTAGCGTGTAAAAAATTGCATTATATGTACAACATGGTTCTGTGCTTTCAAATCAACCTTGGACCAGCCTAGATCAGCTAGACACGACAACATTAAAGAAAGAACAAATTTGAATTGTTACCCTGCTTGTATGAATCTTCCTCAAATCCCGTATATAGTGACAATTTATAATTGCTAAATTTTTCCAGTGGTTTTTTTACTAACACTTTCATCGATAAATTTTAGCATCTTTTTTTAGCGTCACCAAATAAAAGTTACTGAAAATATCTAGCAACTATTAATGGTCGATATATAGGAGATATAAAGAAGATTCTTTCAACCCGGGTAGCATTCAAAAAATTTTCATAAAATATTCTTTCACCACCTTTAAACTCATCATGAAAATTCTTATTTGCGTTATAACTAATATAGGGTAAAAGTTGTTATTATGATGTAAAACCAATTTCATTTTATTCAAGTTGTATAGGGAAAATTAATAGTCATTAAATGTCTTTAGTGACTTCTATTTAGTTACGCTAAAAAAATGTTGTTAAGAATTGTTACTCAAACTGTTAGTAGAGGTGTCTCTAACTATTTTTAGTGACAATTAATTGTCGCTATACTAAGAATTATAACTATTTTTTTTACAATCCGAATAGCAATAAAAATCTTTCTAACTATAAATGGTTGTCCTGAATCAAATTGACATCCCTACACAAGGAAGTGCTCCCTCCATTCATTCCGTTCAGTGGCACATCTTTTTCCAAGTAAGCATTCTCACGAACTAAATTTGACATTCGGGTTCCCTTTTCCACCCCGGGGAGAGCATCTTAGGCTAAAAACTTCAACGACACTTCAAATAATGTGAACATTCATAGTTAATGCTATGAATGTACATTCTTGATAAAAGATTAATCCATTTATGTGCCTAAATTGTATACATTCATAGTTAATGCTAGTCTCAAGTTGTCAACCAAAACAATATGCTGTGCCAATAGACGAGGCATGGCTCAAACGAACAAGAATCCAATGGTTTGTGACCATTGAATATTTACTTCTTCTTTATTAGTAATTGATCTAGAGAAATTGATTTCCTGCATTAAACTCACCCTTACCTTTCTCTCTCGGAAAAAAAAAAAACAAAGAAAAATATATATAAAGACAACTACTGGAACAATAATTTCGTAAAACAGTAGGAAATTCTTATCCCATGACAAGCTTCAACAAAAACCCAAAAAATAAACAAGTAAAACCCTGCGTTTGCTTGATAACACATGGTAGTCCGCTCATATCTTGATATAATTCCCTATTGCTGATCCATATTACCAGAAATAGGCAGGTTCTGGAGGTGGATTATGGTCAACCAGAGAGGAATGATGAAAAAAGTCATTGACGCCATGAACAACCACTCCCCCCCCCCCCCACCCCCGGGTTATGGTAGATATCCCAATCTGTGATCATAACGTTCTTGACAAAATTGTGACTTTGACAATCATCGGGTTTCCCAGTAATGAAGATGTAGTCACGGTCGGTCACGCCACCAATGACAACCAAAGGTTCAACGTCTGGCGAACACAGAGCTTCTCGATCAAGCATTAACGTCCGTACAGTCTGCTGCCTAAAGTTTATGCTTGACCTGTCCTTGAACGCATCGTCTTGTGGGACGAAGATCGTGGCATTACCTATGATTGGCGTCGCGTTCTCAAGGTTGTACCGTACGTCCAAAATCGCTCCAAGATCTTTCTTGAATAAATTTGAGGCCGTTGTGTAACCCTTGTCGTGGAGTGCTTTCGCAATTGCTTCCAAGTCGATAACTACCTCAGCATAGCGTCCATGTTCTGGGCAACATACGATACCAAGCACCAGCCAGGAAGAGGCAGTGTGAAAACACCGAGCTGAGACGTCTGCCCGTTTTGAAAGGCAATCAGCAGGAGGAAGAGGAGAGAGGAAATCATGAACTTCGCTGCCATGGTAGATGTAGATGGATGAAAATTAATTTTCAGAGTCTTAATTTTTATGGGGAACTGTCCGGCAAGGGAATCCCAAGTCTACAGAAATCCTGAGCAACATGAGATTGGGTTAAGTGCAAACGGGTTCCGCCGTCAAAAGCGCCACTAATTTTGCAAGTTTGTGTTTTAGTTGTTCCTGGACTAGACTAGACTTAGCATCTAGCTAGAGTCCTTTCTTCCTTTACTTTGTTGTCCGAAAACTAGATCTTACCAGATCATAAATGGAAAAAAAAAGGGGGGGGGGGGGGGGGGGGGGATAAGTAATTTAAATCTTCATGATCTACAACAAGCTTTTTATTTATAATTTCAAAGAAAAAGGGATTTTTGTTATATGCTACAATCTACGTAATTTTCTCTAAAGACCTCAAGATATCCTATGGTGCAGAGCAGGGGCTGCTAAGACTTTGCCAATTTACCCAATTGCGTTGTATGCTATCTTCGCCCTCAATGCTGAACCAACAATGGATTCATACTAAATAACGAAGCCTCAGTTTGATTAGTGACCATTCGTTACCTTAGCAGAACCACGAGATATAAATGTCCTTCTGACGTACGTACCCATTTCATGGACTTGTAGCGTCTCCTCATAATTCATATGGATTTTATTAGCATATTGGTGGGATTGCCTTGAGTAGTTGTACGTAGTGATTTTGCATCTAAGGTTGTTCCAGGCTTATCGAATCAATTCCAACACTACAAGAATGAGAGACTTTAGCGACCGCACCAATACACGGTCGTTAAATTATAGTTTAGCGACCGTTTTAGCAACTGTATTTTTTGCCGTCGCTAAATATTTACATATTCTATAAGTCAACAAAACTTATTTTAGCGACCGAAATTTGCGACCGCCTTGTGCGGTCGTAATGGTTTAGCCTTCGCCCCAATTTTGACTTTGCCCCAATTCTAAAAGTCAACAAAAACTCTCCTTTCTTAAAAACTCTCCTTCTTATTGACTTTGCCCCAATTTTTCCCCTTCACTTCCCCGAAATTCCCTTCTCTCCCCCTTTCTAGCGGCCACCAACCACCGTACACATCTTGCCGCCGCCATCGCGACGACCAACCACCGTCGACCAAGGCCACCTGTCCAAGAAGCCCACGCCGTCGCTGCTGCCGGCCTTGCCTCGAACATGCCGCCCCGAAGCTGCTGTTGACCTTCTGTACCCGAATTGGGATATTCGTGGGAGCACTAGTTAGCAAATCAATAATGCAGGTACTGATCTAACTCATTCTCTCTTCACCATAAGAGTCTTAATACTGATACCAATCTAATTGGTAAAGTAATTTTTAGTTGAAATGCATTCAATCAGAGACTAGAATTTTATCTGTAGCCACAGTCTATGGCGACGTGCCAAATGAGGAGGTGGTTAAGTGTGCGCCCAATAAATTTTTGTTTTCTTGTCAAGTGAGCCTTGGCGTGCAACATGTGCACTGGGCTGTGGCTTCTTGGATCCGCGTGTCTGGGTTGATGCTAGTGCATTCAGTTAAAAGGCATTCATCTCTTATTTTGATCAGTATTACATTGTTACATGTTTGTCTTTGCTCCTTTGCTTTTAGGCGATAAGCCAAATATGGTTTTTATTCTCTCGGGTCAGCTAGCATACTATAAAATTGCTTTCTTATCATTATGTGCATGTATGTGTTTGTGTGTGTGTTTCAGAATCTTTTCCTTATAATGTTCATTTTGGGTTACATACTTCTAGTTGTTTCAAGAAACAAGGCAAGAGCAAGGAAACTACAAACCTATACAAAGCGCAACCTAATTCCACAAATTTTGCAGCATTTCACTTTTTCTCTTGTGAAAAATTAGTCTAAGTTGGATCGGAATTCATCTTTAAGTTATGTAGCATACTTTGTGTAAAACTAAACTGTGTCATGCTCACTTATGTTTTGGACCCTCTTTGCCATGTCTCCATTATCCTATTGGTTGGAGAACTAACTCCTAGATACACACCGTCACTCGAGACATGCACTTGATACCATGTAAATAGGCCCTTATTTTGCGAGATTAATTCATCAGAGATGACAAAATATATATTGCAATTTTGTCATTCACATGTTCAAAGTCCAAAGAATTCCACGTGAAAAAGTGCAGATGGACATTTTCTTTTTCCATTCTGTTTGGATAACAGAACTTTTAACCACATGATGGAGCCCACTGCTATTCCATGACTTCTGCAACTGCTTTTGATAGTTCTACTATTCACAATGATGCCTTGAAATTAGGAAACAATATTAGTGCATCTCTCTTCATTTTTTCAATACCACTGCTTCTGCTATCATGTGGTTTTGAGACTATTGAAACCGTGTGCTTCTGAAATACATACACTGTTGGACAAACTAAGTGGATGTTTAGGCAGGAGTACGGCTTGTTAGACTGTAATTTTTGGGTCTAAATAGGCAGTGGTGCAATACCAACCTGCTTGTGGAAGGTTTACACGTCTATAAGATCTTCAAGCTTTGCGGTGCTTCTGTTGTAAATCCACTTTGGGCCCCTCCTTATATTTGGGCAGAGTTGATATTGCGATATTTTCTTGATAGATTTGGGTGGGGTGCGCCAGCCTTTTCTCAGAAGTTTCAACTGAGTACAAGCATCCCCTTCTACTTCTTTAGTCCAGCTTTCCTTTAAAATCTGACCAAAGTGACTATGGTTCTTCCTGTGAATATTCAACACCCTTAATTCCGTTAATTTCCTGTGGATTTATGTATTCCAGCCCATTTTCCTTCCGATGGTCACGGTTTGATGTCGCAATTGCCGCATACGATTTTTTGATTGTCTGAGTTCTTGGCTGTAGGTTAGGGTTCCCAATTGCGGAGATTTTCCCCTGATTGGAGGGTAACGGTGTTGTGTTTGTTTTGTTGTTTGCTTGTCAAGTGCTCGATGTTTTGCTTCCTTGTGGTTGTGAGTTCTTCTTTATACTGCTTGCTTGATTTTGATTCCTTTTTTCTTTTGTTCCTGAAGTCAACTGCTGTATTGGTTTTCACTAGAGATAGAAGTGTTGTTGAGGCTTGATTTTAGACAATATGAGTGTTAGAGTTTTAACCAGAGAGAAATTAGCGGTGGTCAGTGGAATAGTGACTTTTGTACTGAACTCTCTCAATTTCATTTGTACATGCTCTTTCGGTTGATGTTAGACAATGGACATGCTCTTTCACATGCTCTAGGTAATGAGTCTTGTATCTAGGTGATGTGCCAAGTTTGAACTGGGATGAACTAGTACTTCAAAGGTATTATAAACCATTGAAGTGCTACTACAAGATTCCCTTTTTGTTGAGAACATTAAAGGAAAAAATGGGAATTAGATCCTAGAAAGCGTAATGGTAAAGCCTCTTCTATGATACGTTTACATCGAAGAAGCGTAGTTGGTTTGCCTTATTTAGTGTGATCAATATGGGATTGCATGGAATCACTTATGAAGCACGTACAAGTTGTACGCCATGTCATATGGTTATTAATGTCCCAAATGTCTGCATCTCAATTGAAATGCATGACATGACAGTAAATTGTATCTCCTCATGTCATCCGAAGGGTACACTCATTACATGGTTGTACTGTAACCTTGCATGTTGCATAAGCAATCATAGTAAGACTATATACAACTTGAAATCTCTGCTTTTGTCGTTCTATGTGTAAGAATTTCTGAATTTTGAGAATCAAAAAGATGTCTTGATTTGTACTTTAACAATAATTATTATGAGAATCAAAGAGATGTCTTGATTTGTACTTTAACAATAATTATTATGAGAATCAAAGAGATGCAGTTATTTCAGAATGGCACGTCGTTGGCATTGTTTTCTATGGTTTTTTCATGTCAACTTTCCTAGTTGCAGAGAGAATATATGATAGTACTCTAATAGGTGTGGAACTGAACTCGGCCGATTAGACGAGCTTCTTTAGTCCGACAAACTAGAACTTTGTGTGAATTGTTTCAAGTATGGCTTTAGTCTTATCCATCAATGAGTGCAGCTGGCTATTGCTGCAGTTGAAAACTTGATAATGGTGGACTGGTGGTGGTTGGAATTATGGTGGTACCATGGAGGATGATTATGTCCAATGTTAAAAACTAGACATCTTTGGAAATCAGGAAATTCTAATATTTAATAGTACTATAGAGTCGTTAATAACTTTGGGGAAAAGAAAAATGGTACAATCGCTGACAAGGCATCACAACAATTACACATGGGGTCTCACACATACTAAGGCATTTTTCAGAGTTCATACTTCACATACTAATTCTCTTTTCTTCTTCAGTTTGGAGTATTGATAGCTTAAAGTCCGTTCTTTTGGACCTAAGCGTGCACTTACTGGGAAGAGAATCCAAGGGGTATGCATTTCTTTCTACTACTTACTTTTGATTTTAATGGTTTTAATGTGGCGGGCAGAGAACGTCGTTTTAATTCATTAGGTAAGGATGCAGTATGTGTAAAGCATGGAGTCTATATCTTATGTTTTGCGCCATAGTTTCTTTGTTCTTATGGATATGTTGGACGCATGCTATGTTTTGCTTTACATGCCTTTTTAGTTGTCTTTAGTATGTCTCGTAATTTCAAGACAACATAGTATTTCAGATGGTTGTTAATAGTGCATGTTGGATTAGCTGTCTTAGGATTTTAAAAAGCATACTTGTTCGTTTGAGAATTGAGATTGTTGAAGGAGGATGGGACCCAATTGGATTGAAATATCGGATACGTGCATTTTGAACAGCTTTTTTTCCCATTTGAGCATTGATTATTTGATTTTTAATTTTAGGTTGTTAATTATGCATTGAGCATTTGAGAATTGAGATCGTTGATGGAGGATGGGACCCAATTGGATTGAGGCGATCAGATATGTGATTTAGTTGAATGGTGGGTTGAAATTAGATTAACGCGCGTATGAAACATGACATGGTGGGTTGAAATTAGATTAATTAGGTTCATCTTCCATAAGATAATTAGGTTAATAAGAATCATCTTCCATGGGGTGAAATTCTGGTTTTGCCACCGATTAGCCCTAATCAACACTGACTAATCCTGATTAGTGCTAATCAACACTGATTAGCACTGATCAACACTGATTAGGCTAATCAACCCTCATTAACACGAATTAACCCTGATTAACACTGAGTAACACTCCGGACACGTGTTCGACACCTCTGTGCAATGTCCTGGTCGATGTCGGTGTCGGTGTCGGTGTCGGACACAGTGTCCGTGTCCGTGCTACCTAGATTAGCAGTAATCAGCACTGATTAGGGTAAGTAGCATTGATTAGCCCTAATTAACACTAATCCACTTATTAGTGCTAAACAACCGTAATTATCCTCAATTAACAATAATTAGCATTTATTAGCACTATTATGCTCTAATTAGCCGTAATTAATAGTAAATATCCCTAATTAGCGCTAGTCAACTCTGATTAGTCCTAAGTAACACTGACGGACACTAAATAGCCCTAATTAGCACTATGAGTCTAGGTATGGTGTCCAACAACTACCGACATCCCGATACCTCACCAGCACCTTCAGACACGTGTCTGACATCTCTCTGCGATGTCCCGGTCGATGTAGGTGTCGGACACAGTGTCCGTGTCTGTGCTACCTAGACTAGCACTAATCAACACTGATTATGCTAATTAGCCCTAATTATCCCTGATTAGGGCTAATTGACAATAATTACGCTAATCAGCCCTGCTTAACACTGAGTACCCCTAATTACCCCTATTTAGCACTAGTCAACACTAATTAGGCTAATAAGCCCAGATTTTCTCTAATTGACTCTGATTAAAAATGATTAGCAATTATTAGCAATAATCAGCCCTAATTAGCCATAACTAACACTCACGGACACTAAATAGCCTTAATTAGCAGTAATTTGCTCTAATTAACACTAATAGCCCTAATTAGGACTAATTTTCGATGATTAGCCGTAAATAGCACTAATTAGCACTAATCACCTCTGATTAGCCCTAATTAGCACTGATGGACACTAAAAAGACCTAATTAGGCATAATTAGCACAAATCAGCCCTAATTAGCACTAAATAGCCCTAATTTCCACTAAATAGCCCTAATTTGCACTAATCAGTGCTAATTATCCTTAATAAACAATGATTGACACTGATTAGCCCTAATTCACACCTACGCAGCATTGACACTTTATACGAGTCTAGGAATGGTGTCCGACAACTACCGACGCCCCGACACCTCACCAGCACCTTCGAACACGTGTCCGACATCTCTCTGCGATGTCCCGGTCGATGTCGGTGTCGGACACAGTGTCCGTGTCTGTGCTACCTAGACTAGCACTAATCAACACTGATTATGCTAATATGCCCTAATTAGTCCTAATTATCCCTAATTAGGGCTAATTGACAATAATTACGCTAATCAGCCCTGCTTAACACTGAGCACCCCTAATTACCCCTATTTTCGCTAGTCAACACTAATTCGGCTAATCAGCTCTAATTGACCGGGATTAAAAATGATTGGCAATTATTAGCAATACTCAAGCCGTAATTAGTACTAATTAGCCCTGATTATCCCTAATTAATCCTGATTACCCCTGATTAGGGCTAATTAAATTAGCACCGACAGTCTGTGAGTCGAGGTATGGTGTCAGACACCCCGACACCTCACAGGCACCTTCGGACACGTGTCTGACACGGAGCTTTGATAGCGCTAATTAGCACTAATCATCCCTACTTAATCCTGATTAACACTCACTTGTAAGTGACTGGTCAATATATTTTTTTTCAAATTGAAGGTTAATTTTGAACTCGACTTGTATAGGTTTAACAGGCAGTGAGAGATATATATCATGTCAGTGGATAGAAGTTGGATGCGAAGGAGGATTGCTCCAAGTGGGATTGGGGTATCAGAAGAGTTTAGACAGGGAGTAAACGGGTTTATTCTATTTGCTTTGAATCAACGGGAGTTTGTGGATGACGGCACGATTAAATGTCCGTGCAATGATTGTCAGCTGTTAAGTTGGAAAACTCCTGACGATGTAAGTTTTGATCTGTTCTGTAGAGGTTTTATGAGTAACTATACGAATTGGACTCAGCACGGGGAACCAATTCTGAGGGTGCCCACTGAGGTCACCGCTGAGTTCAGACAGTACAATCCTAGAGATCCGGGATTTTCCCAGTATCAACATATGGTAATGGAAGCTGGGCCTAGTGGGATTAATTGGGATAACTATTTTAACGATGGTAACCCTAATGCGGAAGAAGAGCCAAACCCGAGCGCACAGAAATTTTATAAATTGTTACAAGACTCTGAGGAGCCAATATGGAATGGAAGTACAAAGCACACCAAGTTATCTGTTGTGACAAGGATGCTACACTTAAAGTCTGAGCATGGTCTAAGTGATAGGGGTTTTGATGCTTTTTTGAAGCTTAGTAAAGAAATGTTGCCAGAGGATGAGAAGTTGCCTGACATGTACTATAGTGCTAAGAAAATGATGATGAAACTTGGTTTCGGGTACCAGAAGATAGATGCTTGCAATAATGATTGTGTCTTATTTTGGAAGGAGAACAATGACTTGAGCGAGTGTCCGGTTTGTGGCCACGCAAGATATAAACCGACCAGTGGGAATAAAAGAAAGATAACATGGAAGATATTGCGGTACTTCCCGCTGACACCAAGGCTTCAAAGGTTGTACTATTCTAAAACGGCAGAGCACATGAGTGGCATAGCCACGTCCGCAGCAAAGTTCCCGATTTATTAAGACACCCTGCCGATGGAGAGGCATGGAAGGAATTTGATTATCGACACCCATCTTTTGCTGCAGAAGTTCGAAATGTGTGACTTGGGCTCGCTACCGATGGATTTAATCCTTTTGGGCACTCTAGCACACCCTACTCTACGTGGCCTGTGATCATTGTCCCGTATAACCTCCGGACATGTGTATGAAGAAACAATTCATCATTCCTGGACCTACGAGCCCAGGTAGAAATATAGACGTGTACTTGCGGCCGTTGATCGATGAGTTAAAAAATCTGTGGGAAGTTGGAGCCCCAGCATTTGATGCATCTCTTAAACAAAACTTCAACTTGAGGGCAGCAGTCATGTGGACTATCAATGACTTCCCTGCATACGGTATGTTGTGTGGGTGGAGTACACACGGTAGGTTGGCATGCCCTTATTGTATGGAAGTGAGTAAGGCTTTCACCTTAAAGCACGGGGGGAAGGCTTCCTTTTGGGGGTGTCACAGACAATTCTTACCGCCTAATCACCCATTTCGAAGGCAAAAAGATAAGTTTGATAAAACTGTGGAGCGTCGCCTTGAAACACGTGACAGATTGTCTGGCGAGGAAGTGTATATGTGCGTAAAGGACCTTGACATGGATGCGGTACCATTTGGAAAGTGTGGTGCTAGTCTAAAACTTCCTGGCTTTGGAAAAAAACACAACTGGAAGAAATGTGCATCTTTTGGGAGCTACCTTATTGGCCGACCCTCCTTCTGCGCAACAATCTCGATGTTATGCACATTGAGAAAAATGTTTTCGAAAATGTGTTTAATACAGTCATGAATGTCAAGGGCAAATCAAAGGATCACTTAAAAGCACGCAGAGATATGCAAGTGATGGGTATACGGCGTGAATTGCATCCACGAATGGTTAATGGTAAGCTGGCTTTGCCCAAAGCAGTATATACATTGGATAAAAAACAGATACAACAGGTGTGCGAGTGGGTTAAACTGTTGAAGCTGCCAGATGGCTATGCATCTAATATATTACGCTGTTGCAACCTTGCAGATTATAGGTTTTATGGTTTAAAGAGTCACGATTGTCATGTATTCATGGAAAGATTTATATCAATTGTCTTTCGTAACCTTTTGCCGAAACCAGTAAATGAAGCATTGACTAAACTTAGTCATTTCTTCAGGGATTTGTGCTCAAAGGTGCTCCGAGAGAGTGATATTAAGATTCTTGAGAAAAACATTGTTGAGACAGTGTGCAAGTTAGAGAAAATCTTTCCCCCATCCTTCTTTGACTCGATGGAGTATTTGACCATTCACTTAGCATATGAGGCTAGAGTGGGCGGACCTGTGCAGTATCGATGGATGTATCCATTTGAGAGGTGATGTCGCCCATCCATCTTTAAATTGTATTTCATACTTGCACACATGCGTTGATTACTGAAATCAATCCTTATTTCTTACATAGGTATATGTTTGACCTTAAGAAAAAGGTGTGAAACAAAGCCCGTGTTGAAGGTTCAATTGCAGAGGCTTACATCCGTGAGGAGCTTACCAACTTCTGTTCCCTTTACTTTGAGACTGATGTTGATACAAAAATGAATCGACTTGGTCGCAATGACAATAGTGTCGACCCAAAATTCGATGAGCGTCTTTCCATATTCAAACATCTTGGTCGTGCACTTGGAGCAAGTAGCGGTCGATATCTATCCGAGGAGGAGTATATTGCCGCAACATTATACACTCTCATGAATTGCACTGAAGTTGCACCATTCATAGTGTAAGTAGTTGCGTGCATACCTTCATTCTCATAGTATTTACTAACATAATATAACGACGATGCCATATAACATGCAGTGAATACGACGAGAAAGTGTTATTAGCAAACCCTGGGATATCAGATAGACAACTTGAAAAAATGCGAAACAACGTGTTCCCTGAGTGGTTCCGACAGCGCGTAAGTTCTAAAACCTACAGTTCATTTCTAATATAGACCACATGTGATAAGCTAATACTCTGTGCAAATTGTTTGTTGTTGTAGACCGTCCATGATGGAGTTGATGTCCATCTCAAGTTGCTTGCTGCTGGCCCAAGTAGACTAGTATCGTGTCATAAAGGGTACATTGTCAACGGGTTTAGGTTTAACACGATGGAAGTTGACCTTACTAAACAAACCCAAAACAATGGAGTTTTGATCAAAGGTGACTGTTATAATGATAGCGAATGTGATTTTTATGGGCAGTTGGAGGAGGTTGTTGAACTAGACTACTATGGCAGCAGTAATCGACTGGTAATGTTCAGGTGCAAATGGTTTGACATTACAGCTGGTATTCGAGTTAGTCAACATGGGATTGTAGACGTTAATATGAGGTCAAGGCTCGGATCCTACGAACCATTTGTATTTGCAGCTCAGGCAACGCAGGTCTTCTATGCAAAAGGTGTGACAAGGAAGGATCCAAATTGGCATACTGTTATCAAGACCAAAAGAGGCTTTGTTGATGATGATGTGTTCGTTGAGATGTACCAGGAGGATGATGCTCCCACAGTGATACCGCTTTAAGAGAATAACGATGTTGATGAGCCTCTTTGCGATTTAGGTCATGCCGGAGAAGAGGTCGATGCCGAAGCCCTCCGTGATGGTGATGGTGATGACGATGACGATGACGACGATACTGAGGAAGACGTTGACGACGAAGAAGAAGATGATGAAGATGAAGGGGATGAAGATGACGACGAGGAGGAAGACGTTCCGTTGTCTATTAGTGATAGTGATTGACTGTGTAGAGTAAAAAAATTCTTGTCAATGTACTTTTAGACATGCTTGTTTATTATTTAAATTGAATTAGTTATTAATTGATGGTGATTGACTATTTAATTTGGGTTGTCTTTTATAGTCGGCAGTGACACATTGTTAGCATACTTAGTTTTGCACTTAAGTTGTTTATTATTCGGGCGAACTACATTGTAGATATGCCGAGATCTAGTGCACCCCGAGGTCGTGGAGGTGGCCGTCGCGGAGCTGCTTCGGCACTGTCAGCCTCTCTCCCTAGGATTGGTGATGCGACTACTAATGAGCAGCCGTCATCGTCATCAGTTGCTTCAGAACATGGTGAGACGATATTAGTTCTGTGTCGGATTGAAAGCAATTACTTGCAATATATATAAATATAAATATAATAATTTCCTTTTTCATCATCTGCAACGTCTACTTCATCTGTACCGCGAGGTATCACCCGCGGAATACCTCTTCCAGTCACCCCGGAGTAGAGGGTTACTGCTCATGTCCGAAACAATTAGTATGTTTTTAATTTTCAAAGCTCAATTATATTTATTACAAAAAAAAAACTCAATTCTATTGTAATATGCACTTATATTGGGATTGATGTATCTCTGTGATTTCTTGTAATTAGTTTTTTTGAGGATTGTGTTAGGACCGAGATCGGTCCTATTATCAAGGCTCACCTCCCACAGCCTTATGCGACGTGGGGGTCGTGGACGGAATCAGACAAAGAGCTTGTTTGGGGGAAGTTTTTGTAAGGAGCGCAGTATTTTTTATGTGCTTTACTTTTGCGGTTTTACAAGTACATTATCGCTGAATTTTTCTTGCTAACTGTGTTTTTCAATTGTGTTGAATTATGTTCAGGACTATTTCAAATTTGAGTCGGACGAAGAGCGAGAACTCGGGAGGCAGGCGTGGGAGTGGCATTGTGCCGAGAACTACAAGAAATGGATGCTGAATGCGAGGAGGTGGGCGCTAGCTCGGGCGGGTGCGACAGATATATCTATGACCAGAGACCACAATCCCGAGTACTTCTCCAGAACCATGTGGGGGCAGCTGGTGTCGCATTGGAATACTCCGGACTGGGCGGAGCTGAGTGAGCGAGGCACGGAGATGACTCGTAGCGAGAAGAAGATGAAGCACAGTGCTGGTTCCCGTCCATTTACCGTGGACGAGCTGAAGTTGATGGAGGAGGACCCTGACAGGAGGCCCCCTATGAGGCTCCGCCATTTTCAGCGCACACACCAGAATAGTGATGGGAAGTGGGTGTCTGAAAGCGCCGAGCAGTTTGCGGTGAGCACGTAACTTGTGTATTACTTTTGTATTCCTATTGCATTTTTTGCGATTATGGCCAATAGGATTTCTCTAACATTTTTGTTTTCTTATATAGTTTATTTGAAGAGAGAGTTCAAGCCAACTCGCAGCCAGATGGTAGCCAGACAGTGGACACTACTGGGGTCCTAAGAAGGGACCGTATACTCGGCCACCCTCGTCAGTCTGCACGAGCGTTGCTAGCTGGGATATCTCAATCGACAGGCGAGACCAATTGTACCGGTTCTCAGGCAAAAGCGGCAGCTGCGACGTTGGTAGAGTGCTTCAACACAATGTTTGATGCGCGCATCAAGATGCTGCTGGGTGACGGTTACATAATTATAAAGGACCCCAAACTACATGTAAAGCAATTTTTTTCAATTACTTATGTATTTTGTGCTCTATATGTGATCTTGATTTGATATGTGATGTTGAATCATTTGTATGGCTTCGTGCAGGGCGATACCGATGATCCTAGTGCCAGTGACTACCTGGGCGATGAAGATGTTGGATCGAACGTGCCATCGAGGAATGAAGAAGATGATGATGGGGCTGGTTGTTCTGCCGACGAGTGATTTAGATAGGGTTTCTTTTGATCACATGCAATGAATGTTATGCTCTTGTTTTGAATTGATCGATGACACTTAACTGTATGAATTCTATTATTTTAATGTATATGTTAATATTTATTTATACTTTGATGAATGCGAGTAGCTGTTTGAATGAATGCTGGACAGGGGGTTAAAACGGTTTTGAATGAATGCGTTGAAAGCTTTCAACGCATTCATTCAAAATCGTTTCAACCGAGGTTAAATCGATTTTTGGATCGATTGGATTGGATGTGAATTGATATTAATTCTGCGACAGGTTTTGGACAGGTTATTTGACCTGCAAAATTTTTTTTTTTTGCAAAGTCAGGTTTTGCGACCACGATATACAGTCGCTAAATAAAACAAAGCGGTTACTAATTTTAATATTTAAAAAAAAATTTAAATTATTTAGCGACCGACATTTGCGGTCGCTAATTTAATAAAAATATATTAAAACAAATTTTAAATTAAAAAATATTTAGCGACGGCCTTATGCGCTCGCTAAATTTAGCGACCGAATTTTAAATGCGGTCGCTAATTTTAGCGACCTGGCCTATAGCGACCGTTTTAGTGACCGCCCTATCGCGGTCGCTAAAACTCTTTAGCGACCGCGTTGGCACCTTTAGCAACCGCCAGGCGCGGTCACTAAAGGCACTGTTTCTTATAGTGCAAGATTTTGAAAATATCAAGTTACTAAAAGTCAAAATTAGAAGCATGCGGTGATAATTGCAGTTGACGCCTAATTATAAGGTGTTGGGTGAATTTATTCCTAATTACACTTGAGCTTCGATTAGATTTGGTAGCCGTGTTTTGGTGTGACTGCATAGCATGAACTCAGAGCAAAAAAAGAAGAGAAGGAGAGAGGAGAGAGGAGAAATGGCGGGAAAAGACGGTTGCTCTTGTGGGCGCCAAGAACCAAATATGCTAAGTGGGCCTTTATTGGCCAAACGACGTAGTTCCAACACCATGAGCTTGGCTTTGGTTGCCTGCTCAACTTGAACCTGACCCCAATTCTAGGCAGGATTGTAAAAAAAAAAAGCTTGGCTTTTGCTGGCTTAAACTAAAAGTATGCTTCTACTAGAAGAAGATCTAAGCACCTGGAAGCAATCATGTTGGAGACAAAGGGTTTCTCAAGTTCAAGAACGCCACGACTATGAAGATGCAATTGAGAGTATATTGAAAGAATACCTTTATTGTGTTTTTTTTTGGTTAATAAGATAATAGCATTGAAAATTAAAAGGGTTACAGAGATGCCCAACGGCGAGTAAAGGTCACGATATTCCCGTGACTCTGTGTATATACGACTACAAAGGTCAGAAACTAATAACGAACCTATAAACTCAAAATTAATTATAATTAAACTAAAGTAGAACATATCTTTAGATTAACTTTATTACGCTTGTATCCTTACAAGTTCATATCACTACATTTTACTCTTACACCTTTCAAAAAGTAATTAGACTAGCTAGTTTTTTTAGTAGTCTGTTTGTGAGTTTTTTTTTTATTTTTTAGCGGAGAAAAGAAAAAGAAAAGAAAGGAAGTTGGCTCTTTTTTTTTTAACTAGATTGTGAGCTTTTTTAAGGAGAGAAAAAGGGAAAAAAGTTTGGGCTTTTTTTGTCTCTAATTTTTTCTTCTGAAAATTGGGAAGGAACAGAAGATCATAAGTAATATTTTAATAATATTGTCCACATTACACTTGAGATAATGAAGATTAAATTTTTAATGACTTTTAAGTTTTAGGCTTTCTAACTAGAACTTACCATTTTAATTACTTGCAAACGGACGATTGCTTTAGCTATTATAATTGACTCATGACTGATTGTTTTGCTTTCGGTGTGACGTCAATTAGATGTGGATGTTAGAATGTTTGTAGTTAACTCGTGTCTTAATTCTATTTTTCATTTATGACATTAACCAGTGATATAAGTTTTATTGCATTACTATAATACGAACCTTGTATGATGTCATTCATTACTAATTTGTTTTCCCCGTCAAATTTTTTTTATTTTTTTAGGATCATATATTCATAATCTTTGTTTTATACATATATATAGACACACACCCGCGCGCGCATAATCGAGTGTCTTTTCTTTTTTGCTGAACTCAAAATCAAGAGAAATGAATGATGATTTATTTCACTCTTTAACTCACAGACAAGAAGAAAAAAAATGGTCTTCCCTTCTCTTCCTTTTTTTTTCTTTTATTTTCTCTCATCTCAAAACTCATGAAAGGCTAGAAGTGCCAAATAGGATCTTCATCACATCAACGGTAAAAATCATTTTTGCCATTCTTTTGAGGTGCATGTGGATCATTTTCATGTTAATCTTTTCATCAGCTTTCTTGGACGCTCTGTGAAAACATGTCCCTATGTTCATCCGATGTGAATCACCGAATAAATTTTCCACACCAATATGCGGATAACACCCCTTCTTTTCTTTTCTTTTTTCTTTTTCTTTTTTCACGAAATCATTTTCCTTAACAAGTAGTCCAACATACTTGTCACAATAATTTTCACAGGCATAATTTGCCAAAAAATCATCCTTAACGACATACATTTCAGGCACCATTTAACTTTTATATGTGACATGTAATAACAGAACTATTAACGCACTTTTTTACACACTTACTACTCACTACTTATGTTCTAATGCGCTTGCAATTTATGCATCACCAATACTCTCTTTTATTATCGCGGTAACATGTTCCACTAATGACTATTATAAAGAATTAAGTCAAGTTTATTTTCCAAGGGATCACTCTTTGATAACGGATATAAAGTCGCTTCCAATATTTTCGAAGTAGATCTCGGACGATTTTATGCATGAGTTAGAACCTTGAAAACTCAATGATAGTCATGGTTAACGCCATAGTTTTTGTGCCATCAGACAATGCCTTCGAGAATAGGTCAGGCATAAACTATGACAACCTAATTATCCCATCGCTAATGCTTGAGAAAGAATTTTTATATTTTTCATCATTTCCGGTAAAGTCTTTCTTTCCCATTCGTGATTCCAGCGAGTACCTTGACCCAAAAACCGGCTGAGGACACGCTTCTATCGACAACGTAAGAATCAGTGATTAGGATATCTACTAGAATGGGAATTTACGTGGTGTTGCATGGCGTCGAGAACTTCTTTCATCCTTACTTCGTGTTCAATCCTCCTCCCCGGAAATTCGAAGGTTGCACATAATCATGGATCAGCAGTAGGAAAATAGAATATTAAGCTTTGCATTGGACTACTCAGTAATGTTGTTGAAGCTTAAAAACTTAATCAAACTTCATCGAAGCAGAGCTGTCTAAATCATCTCTTTATCCAATGCTCATATGCTAAAGGAGTCTGGTGTGCAATCCTTAATAAGCTAGGATTGGTGGTACCCTTAAAACAATTGGGACCAATTTCTGGAGTATGCAACTAAACATATAAGAGGGAAGAGTTTTAAAGCAAGATTGTGCAAGCTATCTATTACTGCAATCATCTATGGAGTGTGGTAGGAAAGGAATGCAAGAATGTTTGAGCATTTGCAAGCAAGCCAAGAGGGATGCTGTCATGTGGTTCAACAATGGATAAAATGGAGAGTAAGCAGCTGGACTAATGTACCACCCACTGCTGGTAACAGGCAACTTTGTACAGAATGGGGGATATCTGATAGAATTTTTCAAGTATACAGCTAAGTTTGTGCTTAGTGAGTGTGATTCTGCATGTATATAGAAGATGATGTATAGCATTGAATTGTAAAGTGAACTGCTATATTTTTTTCTGAAGGAATAATATACAATGGACTTTGACCAAAAAAAAAAAAAAGAGTTGTCTAAATCATGTCCTTCGCAACTATTACTTTCATGTTATATCTCGTGTGTTTCCGGTGGTGTCCGGGTGCGCTTGATGACGTAGTAATCGCAATTTAGCGAGACAACATGTGTATTCATGGCATGTTACAGCATTTAAAACGTAATTTATCCCCACCACTCTATGAAATTGGTGACTGGGTCCAGTGATCGTCTCCCACGATACACTAAAACCCAACTTTACATTGTATGTTTCTTGTGTTTTTGCAAAACGACATCAACTCACGAAGGAGTAACGACTTTACAAACAGAAAAGTTAAATTTTTGCAGCAAATTAGATCTCTGCAAGATCTTAACGGGAACAAATATAGAAGAACATGAACTTGTGTTTCTGTTGTACTAGGTTTCCCGCACATAGGCCGGCCATATATATGCAAACCAAAAGGATGCATGTTTATGGCCGTTTGATTCAATTGGGTTTGTATCCTTTAAATTGAGATTGAATGTTAGGGTTAAAACTGTGATATCCACCTGACATAACTCAAATATAACTCTCAATAATTAGTGACACCCAGCGAATCTCAGTCAAACTGGGAGATTTATGATTATCTTATCAGGATTCTAAAAGAGTCCTTAGAGATTGTGACGTGATTCTCGAGGATCCTAACGCGATCCTAAAACATCTGGTCCACGGCCCAGTCATACTAGAACTCTCCTTCTACAACTATATAAAGGGGTCTACCCACCAGGTATGAGGACAATTAAACAATTCATGCTTTTTCAGAGTTATTATTCTGTAACTACGCTCTGACTTAAGCATCGGACCCCACCAGGTATGAGGACAATTAAACAATTCATGCTTTTTCAGAGTTATTATTCTGTAACTACGCTCTGACTTAAGCATCGGAGAGTTTTTCGCCGAGAACCCCACCCGGCAGTCACTCGTTTTCTATCTTGCAGATTATCGGTCCAGGCTCGGATTCCGCAAAATACGCGGAGCATATTTTTAGTAGCAACAGATTGGCGCCATCTGAAAGACCTGCCAACCTAGCCGTTTGACCTCAAGAAAATTCAAAGTCATATTCCAAACCGCCGGCAGCAACGCGTGGGAACCATCGACAGTACCACCACAGACTTCAAAGACGGCCTCACAGCCACCGCAAGTCAGCAATTCGTTCACGGAAAAAAATTCAACATGGAAGAAGTCACCACAATGCCGCTCTGCCGTCATGGGAAAAACCCTACACAGCAGCGGCGTCACAGAAGTCAACGGAACCTACGTAGACAGGCCCATGCCTGCGCAGCTACACTCACGCCACCAGAGTCACCGGCGACACAGAGCTGCCGGAACCAACATCACAGGAAAACACAGTGAAGTTGCGGGCACCATAAACCGCCGGCCATCGCCATGACAAGGCAGAAACAATAACGACGCAGACGCCGCACAAACCCAAACGGTGGAAGTGCCACCATCCCGCATCGCCAATAGGCCGCCATCGCTAAGGGTTAAAACCCTAATCGATCGCCGCTTAATGCACCAACAACAACAGACCACCCACTGTCGGGAAGGGGTCGACGCTGAGCATAGTCAATAGGCCACCGCCGGCATAGGGTCAGAACCCTAGCGCCGCCATCATCCGACGCGCTGTCGCCGTCCAAGCACCTTCGAGCTCCTAGTTTGTGCCACCGCGGCCAAGGGAACAGCACAACCACGGTGGGGCTGTCGTGATCACCGGGAATTCCCCGCACTTATAACACCTCGCCATCGCCACCATGGCAGGTCCTCCAACGAGGCACCAGTGCCGCAAGATCGTAACCTTACTCCCGATCTGCCCTTCGCCACCGCGACAATCACAACAACTCAAAAGAAAAAAAAAGAGGAGAAAAAGAACGGAGGAGGAACGCCAACGCCAATCGCAACCAACGGCATATAACTCGCCGTCCAAATCCCCGGCGTCTCGAACGAACGTCACCACCATGGCGCCGCCGTCTAGATTTATGCCACCGATGGTCGTCGCCCTTGCTCCTGATACGCACCATTGCGGCTTACCGCGCCATCCACAAAGATCGGCGCCACGCGGCAGATGGCACTGCAGATCCGCAACCGCACCGTTGCAGTTATCACGCCGGCGACCTTCCCCAACGTCGCGCCGTCCACCGCAAGCAAACGGCGACGGCACCGCTTGTCCACCGGCTCCCTACTCTTCTGTCAATGAAAGAAAGGGGACAGACAAAAAAGGTCAAATTCTCTCTTTTCACATTAACCCCATAAGAATGCATATTTACTTTTGGACCCACAGGGTCTTTTGTCTTCCACATATGCCACATTTTTTAAAAAAAGAATTAGATTTTTGGCCTATGAAAGACGCATATTTATATTTAAGACCCCAAGGGTCTCATTTATCCGACTTAGGCCATGTACTTTTTAAAGCATTAAGCTTTTACCTTGTTAAAAAGGCCTATATAAATTTAAGACCCACAAGGTCTCATTTATTTAACATATGCCGCACTCTTTGAAAACGGCGTATATTTCATTACATATTTGTTGCTAAAAAATTAAGCGACTACGAATTTTAGCGCTAGCAAAGCTTCCAAAGGCCGCATTTTGTGCACTTTCAATGCCTAGACCTATTTAATTTTTGTCTAGCATTATGTAATTGCATCAATTAGCGCAAGTATGTCACAAGTCGGGGCATCCGACTACTATGACATATAAAGCTCACCTGCGACACGCAGTGCAACACACCCATGTCGGCTAACCGAAAAACCCTAACGGCGTCTGAACACCGCTCTTAATTCTATGTTAAAAACATAGTTGCATTTTTATATGTTTTATTGCTTCAAAGGCTGTTTTTTCAGTCACGTACTTTTATTTCTTGCAAGGGTTTAAACTATGCCTGCGAGCATCAACAGTGACGCATAAACCACTTCACAAGCAAGGAACAAATTCATAACACCCTGCGACTTAAAGTCACGTTTAGGGTTTATTCTGTAGTATCCTGCTGTCTCGGCATTATATATCGTCTCATGGTCATACAATGGCCTCTATCTATGGCGTATTCACATCGCTGCTTGTTGAGAAGCTAGGTCAACAATGATGGAAGCACACATGCTGCCACTGTATCTGGTGGATTAGAACTCATCGTCAACTATGCCTGGTACAACTGCAAGCTCAAGCATGCAACCAGTAAACTGAATCTAGTTGCTTCTCAGTATATCGATAAACTGCGGCTACTACTTTACGTCCTTTATTTCTACTGATCATCAGTGACATCTTGCTCAGATGGACTACGCGTCCTCAAGCTTTATATGCTCATCCAGTCAAGCAAGCAGATTATGGTCTTCTACATTGCTCCCACAGGTCTTCTTGCTACCAGACCCTACATATAGGCTGAAAAGCCGTCTTCATATATCCACGCCTTCTCAAAGGCGGGTGGTTTTATATCTTATGATATCAGCAATATTACAGACCTAATGCCATGTGCCCTCTCAGACAGGGGGGCTTCATAGCAGCGGCCATATTACAGGCTCAATGCCTCGCGCCTTCTTATTGAACGCAGTGACAACAAGCACTTGTTGCTTCGACCGAAACCCTCGAGGGTATTTGCATGAGCTCCGAGCTCCATCCAAACCCTTTAGGGCAGTCCCTCGAGGGACGAAAACCCCTAAGGGTGATAGGATAGAGCTTGAGTTCTACCCGAACGGTTTAGCTATAGTTCTAACCCGTGAAACGAAAAATGACTATGGGACTTCATCCCCTACCATTCTTTGTTAATTCAAAACCTAGCCAAGCGTGAGTGCAAGGCTTCTTTGCCAGCTCTTAGCTAATGATAAGAGTTCGCAACAAAGTAAAACGCAAGCATGATGTGGTCGGCTCGAGCTAAAGAACACACACTTGCACAAAATGAACACCCTCCAAAGGAGAGGTGACCCCTCGAGGGGACATTCAAACACTTAGCACATGCAACAAATTGCATGCACAGCTTTGTGTCTTCTCCCGAGAGAGGCTACCATAGGGCACAGCCTCTAAAGGATCTCTAGATCCCATGATTCGTCTTCCTAAAGATGATTCCGAATAGCCTACTCAGGCAACATTCTAAGGCTTAGCTCTTGAGAGCTAGGATTCTGACGCCCTACTTGGGCAAAGTTCCAAGGCTTAAGCTCCAGCTTAGGTCGGAGCACATGGAGGAGAGAAATATTGTTACCCCTACAAGTGGATGGAGAATCTCTTATAAATCTGACGCGTGTCTCGAGACACCAGGTATAAACTTCCTCAGCCAAACATTTTGGCTAAGGAAGTGGGGGGCTTATGATATAACTCAAATATAACTCCCAATAATTAGGGGACACCCAGCGAATCTCAGTCAAACTGTGAGATTTATAATTATCTTATCAGGATTCTAAAAGAGTCCTTAGAGATTGTGACGTGATCCTCGAGGATTATAACGCGATCCTAACACATCTGACCCACGGCCCAGTCCTACTAGGACTCTCCTCCTACAGCTATATAAAGGGATCTACCCACCAGGTATGAGGACAATTAAACAATTCATGCTTTTTCAGAGTTATTATTCTGTAACTGCGCTCTGACTTAAGTATCAGAGAGTTCTCCGCCGGAACCCCACACAGCGGTCACTCGTTTTCTGTCTTGCAGGTCATCAGTCCAGACTCGGGTTCCGCAAAGTACGCGGAGCATATTTTTAACAGCAACACCACCCAGCCAAATGAACACCCTACATGCGTCATGCAGAAACCAAGACTAAACTTGCTAACATGCTCCATGTATTAATTAAGTGTAAAGCAAAATTCTTTTTATCTCTCTCTCTCTTTGAACATTAAAAGTAAGAAAATGTCCCAACAACTCATCGTTAGGTCTGAGACTTCAAAGTAGTTTCACCAGCTGATATGCAATAACTGTTACATGGATATCCAGTTCTTTTGGACTGCAAGAATAATACTCCATAATGAGGGTAGTTTTAAGTTATGTAATACTACCCTTGATTATCCTAAGCACAATCGTAACTTTAGACGACACGAGTCCTTGGCAAAATCCGGTACAGGCTGGATGATTGCAGATACCAAGGCCCTGTTTGTTTCATGAAAAATCTTTTTCGAAAAACACTATCTGTACTTTCTGATGTTTGGCGTGTTTATTAGAAAACTGTTTACGGAAAACATTTTCCATTCACATGAAATTAAGGCAAACTTTAAGGAAAATGGTTTACTGGGAAAAAAAAAAAAAAGAGGAAGTTGTTTTCATAAAACCAACCCATCACTTTTCTCTCCTCTGCCTTCCCTGAAATTGAACGACACTACTGCCCTCTGCTACCATTGCCCTCCGCTAACTTCCAGGTTTCTCCACCTCGCCCTTCGCTACCACTGCCTCCACAATCTTCCAGGTTTGTCCAATCTCTCTTTCTTCCCTTGTGTATCATCTTCTTCTTCTCTCTCTTTCACTTTCTGCTTTTTCTTCTTCTTCAATCACCAAGGGATTAGATTTGCAAATGCATTAGTTGTTAGAATTTGCATATCAAAATGACTTGCGGTACAATTCGAATGTCATTGTGGCTACTGCATTCTCATGATAGAAGAAGGGTTTCCAGCATCAGCAGAAGAGAGCTGCAATTTGTTGCTATAGACCTTAAATCGTCACTAGAAAGGTAGATTTGTCACGTATTTCTGTAGGATCTGAATTGTTAAGATACACACACACACACACACACACACACACACACACACACACACACATATATATATAGGTCGTGATCCATTGTTAGCGCTAACAACTTCACCCAATTTGCCAGCGCGATCTGGCTGTTCACGCGTGATATATGAACGGCCAGATTGCGAGCGTGGACGGCCATTTTTTTCGTTATCCGCTACATAATGTAGTAGACGGTATCGTACCGTTCGCTACATAATGTAGCGGACGGCCAGATCGCGTTGGCAACTTGCCAGCGCCAGCAATAGATCACGACCCTATATATATATGGGTCGTGATCCGTTACTAGCGCTGGTAACTTAACCCAAGTTATTAGCGCGATCTGACCGTCCATGCGTGAGATTTGGACAGTCAGATCGCGAGCGTGAACGGCAGTTTTTTTGTCGTCCGCTACATAATGTAATGGACGGCCAGATCGCGCTGGCAACTTAACCCAAATTGCCAGTGCGATCTGGCCGTCCACGCGTGAGATGTGGACGGCCAGATCACGAGCGTAGACAGCCATTTTTTTCGTCGTCCGCTACATAATGTAGCGGACAGTACGATACTGTCCGCTACATTATGTAGCGGACGGTCCGATAGCGCTGGTAACTTGCCGGCGCTAGCAATGGATTACAACCCATATATATATATATATATATATATATATATATATATATATATATATATATATATATATATATCTTTTGTAGGTTCATTGCTATGATATAGCTTATGGTATTTCTATATTGCTATGTTTTGATGCTATGAATTAAGAATCTGTATTGCAGGGTCATGGTGATGGAATCTTCTTGTCTTTCAAAATCAGAGCTGGCTAAAGGTCAGATTCTCAAGACAAGTATATTTGATAAAGCACCAAGACGGTTCATAACAAGACTACTGGCCTTACCTTACTGTTGACTACTTACGCCCGGATTAATAGTATGACTAGATTAGCATTCGAGGCTTAGTTCCAAATCCATCACTGTAAGGGGTAGAAATAACTAACTGAAAAGAACGTACACTAAATAACATTATTGGACCCACTTAACCTTGCACTTACTATTAGAAGTACGATAAATATAAGGATACTGCCAAAGGATATTCTTATGGCGAAAGAGGCCTTCATTTTCTGGTCCTCAGTTTATGCTTCCAATTTCTCTCACAACTATCAAGCCAAACGGCATGCGTATTGAGAGCATATACTTCTTTCTGATTATTTAAAGTTGGGATTTCATGACATACTTATATACAGAAAGGTTTCACCACATGAACTACCCTTTTTGTTCCCATTATAATGTTCAGGGAGTATAACAGGGAGAAATGCACTTACGATTCAGAATGTAGAGAAATCTCTCATCGGCACTACTCACTTGTCTGGATGCAGTCAAGGATAATGTTGTCTAGTCAACAGGATATCATCCAACGCAATCATACTACCTGAAATTCATAATTTTGAATGTGAGTGCAAACTAAAGTACGTGATTGTGTATCCTAAAATGGTAAAGATTAAAGACATCATAAACCTTGATGACCAGATATGGTGATATTGACAATCTGATGATATATCCTTCGGATCTTCTGAGAGTATGGATTGACATGCCATCTGATTATCACAAAAAAGGGAAAAACGATCTGTCAGATGAGGTTATCAGCCATCAAAGCAGAGGGACAAACGAGCCTAGACGTGTAAATTATTCCATAAACGCCTTATGGCTGAACTATCACTTAGATGCATATCCTGTATATGTCCTAATTCACTTCAATCGTGAAAATACCCATATTAGGTGATATAAGTAAGTGAAGAGTAACGAATGCATCTAATGTTCTAACAATATATTTTCATGCAATAATCATATTTCTTAGATTAACACAGAAAGATCAAACAAATCCTTAAGTCTCATCACAGCCTTCCAGGTTCGGCTGGGGCTCTGAGGGACACATGGGTCCGATCCCTATTATATCTTCCTGGTTCAAAAGCTTCGCCCACTAAGAACAAGAGCTATGTGGTGATCGAAGGTCCTCTATAACCCAAGTATAATCTGATTTCCCAAGAAAGCCAATTGACTTAAGACTTGTGATAGCGTACAGTTCACATTCAAACAATCAACACAACCATAGATTCCCCATCCCATCAACTCGGTCCAATACCGGAGCTGTACAATTTTGCTCTGGTGGTACATCTGGTGGAGGCACAGGAGTGCCCCGCGAATGAATTTAGGCATTTCACATGTTTACCATGTAGAAATTTATTCTCATACTGTCATTATTCACTGTACCAAAAACCTAAGTAGCAAATACCTAATCCTAGGGTCACGGCCCAAAAATTTCACTACGATAAGCAAAAATGAAAGCTAGCTTTAATCATTAGAAAAAGAAAAGCAGATGCATTCCCAGAATTTCCAGCTGACCGAAGTTCCTTTTATTCGTGTAATGATAGAAAAATGTTCAGGCCATTGGCACTCTGTGAACATCCAACAAGCGCCAAGCACAAGGACTTTCAACCCCAGGCCAATGCCTACTTCATTCACATTCTAGGGGACTCAATCTCAAGAACTCCTACAACTCCCACCTATTTCTGACTGTATTTTAACAAGTTATGTGAAAGTAATTCCACTTGACACCAAATTATTAAGTTTTAACAAAACCAGTCAGAACTACAATAAAAAAGGAAGAGGATGAGAACATGAGTCATTTTGTCATAAGAAAGTACAGAGAAAAGCTTTACACGAAAGAAAAATGAAAAAAAAAACGTGGAAGCCAGTTACTTTGAAAGCCTACGCTAGCAGAGAAGGGTCAAATATGTATGTGGCTGCTGTAACACTCCCCCTCATATGCATGCCCCTTATTATCATTGCTTTAACCCAGATTATAGATCAAATAATGTACTCGATAGTTTTTTATTAAAGCGACTCCACCATTCGACCCTGCCAAAATTACACACATACGCGCACACATAGAAGAAGAAGAAGAAGCACACCTGTTGTAACAACTGTCCAAAGTATACCAGCCTCTCCTTAACACTGTTGAGAATCTGGGAAATTTTTTTAGTAAACTCCCTCAAGTTCATGCATAAGATCCCATTTTTTCTGCCAACAATAACTCATTATGTCGTAGGAACATTTTGATGACAAAAATGGGGTAAAAATAACCGCAAGTACTATTAGAATGGCATAGGAACGTTGAGATCATGGAGAAGTTTGCTTAGTAAAAACTAGAGGTGAGAGAATTACTAGATTAAAGGACACAGTTTGGCATACCCGCAGGTGGTATCTGCATATTTCACATTGGTCATAAAGGCGGAGGAGCTTCAGCTGCAGTTAGAAAAGCCACTAAATTGTAGTTGTTTAGCAGGTGAGCATCTTTGCTAGTTTATTGGCCTCCAGTAGCTCCCCTTTTGCGCATAAGGAAGCAAGTTGGTCATAGTAAGAATCAAAGTCACACAGCTGGGAACGGTTATATTCTTCTGCATAATTTTTTACCGTACTTTCCGCATCACTTGATTTAATGTTCATATCAGTGTCATAACTGGACAGTAAAGACTTGGAGGCAGCAATACCAAATGCTTTACTATCGTAGATCTCCTTTAGTTTTTCTGGTCCTCTAGAAGCACCAGTCCTCCACCTCTCAACTGGAAAAAACATGGATCCAACTTCATTAAGAACAGTAATTGTTTCTTGAATCCTCCCCTGCTCGCATAAGAAAAAAAGAAATTGTTCCATGGACTCTGTTTGAACATCAGTCTCAACCTTATTCAGCAAATTGATAACAGATTGGGTCTGAAGCATTTCCCTTAAAATGCTTCGGGATTCTTCCAACCTACCCTTGGAACATAGGCCGCTAAGCAAGTACATAAAACCCAGGAAATCAGGTAGATGTCCTTTCCTTTTGAAGTCGAAATAAGATTCAAGAGCAGCTTCCATGTCACCATTTCGGCAAAATCCATTTATCACAGCACTGACAGTAAATTCATCTGGCTTGAGGCATTTCACCTCCAAATCAAGGAGAAGCTTCAGACCTTCCAGCATCTGACCCATTTTGCAGTAACCATTAATTAACAAATTGTAAACACGTGTACTTGGCTTCAAGCCTAGTAGGACCATCCTCTCGAACAACTTTCTAGCATCCACTAGATGCCCTTCTTTGGTTAAAATGTCTATAAGTATAGCATATGTAATTTCTGAGGGAGCCACATTGATTTTCTTTAAGGAGTCAAATAGCCTAAATGCTTCAACAAGACATCCCAGGCGGCACAACCCATTTATAACTGAATTATAAGTGACAATGCTAAGAGTAATTCCCTTCTTTCTGGCAAATTCACATAGATCTAAGGCCTTACGGATATGGCCTCCTTTGCATAGGCGATCGACTATGATGGAGTAATCAACCACATCCATGCGGGGTAGATTATCTTCCGTGCCTCTGATGAGTTTATATGCATCCAAAACCCTACCATTTTTTGTTAGATTATCGAAAACAGTGACAGGGATAGTGGCAGTCGTCCATCCGCATTCCCTTATCTTTTCAAAAAATCTTAGGGCATAGTTAGCATCCTTCATGCACAGGTATTGAACGAGTATCGTGCTTACTTTAGGTTCCACTACTCCACAAGTTCTTAAAAAGGTGCTCAAAATGGGCTGGACCTGCCACTTGTTGCCATTATGGATAAGCACCTCCAAGATCGAGTAGTAAGATTTTCGGGTCACAACAGAACCTTTCCTCTTCATCACCACATACACATCACATGCAGCCTCTGGAAAACCCTTCTTGCACAGGAAAGAAATACTCTTATTACATAAGATATCAAAAAGTTCAGGCCTCAAAATATCACATCGTTGAATTAAATCCAGAACTCCTGCTGCACCTTTTTCTTCAACAGTTGCCTTCAACAACACCGTGTGCATGCCTGCATCTGAATGCAAACCCCTATCATCGAGTTCTATAAACACCTCTATGGCCATATCTACCATACCTTTCTTGCAGAGCCCATAAATGAGACAATTGTAGCATGCAACTGAAGGGATTGATGTCTTTCGGAACTCGTCAAAGATCTCAATAGCCTCACTAATTCTGCCTACTTTACAGTATCCATCGATCAAAGTACAATAAGTCACAGAATCTGCTGCCAGCTCATGCTCTGGCATTCCGTCGTACGTCGCAAGAGCATCCGCAAATGCCCCAACCATGAATAGTGCTTTGATTAGAATGTTACACATAACAACATCAAAGTGAATTCCAGCTTCTTCCAGTCTCTGCTTGGTTTCTAGCACTCCCATGGCATTCTCTTCTTCAATGTATGCATGTAAAAGTGTACTATAAGTAACAACATCCCCAAGGATGCTTTTTGAGATCTCCTCCGCCTCAGATGTTCTCCCAGCTCTACACAAGCCATTAATAACGGTGTTGTATGTGACCACGCTTGCACGAATATCCTTCTTCTCCATATCATCAAGAAGGTGGAAAACGAGATCAAAATCCCCCCTAACGCACAACCCATCAATTAAAGTTGCATAAGCAAACTCATCCAATATAATTCCCAAATCTTCAACCAACTTAAATACCGCTAATGCCTCCTCCGTTTTCCCTTTTTGACAAAATCCCCGCATGATCGCGGTATAAGTAACTAAATCAGGTTTCAATCCCTCCTTTTTCATTTTGTTTAGAAACCCTACCGTCTTCTCCACATGCCCTTCCTTTGCAAACCCATGTACCAGTGTTGTATGTTGAATAGTATCAGATTTTATATTCCGTTTTTCCATCTCTCTATACTTTTCAATAGCCTTCTTAAAATCCCCATCCCTCAAAGATTCATTCATCCAACAACTGTAGAACACAACATCAAATGCTAATTGATCCTTCTCTATCCTAGAAACCAATTCATTAACCTCTGCATTCCTACCCAATCTACAATAAGCACTCAAAAGCGCTGTATATGTCGCAATATTAGACTTCAAAGCAGCAGAATTTGCAGCATTTTCATAAAAGCCAAGCGCAAGCTCAGGTTTACCAATCCTGACAAACCCAGATATTACTGAACTACACACAAAATTATCCAAGGGGTAATTGATTTTCTCATCGGTCATTAGTTCTAATACTTCAATTGCTCTATCCAACTTTCCCTGGGAGCTAAAACTACGAATCAACGAACTAAACGTATAAGAAGAAGGTAGTATACCTTTTACTTTCAAGCAATCCCGCAACACTGTGAGTGCCTTATCTGGGTCTTTTGCATTTTTACTGAGGGCTTGGATTAGAGAATCCCAATGGAGATTTAGTCGGGAAATGGAACTAATTGTCATCTGGGTCTTCACAAAATTACTGGTGCTTCATTCCCTTGCTATCTAAGGACAGCCCGGGTAAAAATTCGTGTGTTTTACACTATTACACTCTCGTCATGAGTCGGGTTCATTTGGCAATTGAAATCTTTGCGATTTTTTTTTTGGGGAGAGAAAGGGAATGAAAAGAAAGGAAAGTAACTCACTTTTACTATTTTTTTTTATTTGTGAATTTTTTTTAAGAAGAGAAAGGGGAAAAAAGTTTGGACTCTATTGTCTCTAAGTCTTTTCTCTCAAAATTGAGAAGAAATAGAAAGAAAGGAAACTTTTATAGGTAATATTTTTATAATGTTCATATTACCCCAGAGATAATGAAAACTAAAATTTTAATGACTTTTAGGTTTTAAGATTTCTTACAAAAGCTTATCACTTTATTTACAATAGAATGATTGTTTCAGATGCTAGAGTTGACTCATAACTGATTATGTTACTTTTGGTGTGACATTAATTAGATTTGAATGTTGGGATACTTGTGGTCAACTCGTGGCTATTTTGTTTTTTACATAGTGACATTAATCAGTTATATAAGGCTTATGAGATTAGTATGGTATGTATTTTGCATGATTTATCGAAAACTAATTTGTAATCCCAACAAAATCATATTTTTTTTTAGGATCATACATTCATAATCTTTGTTAGAATTATCACAATGTAGTATAAGGGTATCTACGTAATCGAGTGTCTTTTCTTTTCTTTACTGCTGAACTCACAAACAAGAGAAAAGAATGATACTTTCTTTTCTCTCTTAACCTACTTTTACCTACAATTCTCTTCTTTTTGGTTAGACACATGGTATCCGGACACCACATTGGTGCCAACTAATCTAGGTTCGAGCCGAGTAGGACCACATGGGCGGCAAAGCTCTCCCTAACATGTTTTAACACAGTTGCATTCACAGGATTCGAACCCGAGACTTCTAGTTAAGTTAGGAAAACTCCCTGCCAGCTGACCTTCGGTGGTTGGCTTGACAGTTATACGAACGTTGATGCTACTAAAAGAAGAATTTATACTGTGCTTAATTACCAAAATATAAGAAAATTGTAGGTAAAAGTAGGTTAAGGGGTTTTGGGGTAAAAACTTTGTAGAAGGTAGGCTTGTTTTGAAAAACTCTGAAAAAATGGGGCTAATTTTTAAACTTTCTGAACAAGGGAAGAAGTTTAAAAAGAAAATTTTGGTTTTTAGAACTCCTTTAATTTGCTCTTCCCAAATTACCCTGTCCCCCAAAAGAACGAACCCCCTGTTCTGGTCTCCTCCCCCCACGCCCAAGAGCTTCCCCTATTTTCAAATCAGATCTTTCTCTCCAAAAAGTACTTGCACCCCCACACACCTCTCCTCCTCCCCCTTCCCCCCCCTAGTCAACCCTTCTACCCGGCAACCACACCCCCCTTCGCCTCACCCCCACCCATAGCCCACTTCAATTTTCCTCCAATTTCAGGTGACCTTTTTTCCCCAAAGCACCTGGACTCCTCCATGCTCGCACGCACAACACCCGCATACACCATTGTCTAGTCTTTCCATCCTTCTCACCCCCCAACCACCACTGCCTCCTCAGATTCCCCCCCCCCTTCTTGCCACTGTACCTACGTCCCAACACCCCTTCGAGACATAGCCACGCCCATGTAAACAAATCCACAAGCACCCACTGAAAGATATATGGTATCATACATGTTGTCGTGAAGATCTTAATCTAAAGCTCTAGCATTTGTGGTCATTGTATTGCCTTTCTCCCTTCTCCCTTTGACTCCCCTACGGAAGCTTCAACATCGCCAGTATAAAGATACCCCTTTGACGTGCTGGATACTTTTTCAATAGTTTACATGCTGCCATGGTTGATGTTAGCTAATATCATAGATGGGTTGATGATTTTTATTTGAATTTTGAGATGTAGAATCATGTATGATTGTTAGAAAAAATATATTTTCTTCTGGTGAACATGTATCGATACTTTTTCAACAGTTTACATGCTCCCTTACTTTGTTGATGGTATGTGCATCTATAAATTTATTGAAGTTGATCAACGCCCAAAATCGCGAGAAGACGCTCGTGGGAATATAGTCTAACACTTGCATTTTGATGAGAAAACTCCCACTGCCCTTTGGATCAATGACCTGAAGAAAATGCACACACACACACACACAAAGAATGGCAGGGAGGGTGAAATTAAACGATATAGATACCATGATTTTACAATCTCAATGGATTATCAATACTATTTTGTCAGTACTACTATTTTGTTCTCGGGGTGCATTTGGTAATTATGCATCGCAACAAATTCTTTAGAGGTGTTTATACTTCTAGCATTCTACTATTAGGGCACAGGGTGCGGATCAAGATTACCAAAGAAGATATAAAGTTTAGAAATGAAAAGTTCTTAAGTGATGCATGAAATCATTGTGATGGATTAGTTGAGGCATACAATATTTGTTTACGTGAACGACCAAACGTAACAAGTTTCTCTGCATCTTCAGGTCATCATTGAAATCATCCTTGAGATCTGAGGTCAATGCATATATCATATGATATTCGATGGCCTCAAAACATATCCCTATCATTTACAAAAATGATGGGTTTTAAAGCCAAGGATCTTCACGAATTCATTGTAGTTGTTCTTGAATGATTAATGCGAAACATACAAGTTTCAGGCCTGATTGTGCAAGCAAAATTAAGGTGACATGTTTGAAGTTTTGGAATCTAAGAATTCCCTGGTTCCGTCTCGGTCTTCTATAAGTTCACAAGATTAGAAAGTTATTCATTCTCATAGTGAAATTGCCCAAGGCCACAATCATATTTTAGAACCTATATTTTAATTGTTTTCTATTGTTTACGTATGTGATAGCGTAGTTAGTTCCGTAGGCACCCTTAATTGGAAGCTTGGAGGATTGTTGCTATGTTGTTGCAACGTCAAATTCTGGTCTTGGTAGTTATCCATCTTTGAAGCTCTATGCGTTGATATGTTGCTAAGAGTTGATTTCATTATAGATCTTTATGTTTTTGGATTAGGGTGACGTACCAAAAAGGAAATAATTGTGTCCGTGTTGGATTAGGATGGCTTACAAAGAAAGGAAAACAATGTGTACGTGAACTTGAAGAAGATGAAAATATCCATCTCAAATAACTATATCCGTGAACTTTGACCTCCATTTTCAGTATTACCCTAAACCAAAGCCTATTCTCCGGAATTGTGTTTACCTCTTCTTTTTTCCATGAATTAACACTCTATTTGAGATTCTGGTACACTTTGTACCATTTATTCTAATAAGTATTGGTAACCCTTGAATACTATCGTTTATTGGTTTGGAGCTTCAAGTGGATAGGGTTGCTTCTTGGTATTGTCATCCCTTTTTCCTTTCGTAATAGGTTTTGTGTAGATATATTATTTTGGCAAGCCCTAGATCTATTGAGCCTCGTCTCGGCTAAACTGAGGTGATTTCCATTTCTAACCTCTTGCCGAAAATGTTAATTTGAATCTAAAGCTTGGTGTTTTAGGGGGTGGTAGTGGCTCGTGTATCGGCTCACTCTAGGAGTTCCCAATTTTTCTATGGCCAAAAACTCTTGCTTTGGGTTCAAATTTATATGATGCTCTGTATTATTCATAGCAACTCTGGATAGTAAAGTGTTGTTATATGGTAGTATGGGTTCTTTCAATGGAATATTTGTGGTAATTATTGTTCTTTTTAGATTCCATTTTAGTTAATTATGGGTGATCTTTGGCTTAGCCTCACTAATTGTATAATATTTGTTATATTGAACAATAGTGATACATAGAGTCGTACTTGCATCTATGAGTAATCTATCACTATTGTGTCAAAGCATCATAGCCGTTCATATTGATGAGCAAAAACCTCTAAAAGTATTCTACTATTCTGGAAATGATATATACTTATCTACCTGAAACAACTTTGGTGGTAAACCAACATGCGTTAAAGCCATTTGCAATTATAACCTGCTGCAATATTGCTTCTCTCCAATTGTTATGATCTCGTGCATCTTCGAAAGAGGCTACTGCCGCTGTGAATGCTACTGCAATATTTAGATTCACATATTTTGGGATTGGCTTGCGTACACTGCGTGGTCCTTCACTTATGCTACCTACATGGAGATAGTGTTTTGGGGATCATTTGATGTTCTAACAGTCTCTTCTTCGTCAGGACAACTGGTACCTTCATGAGTGGAGATGCGTTCCTTAGGCAGACTTGTTTATTCCAGCACCTCCACCTCAGTTTGGTTATTTTCTGGTACAGTTGCATGATCAGCTAACCACCATAAAGATAATTCATCAAATACCATGTTCCTTGACACATGTACTCGTCCCTTGTAAGAATCAATGAATTTTCAGCCTTTCTTTTAGAATCATATCCTGTAAATATGCATTTAACGGCTTTCTTGTCGAATTTACTACGAAGATGATCAGGTATAAACACATAGAAAATTGACCCAAAAACCCGAAAAAAAAAAATTAAAACTGGGTGCATGACCAAACAATTTTTCAAAAGGGGGCATAAAAACAAGTTTCGGTTACAGTAACCTATTTGTGACATATATGGCAGTACTCATGCACTCTGCCCAGAAACTTGTTGGAATGTTTTTGGCATGCTGCCTCGGCAAAGTGTCGATCCTTCCTTTCAGCTATCCCATTCTGTTATGGTGTATTTGGATAAGTAAACTACCTCGAGATTCCAAGCTCTTCTAGCTATTTGAAGAACTCATAGGTTGAGTATTCAACACCATTGTCTGACCTTAAGCATTTTATCTTGCACTTCAGACTACTCTCTACTTGATTCCAAAACTCTACGAACTTTTCAAACACTTCAAGTTTTTCTTTTAATAATATATGCCCACACATATCTTGGAAAACCATCAATAAAAGTTACCATGTATTTCTTGCTACCTAGAGATCTCATTTTCCCTTGGCAAACACATCCGATAGGTATCAGCTCCAGTGGCATTTTCGCTTGAGACTTTGATTCAGTACATGGCAATTAATGCGCTTTGCCATACAATGTCGAACTTCTAGTTGAGGAAGTCCTCTGACTAGTTGTCGTTGCACCATTGCTTTGAGCTCCGTGAAACTAACACTAGCAAGTCTTGCATGCCATAGATCAGCTGTTTGATTCTTTCATGTTCTGTCAATATAAGCTTATTGGGCTGTCATGGTATAGATGGATTTAGATCTTCTTCCTCGCATTTAAGATTCACTTAAAAATTGCACACTTTCATATACCTTCACATGATCTTGTCCAAAGATAACATAACCTCCAAATTTAATTAGTTGAGACATTGAGAGAAGATTTTTCTTCATAGCAGGGACATGATATACATTCTTGAGCACAAGATCTTCGAGGCTTGACATTGGTGAACAGGTTCACTTGATCACAATTCTTTTTTCTTTGTAGTTAGTATTGCTAACAACTCGCCTTCATCACCGGTCATGTGGCTTGAGCATCCAGAGTCGATGACCCATTCTTTGGAGTAGTTTGAACTCTTCTATTTACTTCATTCCGCTAAACTGGCAGTGTCCTCTTCATCAACTGAAGTGAAAACAACATCATGTTGAATTTCAGGAAGTACAAACTCCTCTCATTCATGATATTCATATCTGTATTCGATTAATTGGTCTTCAACAATTGATATAAATTCTCTCCATTCTTCTTCATTTTCATCATTAGAATTTTCAAAAACATTAGTGTTACTAACAACAGTATTACCTTTGTCAAAAGTCTTCTTTGGCAAGCGACAATCTTTAATACAACAGTTACTGCACAGTGAGCGACAATTTCTGGCAAAATGACCACCTTTACCACAGTTTTAGCAATTTGTTTTGGTCTTGAGTTAGAATCTTGAATTTTCAAATCTCGACCCTTTTAAGTTTCCCTTGTTTGGAGACTTCCTTCGCCTTGCTTGTTCCTATTTCTGGACTTATCTCCTTATCTGGTAAAGAGAGCTTCTTCATTGTCTTTGACAGATAATCCTACCATGTGCTTCGCCAAATTCTCTTGATTTGCGAATAGACTTTATGGCTCCATCAAAGTTAGTTAGCTGTGCCACCCTTGAATAGCAGTAATAAAACCACTATATTTTGAGATGTATCCATGGATAGCGATTTGTTATTGCCTAGCATCCCAGTTTTTTGATTCCTCGTCTAGTTGAGAAATCTCATGAGAAATCATTTTAACTTTCATGAAGTAACTTGAGATAGTCAAAGAGTACCTTGGTTTAATGACTTGGTCTCATTTTTCCAGCATTTGTAGTCGAGCTCCATTCTTTTTGGAGAACAAAGAGTGCATCCCAAGCCTTTAGGATATTTTGCATCACATATGTGATCAAGCTGGTCCTTCCGTGTGGTAGCCTCGAGTACAAACAAGGTTTTTCCAGCCTTGATTTTCACTTCCTCATTTCCTCAGTAGATTCGGGTTCAGCATTTGGTGGAGTGATATCTGCTCCATTGCCGACATCCCATAGATCTTGCCCTTGGAAGTATAACTCGAAGCAAGACTTCTAGTCATTGTAGTTAGTGCGAGTCAGTTTTCCAACTCCACCAATAGAAATAGCAAACTCCATCTCAAATGAGTAAGCCACGATCAAACACACTCTTGTTTTATAAGAGAAATATTCAAACGTGGCTCTGATACCAGATTGTAACAAATTTGGTTTAACTGAACAATTGAGATACATAGGAATAATTTAAAAAATAACAAGGAGAGCCAAAGGCTCATATTTAGATGGTCTAAAAAAATAAACTAATTTCCTAAGCAGAAGCAACAAACTCCTAAAGAAAAGTAACATCCCTTAACAATAGCAACAAACATGCATGCTTATTGACTTCCTATGGACCAGGTCTCAAGTGAGTTCACCATGTGGTTATTCCATACATGCCTTTCACTTGATCTTTTCCAAATTTTCTTCCTCAATAATGGCATTCAGTTGGTGATGAACCTTAACAGTCTTTGTGCAACCAAACAGATATATTGGCACACGAATTATGGGCCAATGGTTACTAGCATTTTGGCAAAGAAAACTACTAATTGAAACCATGTTAGTTGTTTAAGTAACCATTTTGCATTCCGTATGGCACCTATAGATATTAGTTTACATTTTATGATCATTCGGACTGCTTGGCTTTGTTTTTTTTTTTTAACCTTTATATGTACTAATATGTACGAAAGCATTTCATTTTACAATACATATATGCATGAAGAAGGCATGTCATAGTATAATGTAAGGAATGTTCGTTGATAATTTGATATATGCAGTTGCTACATGGGAAGCATGAAGGAGTTATATTGCTATTGCCACTGGGTGGGTGATCAACACAAAGTTATTGGTTGTATTATGATAGAGGGAGGAAACAACTAGCTACTATTTGTGGATGAAACAACTTTATATGATTAGTTCGTGGCCGAGGTCTGTGAAGCGTGTTCTATTGATTCAAGCGACAAGTCATTCGTGTTTTGCACACGACAAGTCATTTGTCTTCCTCGCTTAGGTCTTTCCACATTTGCAATGCAAGCTGTGAAACCTAAAATGAAGATATTCATTTTAGTTGGTGTATAGAGCGGTTACGAAATAAGTTCCTTGAGAAAAGTGTTCAAACATTTTCAATCACCTCACTCATAGTCATGTATCGATTCGAATGGGACTGTTGCAGTCCCTGCTTTGATTCAGCCCTGAGGACATTACATCCAAACCAAGGTCAGACACTCAACATAATTACATGTGTTACATTACATGTGTTATAAAGAACTTACATAAATCTCATAAAAGCATTGACAGGACTTTTCCTTGTGCAAGATGTCTCACGTGGCACCATCTTTGAGCTCATTGCTGAAAATAAATGGCAACTGTAAATACACGTACATACAAGATTTGAGAGCATTATTTTCACAAGCAAATATCATATTAAAATGCTATATCCAAATGATAAGGACGATGCAGTAAAATCATAAACCACCAACAATTACAAGCGGTTGATAACAAACAATTTCACAAAGTTCCCATATACAAAATCAAATATAAACAATAGAACTTTATCGTAACAAATCCCATTAAATCCAAATCTAAAGCAAACAATTATCTTGCCCAAGAAATTCACTTTACCAACAAAACTTCGATCAACCTAATCGGCTTTATACCTTCACTTTCACTTACAAATGTTTGATCTCGGAAAAAGGAGAGAAACAAATGAATTGGCTCTCTAAATACTGTTTTCATCGTTAAGTAAATAACTAAATATTATATAATCTTGGAAATAGGAAAAGATAATATTTTCATCTTTAGTATTGAACATTTACGACATTTAAATCAATGAAATAGGAAAAAGAACTTAAAGAGACAGATCCTAAATCGTCAAAATCATTAATCCTGAACCACCTAAAAAGAGCTTAACCTCAGATACTAGAAAAATATGCAATGCCTTTCTAACTAACTATGTTGTTAGAACATTCATTCAACACTGATAAACTGCATAAAGCCACTGACCATATTGCATAAGACTAAAATTCGACAAAAAGATGCGAGTAAAACTACAATGAAATTCAACATATATGCAGTTATCATTGCATGCCCATTTTTTTCTCCAAGTCCAATTATAGTGCCAAAGTACCAACTGTATGACTTTTGTCAAAAGCAATGTACAATTTAAAAAACATATAGTAAAATTACTCCAAAACAAATGATACTCTTTTACAAAAGTTCGATTAACCTTTAGATGGGCGATATTAATCTTTAGACGGGTGACGTTGAAGCTTCCGTAAGATAGTCAAAGGGAGAAAGGAGAAAGGCAATACGACGACCATAAATGCCGGAGCTTCAGATTACAATCTTCACGGCTACATGCATGATACCATATATTCTTTCAGTGGGTGTTTGTGAATTCGTTTAGGTGGTTGTAGCTGTGTCTTGAGGGGTGTTGGGACGTAGGTACTTTCTGGGGGTGGAGAATCTGAGGAGGCAGTGGTGGTTGGGGGGGGTAGGTGAGGGGGATGGAGGGACCAAACGGTTGTGTGTGCGGGTGCTGTGTTTGCGAGCATAGAGGAGTCCGGGTGTTTTGGGGAAAGGGGCCTTCTGAAATTAGAGGGAAATTGAAGTGGGGTTTGGGTGAGTAAGTGGGGTGGCCGCCGAAGGGGGTGGGTAGGTAGGGGTACAAGTTAGCTCTGATCTGGAAATAGGGGAAGCTGTAGATGAGTGGGGGACCAAATGGTGAATGTCAACAAGATGGGGGGGATGGGTAAATTGGGAACACCAAAATAATTGATTCCCAAAAACTCATTTTTTCTTAATGTAACATTCCGAATTTTTCGGAACGTTAAAACTCGCTCGATCACTTATGCTAAAATAATAGTACCCTCAAAACTGAACCAAATAACACCGCAAACTGTCAGAGCAACTAACCGTCAATCAAACCATACTCTCAATCAACTGTAGTAATTAAAATACCAAATCTAAGTCTAAGAAAATTTTAAATAATACTATTCACCCACGCAGGGGTTCTAATGGACAATTCAGTAACTTAAATTCGCTAGCTTGCTTGCCTCTAGTCCAGTTTCAAGTAATCTAACGCTTGTCACTACTTGCAGAAAGGAAGTCAAAGGAGAGTGAGTTTTAGAGAGCCCAGTAAGGTCGAATAAAAATTAAAACAATAAAAACACAACATTTCGATATAGACGAACGATTCGGACGAGTTTACATTCAAGTCCAATAACATCTTTTCAATTGATTTTGGTTTTGATGAAATAACTGCAATTCGATATAAACATAAGGATGAGTATCATCTCAATCCCTTAAATCAGTAGTTATTCAAAAACACTTCAGTTATAATAAAAAGAAATAGGAAATATTGAACATGAGTAGTACATTATAGTAAAGACACCCCAGTTGTGCTCGATATGCTTTACATATGCATATGTACACTGATTAGTCCATTTATATACTAGTTTAACCCCCAACCAACATACCTTTATAATGCCAAAACGCACCATCCTTATAACTCCCAAATTACTAACTCATGTCAACATTGAAGAGCAATAAATGGAATTGAAAATATTTTACGATGATTGAGTCAATAAACAAATAAGTAAGAATAAGAATTTCAAATAATCACTAAACAACTCAAATTAGCGTTACACGGGCAATTGAAAACATTTTCATGACAAATAAAATATGAGTGTTCATTAAAAATTCGATAACAACTTCAAAAAATTATATTTAATGATGAAATAGGGTTCGGATATAATTCCTTACCTCGATCCAAGTTAAGCAATGCTACCAAATTTCGATCAATAATCTCTGGATAAACCTAGTTTGACAATCCATTTGTTAGAACACAATCTATGCTACAATACTATAAAGCTAACATCAACTACCCCCCATGTGCTCATTTCTAACTCCAAAATAGCGTAACTGAAAGCGAGTCTCGCACGCGGCCAACTTAACTGAGAACTCTGTACGCTCCTTAATGCGTAACGATATCCAAAAATTAAAAATAAAATATAATAAAATATTTTTACAGCTTAAAACATTATAAAAAGTAAAAATATGAATTTTCTAAAATTTTGAATATTTTCAAATTAAAATAATATCTTTAAATACAAGAAAAGCCCAAAAATAGCTATTAATATTTTCGGCTCAAATCAAAGTGCCATAAATTTTACAATAGCTTTACAATATACAAGGATGATACATAAATTAAAATCAAGAATTAAAAAGTGTCAAAATCAATTTATAATCATATGTTTAGCTAAATCAAATACGATATGTATAATAATAGCAAATCAACTCTAAAATTTACGAAACTGAAACCAAATTGTCTTTGTGATACAAAAATATTACTGAAATTTTCACAAACTTTAATAAGGATTTTAAAAACTCCAAATAAAATTTAGGAAATCTGAATTCACAGAAAATATTAAAAATATCAAACGATATCAAAAAATTATGAAAATTTGCCAGTAATTCTAATATTTCCCTAGGAACCTTCCTATAAAGCTTCAGCATATTTGGATACTTGTATTGTACCTAACAGCCACATGGGGAAACTGTGCAAGCACAGTTTACCATTCAACTGCATAAACCCATTTCCACTTCGTCTTCTTCCTTTAATTCTCTGCAAAAAAATTCAGAACTCACCCCTCACAAAGTCCACTCACGGCAAGCACTTCTTTTCCATCTGTTGTTTTTTTTTTACCCACCCATTTCTCATACATACACACATGCACTCCCATATCTTCTCCCATTCCACTAAACCCATTTCACAAACACACTAATAGATACCTCACGCACATATCAAACTTGCACACACTGCACCGTGGCTATTCACTCCTTCTCTATACACACTTCACATGCACACATACACTTACACTTCCATCATTTTCCATTCCTCTCATAAACCCACTTCCCCATGACCTCACACATAGCTCCCACAATACACACTGCAAATTTAAGGGAAGCCATTGCAGCTCCTTTTCACCCACCTCACAAGCACACACTTCTCAAATACCCTTCTGCCCACACACCTATACATCTCTCACAAAATACACACACACACACACACACACACACACTCACGGCTACTCATTTCCTTCCTTTACACACATATGCACACATATTAGAAACACTTTGTTCCCAACCTATCTTGGCTACACCTATGGACCCACTGGGAGTCCCATTTCGCGTGACACGTCGGCACAATCAACAGTCAATATTCAACGCTTCTAACCTGTCAAAACATGCATGCTTAAGTCACGTGCATTTTTTTTACTTTTTCTACGTTACTTCGTCACTAAGAAATTAATTTTTGCGCAACGCCTCGTTATGCTTCGACCATCGCACATCGCATGTCGGTGCACCTTGGCACTTGCCTAAGGAAGTGGGCCTTGGCCTTCCCTTTGGGGTCGGCCTCGGCGTCGGCCTTCCCTTGGGGTTGGCCTTGTCCTCCCCCTAAGGGTTGGCCTTGGCCTTCCCCTAAGGGTTGGCCTTGGCCTTCCCCTAAAGGTTGGCCTTTGGTCTCCCCCTTAACACATTCACTTATCTTCAAAGGATCATGCATCGTCTGCGACGTCCGTCGCTCACGCGTCGACTTCACAACACTCGTCGCCCGTCGCCTGGGCATTGTCTCCGCGGCCCCGTCGCCCGCGCTTGCGCTCCAACTTGGCGACACACGTCTCCCGTCACTTGGGCGACAAGGGTTGCGGCATCGTCTCTGCAACCCCCGTCGCCCATCACCAGCGCGTCATCTCTGTGACCCCCATCACCCATGCCCGTTTCACCGTCTCTGCGATGACCGCCGCCCAGGCGCAATCTCTGTGACCCCCGTCGTCGATATCTACTCGCCGCACTGCAACACTCCGTTGCGCCCATGCGCTGCGCCACTGATACAGTCGCACCCCCTAGCTCTATGTCATACTACAGTGCCCTCGGCACCATACACACTCCGCAGCCCCTATGCGCCATACCACTAATACAACCGTGCCCCTAGGCTCTTTGTCACACTACCACACACCTTGTGTTGGTCCATCCTTTCACCACACCATGCGCACCTTTCCTTGGTCCTGGAACATGGTTTTACCCACTATCCGGAGTATGCAGTATCCCGCGGGGATAGGCGACTCCTCCAGGACACTATCTCCGTCAGGGAGCTCTAAGTGCTCTGGCATAAAGACTCCCCTTCCGCCAGGTAAACGGCTTCTTCGGGATACTACCTTGGGCCGTCGGGTAGACAGCTCCTCTGGGATGCTACCTTGACGCGCTCCAAGTACTCCAGCAGCACAAGGACTCACCCACGGGGATAGGCGACTCCTCCGGGACACTATCTCCGCCTGGGTGCTTTTCAAATCCCTTTCTGCGAGATAGACGGCTCCTCCGGGATGCTACCTTGACGCGCTCCGAGTGGTCCAGCACAAGGACTCACTTGCGGGGATAGACGACTCCTCTGGGACACTATCTCGAGCTCTAAGTGCTCCGGCACGAAGATTCCCTTTCCGCCAGGTAGACGGCTCCTCTGGGATGCTACCTCAGCCCGCAGAATAGGCGACTCCTCCGAGACACTATCTTCACCAGGGTGTCTGCGTGACTGGCCTACGTGCTCTGGCACTGGGGGCTTCATCAGCACCCCTATGGACTATGACCCCTAGGTCACTCCGAGGCAGGAGTAGGTTTTCAGAAGGCATCACACCTAGTTCACTTGGCAGTTGGGCGTCGGGTCTTCCCTACCCTCTGCCAGGCCTGTGGGACTGTGCAAAGGCTTGGATTGGTAGCTCGATCAAGGGGGTTCTCTAGCCACACCGACGCTGTGGAAGCCAGTCTTTCCAGACAAACAGAGCGATGCTGTGCAGGGTAGGCTGGGTGAATATGCGATCCGACAGTCCGTGGAGAACCGGTAGCTGTGGACCCCTCAGTGACGTGTCACGCATGAGGGAGCGCCACGTGTCAGTTGACGACATCATCATCTCAACCTCTGTAAATAGGGGTCTTGAGAATTCATTCAGACGGTTGAACATTTTAAAGACTCGAACATTTTCACTTTCTCAATCTAGAATTCGAGAAAGAGAAATCTACAGGACCTTTACTTTGGACCTAAGCATTGGACTGTGACTGTTGTCGTGTATTCACCCTGCACCATCGCCCTTACAGCACTGCCACCCTCAGGCTCTGTCTGGAAAGCCCTTGGTCTCTGCTCTTTTTCCACCATTGTTGTGTCCCACATAAACATACTTGGCATCTGACTCAAACTGCATTCTTTGTGTCACCTCCACGTCGACTGCGAACCCACTTTCCTTGGCATCATTTTGGCGACTCCACTGGGGAGGTTTATTATCGCAGTGCAGTTAGTCCCTTGCCTGACATACCCAAGCAACCATGCCTCAACAACGCAGGTCTACCAGTCAAAGCCTCAACCCAGGCATCCAAGAGGAGCATCACCTCGAGGATCAAGAAGAGACTAGCCACAACCAACTTAAGGCTCCCCCCAGGATGGATGAACCCAATGTAGCCACGTTCCTCCCCTTAAGGGTTGGCCTTGGCCTTACCCCAAAGGTTGGCCTTTCACTTCTCTTTAAGGGATCATGCATTGTCCGCGACTTCCGTCGCCCGTGCGCTGAATTCACGACACTCGTCGCCTGGGTGCCATCTCCGCGACCCCCATCGCCCGCGCCCGCACGCCGACTGACTTTATGACAAAAGTTGCCCGTTGCCCGGGAACCATCTCTACGACCCCCGTTGCCGGTCGCCTGTCGCCCCCGCGCTGTCTCTGCGACCCCCGTCGCCTATGCCCACGCGCCGGACAATAACACTCACCGCGCCAATGCACCACGCTACTGATATAGTCTAGCCCCTGGCTCCCTGTCACACTACAGTGCCCTCGGCACTATACACACTCCGCCGCGCCCATGCGCTGCGCCACTAATACAGTCGCACCCCTAGCTCCCTGTCACACTACAGTGCCCTCGGCATAATATACACTCCGTTGCGCCCATGCGCTACACTGCTGATATAGTCATGCCCCCAGTCTCTTTGTCACACTACCACACACCTAGCATTGGTCCATCTTTTCACCACACCATGCGCACCTTACCTTGGTCAGGGAACATGCTTCGACCCACTCTCCGGAGTATGCAGCATCCCACAGGGATAGGCGACTCCTCCGGGACACTATCTCTGCTAGGGAGCTCTAAGTGCTCCGGCATGAAGACTCCCCTTCTGCCAGGTAGACGGATCCTCCGGGATGCTACCTTGACACGCTCCTAGTGCTTCAGCAGAAGGACTCACCCGTTGGGATAGATGACTCCTCCGGGACACTATCTCTGCCAGAAAGCTTTTCAACTCCCTTTCTGCCAAGTAAACGGTTCCTTCGGGATGCTACCTTGACGCTCTCCGAGTGCTCTGTCACAAGGACTCGCTAGCGGGGATAGGCAACTCTTCCGGGACACTATCTTTGCTAGGGAGCTCTAAGTGCTCCGGTAGGAAGACTCCCCTTCCGCCAGGTAGACGCCTCCTCCGGATGCCACCTCGGCCCGCTAGGTAGACAGTTCCTCTGGGATGCTACCTCGGCCAGTGGAATAGGCTACTCCTCAGGGACATTATCTCTGTCAAGGTGTATGCGTGACTGGCCTACGTGCTCCAGTACTGGGGGCTTCATCAGCACCCCTAGGGACTATGACCCCTGACTCGCTCTGAGACAGGAGCAGGTCTTCGGAGGGCATCGTGCCTAGTTCGCCTAGTAGTTGGGCGTCGAGTCTCCCCCACCGCTGCCAGGCCTGTAGGACTTTGCAAGGGCTTGGATTGGTGGCTAGATCAAGGGGGTTCTCTGGCCATACCGATGTTGTGGGAGCTAGTCTTTCCAGACAAACAAAGTGACGCTGTGCAGGGTAGGCTGGGTGAATATGCGATCCGACAGTCCGGGGACCACCGGCACCTGTAGACCCCTCGGTAACGTGTCACGCCTGGGGAGTGCCACGTGTCAGTTGATGACATCATCATCTCAACTTCTATAAATAGGGGTCTTGAGAAATCATTCGGATGGTTAAACATTTTCAGGACTCGAACATTTTCACTTTCTCACTCTAAAATTTTAGAGAGAAACATACAGGACCTTGACTCTAGACCTAAGCACCGGACTGTGACTGCCATCGTGTATTCACCCTGCGCCATTACCCTCGCAGCACTGCCCCCCTCAGGCTCTGTCTGGGAAGCCCTTGGTCTCTACCCTTGTTCCACCCTTATTGTGTCTCATATCAACATATTTGGCATCTGACTCAGACTGCATTCCTTGTGGCACCTCCACGTCGACTGCGAACCCACTTTCCTTAGCATCACACTTATATACACAACACAACTTCTTCCCCCCCCTTTCAAGACCCATTTCACGTAAATATGACTATCACAGCTACTGCCTCTCTTGCCCAACCCACATTCACACGTGTATAAACATATTTTTCATGGTTGTTTTCCTTCCTGTAATGGGTGTCCCCACCACTTCCTCACACCCACTCATCTTTCATATACATACACACAATCGCACACGCTATTTACTTTAACCTGCAATCACCCAATACACCCTCAATACACAACATCTACACACTTGTATACACACATGAAGACACCAATTACATATACACTCTATAACTCTTTGTAGCGGTCGTGCAATACCTTTTCTCCCTCATTACAAACACACAAACACCCCCTCATTTCACATACACAAACCTGGTACACAACATTTCCTTTCCACCCATTAATACCACGCATACCCACATCACTTACAATTGCTTTCCTCCGTCCAAACACCTTCACGCGCACTCTCTCTCACTGCTACAAACCCACGAACACATCTATGAATCAGAATACCCACCTCTATACCTTTGTAGACACATATATTACACACATTACACAGCTCTAAACACCCACCAAAAGAACACTGTAATTTTAACATTGTAAAAGGGGCTTACCAGGATTTTGATTCACTTCACTGGATTCTGGCAAGTCTTTGTTTGGCCCTTGTTTCTCTGTTTTCCTGTGTGTATTTCTTCTCCTCCCTTTTTCACGAGTACACCCACAGCCTTCTTCCCACAGAGTTCTTCTCTTCCTCTCAGTTTCATTTCTCTCTTCTCTGTAACCGAAAAGCAATATGCTCTCTCTCTCTCTCTAACTTTGTAACCGAAAATGGGATCTTAATCCCATTCACTCCTAATTCCTTTCCTATTTTCCCTTTCTAGAGTTATCTCTACCAAAAATAAAGGGTTGACTTAATTTTCTTTCTCTAATTTTCTACTTATCCCTAACAGAATTTAAAATTTTAATTTTCAATTTTCAATTCACCCCTTCAAGTATCATAATTTGCGTACGGTACCTCACAACAAAATTATCGCTAGAGGTCTTAAAAATATCATTTACGCTTTCATGACCTAAATCAATTTCACTTATAATGGCTATCGAAAATTATAACTTATGGTTTAAAAAAATTTGCTAAAAGTTGCTGCTAAAATTTCACTAATGGAAATTGACGCTAAATCTCGCGTATAAAAGTCATCGCCTAAATAATAAACTAACCGGCTAGACAATATCATGGTTCAGGGTGTTACACTTAACCTCTTCCCTTATTCAGAAATTTTAAAAAGCAGCCCCACTTTTTCACAAATTTTTAAAACAAATCCACCTTTTACAAAGTTTTTACCCCAAAACCTAATTTTTCCCAACTGTACTCATTTTCCCTTAGAAATTTTCTGAATGCGGGGCTTAAAAAAGATGAGTTTTTTCAAAAAATTATTTTTGTCTACCCAAACTACCCCTCTCATCTTCCCTTCTAAATCAAATTGCCACTCTGCAATACATACATGCCCCCTCCCGCCCCTCCTTCCCACCTCCCACGCCACCCACCCACACACTCGCCCACCTGAGTCCGACGTTAGATTTTCCTAAACCACCTCCAACACACAAGCACCCGCACACATCAACTCAAGTCTCTGATATAATGATTGTGAATCGCTTTCTTGGCCCAAGTCTCTGATAAATATGCTAACCGATAAGCCTGCTGCACTATGAAGTTCTGGTTTATATATTTCGGCTCAAAAACATCAACTTTTTAGGAGTGTGGAATCCATAATTAAATTTAGAAAGAAATTCTAAATTTAATAACGCCCCTATAAGGGCAACTTTAAAACAAGAATTTTTCCCAAAAAATGGAAGAAATAAGTCCGTAAATCAATACAACATATATCTTGATATTGGTTGTATTTCAAATACTGAAAAAACAATCAATAATTGGGCACAAAACTTGAGAATTGCCATAATAGGTAGTAATTTAACAGAAAGGCATGCTATGAACCATTTTATTCAAGCAACCCTGCGAGGAAACACAACTAGATTCTGGAATAGCATAGCAGATAATGAGATGATAATTGAAGCCTAAAGCATGCTTAATATTTCTGAAGAATGGATAATATTTTATACAGATAACCTTAAACGAGAGTTTTGCTTAATATCTATAAATAATATAGGTACCAAGAAAAAAGTGCTTTCACAAATTTGACAAAACTACCAATACATGATATGTGCTATTTTAAAATTTACATTCCTAAATTAAAAAAATATTTTTACAAGTTAGAACTCAGAGACAGCCTCCATTGACAAAAGTAATTTATTGCCAAACTTTCTAAACCATGGGAAGAGTTAGCAGAAAAAGAATTTACTAAACTCCTAAATGGACAGAATGCTTTGCGATTCTTTGAGAGGAAGGATAGCAACTGTAGAACAAGTTCTAAAGAAATATTGTACTGAAGGACAAACAATAAAAGATATGAAAAAAACTCATATGAGTTATGACTGCTGTTTTAAAGTTGATAACTTGGTAAACAACTATGGATGTGAAAAGAAGCCAAATTTCACGAAGAAAAAATTCGAGAAGAAAAGGTTTGGAAACGAAAAAAGATATGCGAAGAAATGGAAAAAAATTTAGAAAAGAAAATTAATCCATCAAGAGAAAAACTAAAACCATGGGGAAGATATATTAGAAAGAAATCTAATATTCCGTAGAAAAAACCTTCATGTCCAAAAGGAAAGTCACCAGAAGAGTGTGATTGTTGCTGGTTATGTGGCAAAAAAGGACATTATGCAAATAAATGTCCAAGTAAGAAAAGATAACAAAATATAAGATCTTTTTTATTCGCTGAAGAAATATACGAGCCAGCATGGGGATACGAATTGGATTCTGAAAACGAAGCAGAAGAGCTTATTTCAGAATACGACTCTGAGTCTGATGATGAAATAACATCACATGACGAAGAAAGTTTAAACAAAACTTTAAACGGTGTAGGCACGATTTTCACGATTTCAGAAACCTACGACCATGAATAGGAGATGATTCATTTATCTAATCATATAATTAGGCAAAATGAATCGATTGAGGAAGAAACTCTCGGTTCTGCTATAAACCATTGGTAAATACTTAAAATCAAAGTTGGAGAAATATACAAAAACTTCATATTTAGGTTCAGGAGTAAAATGAATGCAGAGATGTCACAGGATAAACCTCAGTAGGTCAAACTAAAGAAAAAAATACTAGACATTCCTATCTTCAAGACAAATAAGGCAAAACAATACCTTAGATAAGGATATCACTATATCCATATTGGTATGATACAAGTTAGTCTCTGTTCATTATTCACAGATGGTAGATATACACCAGTAATCTGTTGTCTAACAGACAATCGGTGGAAATTTTTTGAAAAAGCCTTAATATGGGGTATCCAAATTAACTTGTATAACGGACCAGTTTGGTTTAATTAAAACTACACCAAACTACTTCATGTCGTTAAAAGATCCTTATCTTAATAAAGTATTAGGACTAAGAATTCAGACTTAAGGCATGACCGAATTACGAGAATGCTGCAATTATTGCAGTACAATATCACCTAATCTATAGAGTGGTAAATACCACCAATGCACAAAGCAACTAACATGGCCCAAAAAATGGGTGATAGGATAATGATTAGCTAGTAAACAACTAGAACACATGCAGAGTAAAAAAAAAAGGTGTTGTAATCCTCGAAAAACTAAGAAGACATTATGTCTCTTTTATACCTTCCATGTCTAAAAATCCAAAAGGCAAAGGAAAGAAAAAATGATAGAAAAATATACCAAAGAAGAAGAATGTTCAGATGAAAATATCATAGGGTACAAAACAGTTACCATTCCCATCAGATGAAGTACGTCATCACGTGTAGAAACCATACATGTAATGACTACAACATCAATAAATGACACCGTAAAAAAGAAGCTTAAAGAAAAAATCTTGACAAGAGATGATCTTGAAAAGGGTATTCAAGACATAATGAGTATTATCAAAGGTAAAAGAAGGTCCGAAAAAAATGAATAATAAATGGATGACGGTAAGTGCAAACAATTCTTATATAAAATTAAGTTTTGACTTCCAAGGTAATCACCCTTTTAAAATAGATGCTTTAGTAGATACTGGAGCATCTTATTGCCTAGCATGACCAAGAATTTTATCCTTTGAAAAATGGATAAAAAAATATCAACTTACGAGCCTGCGAATGGCAAATGGCGATGAGTTCGAGCCAGAATATGAAGCATATCATATTCCGATCATAATAAATGAAAAACAATTCATTATAGAGCGATTAATCCAATTCGACTCCCTAGATGATAGTTTTCTAATACGATATGCTTTCTTCATTTAAACTGAAAATCGACCATTTTTTCAGAAAGAGTTTCATATTGAATACAATGTCAAAAATTTTCGTTCTTAAAATATGCTGCTAAAAAATATAAATTTAGTTTTTCATCCAGAAAAGCTACGAGAAATCCAAAAAATATCAAAAGTGAGTCTCTCTACGTAGCCCAGCGTGGTCCAAAGAACAAAAAAGATTCATGAAAAAGGTTACTTGAAGAAGAAGTAACCAATGAAGAATTACTTAATGAAGAAGTAATCAAAGAAAATGAGAGTTGTGTTAAAGAAATAAACCAACATTATTAATGCAAACAAGGAAAAGAAATTCCTAGTCTTGATAGTATAAAAAAGATGTTAGAAAATAATTTTAGTAATGACCCACTAAAGTTATGGAAAAAGGATAAACCTTGGGCGACATTGACCCTTAAGGATAAAGATTATGTGGTTAACGTAAAACCAATGCAAGATGTCCTGCTTCATACGTTTCTTTTAAGGCCTTTTGAGTAGTCCTTTTTAGGATAACAACTCCATGCATCATAAAACATAGTTCCTTGTTAAGCTATATGTAAGTGCATTTTTGGCTGATGAGATGTATTCTACATTAAAAGTATTACAACTGAACCATTATTACTCGTCGATAAAGTCTCGTTTGACTAACATCTCTTATGTCTCTTTTTAGGAAAGCTTTAAAACACCTATTATCTGTTCTGATAAGAAAGTGTTCCGAAACTATAAATATGTAAAAAAGATTTTATGCCACGTTTTTTTAGCTAAAAACTTTTTATCGTTTATGTGATACTAAGTTTCTGCATTCTTAAAAGTTCCATTCCAGTATCCACACAGCTGTTCTTCAGCTTGATCGGGGAGTATTGCTTTTAATACTGTAGCCTAACAATTTTCAGAAGCGTCAGTTTCTAGGATTAGCGTGGAAGGAAAATGAATACAAAGAGATCCTTCGCAAACCAGAAATGAAAGCGTTCCTGAATTGGGATTATGGATGGTCAAGCCTCACATTACCATCAGACAATTTTGGTCTTAAATAGATTGAACATAGACCCGTAGACACGTTTGAAATAAATCGAGATGATTGGCAACTTATCGATAGTCTCCCAGCTATAATTTGATATTCTCTTGGAGTTATGAAATTTAGTCGACAGATTATCACAGTCCAAATACTGTCAACACCGGCAGAAAGAAGCGAAACCAAATTCTACCAGCCATACCAGATTTTGTTCATTTATCGATTCACTAATAAAAAATTAATGAATTCTTACCGACCACACAGTTATGTCCATGCAACTATTGAAAACATGGTAGCCGACCCCATAGAATCATGTTTATACGATGGATGAAGGATAGTAATCCTGAAGGGGTGTAGAGCATCTAAGGAGCCTTCCAAACAGGGTCAAGATCAGATAATCAAACTCTATGAGCAGTTCAACAGCCAAGGACAAGAAGAGCCTGATCTGCCTAGCCAAACTTTTGAGTTGTGCAAAAAGGTGTGGGACCACAATATAAGCATGATTAAAATGGACATGATGGCCAGCGAAAAATGACAAAGCCAAGTGAGGAGGAGAATAAAGATGTCTGCCATAATAAAAGAGAAAGGTGACCCTAAAACAAATTAATAGAGGATTTTCACTGTTGAAGAATCCTATGTGCCTGATCATTTCATCTATAAAATGGGTCGAAGTAAAAGCTAAAAGGCAGAGGAAGTTTGAGAGAGTTTGAAGCGTGCTAAGAATTAATGAGTGCAACAATAGAAGGAATCATTTCTCTCTATTGCTCCCATGTAATATTTCCTTTCCAATATAAATAAAAGAAGTATTGGTTTTAGTACAAAATTTTTCTACATCATTTTTCCAACTAATATCCATCAAGCTTGAGAGTGTTTGATAATAGCCATTAGCCGATTCTGAGAAACATAAGGCATCGAACTGTGTGTCCACTTGGTGAAAAACTTGGATATCAAAAAGTAGCAGGAAAAGCATGGTGGGCGTGCATTCAAGGACCAAGAACAATATTTCTATAAGTAGCGTTATATCTGAAATAACCTTATGGTTTATATTGTATGTGAAAAAATATTAGGGTGTATAAAATAATACTTTTCAAAAGTTTTGGGGTTAGATTGTAAATATTTTAAAGTATTAGGATTATCTAGTACTACTGAAAAGATTTAATCTGGACCGTCCATAAATTACTGATAGACTGCCAGATTGCATTGGCAAGTAAATTAAATTGTCCGCACGGGCAGTGGATCGCTACCCTTCATATATATATATATATATATATATATGCAGGTACTTAGATTTCAACAGTCATGTTACTCAATTTCAATGCTATTGTCATTGTTATGAGTTGGATTTAAAAAACTGAAACATACAATTTTTGAGGAAATTATTTATTCTACAAAAATGGCATTACTCCAATCGCTATATGAATACACATAGATCTATAAGACGATTGATCTATTCTAGCGGTGGTAATGACAAAATGATGCCAGGGAAAGTGGGTTCGCAGTGGACGTGGAGGTGCCACAAGAAATGCAGTCTGAGTCAGATGCCAAGTGTGTTGATGTTGAACACAACAAGGGTGGAACAAGGGCAGAGACCAAGGGCTTCCCAGACAGAGCCTGAGGGTGGCAGTGCTGCGAGGGCGATGGTGCAGGGTGAATACACGACGACAGTCACAGTCCGATGCTTAGGTCCAGAGTCAGGGACCTGTATGTTTCTCTCTCTAAAATTTCAGAGGATTTGGATTCTAAAGTGAAAATGTCAAATGAGAGAGTTCTGTCCAAAATAAATTCTCATGACCCCTATTTATAGAGATTGAGATGATGACGCCATTAACCAACACGTGGCGCTCCCTGGGAGTGACACATCACCGGGGGGTCCATGGGTGCCCGTGCTCCACGGACTGTCGGATCGCATATTCACTCGGCCTGCTCTTCACAGCGTCGCTCTATCTGTCTAAAAAGACTGGCTCCCACAACGTCGGAGTGGCCAGAGAACCCCCTGGATCTAGCCACCAATCCAAGCCCTTGCAGAGTCCCACAGGCCTGGTAGCGATGGGGAAGACCCGACGCCCAACTTCCAAGCGAACTAGGTACGATGCCCTCCAAAGACCTGCTGCCGTCTCAGAGTGACTTGCGGGTCATAGTCCCTAGGGGTGCTGATGAAGCCCCCAGTGCTGGAGCACATAGGCCAGTCACGCAGACACTCTGGGAAAGATAGTGTCCCGGAGAAGTCGCCTATTCCGTAGGCCGAGGTAGCATCCCGGAGGAGCCGTCTACCTGACTGAAGGGGAGTCTTCGTGCCAGAGCACTTAGAGCTCCCTGGCAGAGATAGTGTCCCGGAGGAGTGGCCTATCCCCGCTGGTGAGTCCTCGTGCTGGAGCACTCGGAGAGCGTCAAGGTAGCATCCCGGAGGAGCCGACTGGCCGAGGTAACATCCCGGAAGAGCCGTCTACCTGGCGGAAGGGGAGTTGAAAAGCTCCCTGACGGAGATATTGTCCTGGAGGAGTCGCTGATCCCCGCGAGTGAGTCCTTGCCGGAGCACTTAGAGCGCGTCAAGGTAACATACCGGAGCAGCCGTCTACCCGACTGGCCAAGGTAGCATCCCGGAGGAGCCGTCTACCTGGCAGAAGGGGAGTTGAAAAGCTTCGTGGCGAAGATAGTGTCCCGAAGGAGCCGACTATCCCCGCGGGTGCTACATACTTCGGAGAGTGGGTCGAAGCATGTTCCACGACCAAGGCAAGGTGCGCATGGTGTGGTGATAGGATGGACCATCGCAAAGAGCGTAGTAATGTGATAGAGAGCCAGAGGGCACGACTGTATCAGTAGCGCAGCGCATGGGCACGACGGAGTGTGGCAGTACGGTGCGCGGGCACTGGCAACGAGGGTCATGGAGACGGCATGCGGGCGCGAGCGACGGGAGTCACGGAGATGACGGGCTACGGGGGTTGCCGAGATGACGTCTGGACAACGGGCGACGGGGGTCACAGAGATGACGTCCTGGCGACTGCCAGCGTTGTATAGACGGCACGCTGCGGTCATCACGGCGACGGAGCGCGGCGGATAGGGACGGTGAGACTACGGCGCTTGACCATGAGCAACGGTCGTTGGTTGTGAAGGTAGGTGGCCGACCCCCTTAGGTGGAAGGCACGCCAAGGTTGCTTCATGAGCATTTCACGTGACTTAAGCATGGCCACTTTGATCAGCTTGTGAGCATTGAAAAGTTGACCGTTGAATGTGCTGACGTGTCATGAAAATTGGGACCCCAGTGGGTCGATAGGTATAGCCAAGATAGGTTGGGAACATAAGCCCCCTGCGTGTGGTGTGCGCGGAGGGGCAACCCGAGCGGCCGCTGCATGTATAAACACTTAGCAAGATTTTTGATGTTCTTTAGTCGGAGAGTCGCTGGTGTTGTCATTGCATGACGAAGGTGAAGAGTAGGTGGCTCTAGCCACCCCGCGCACCACCTACTTGAGCCTGAGTATGGTTTGGGCGTCGACATAGTAACATGACAATAGGTGCAGGGGCGCGGATGACAGGGGTGTGGTGACGAGCGTAAGCTCGCGGTTGATGCGAGTGTAACTAAAGTTGCAAAAAAAATTCTAAGTATGGAAAAAAGTAACGAAATGGATAAGGGGGGTCTAGAAGTGCTATCCCAAAGCACATGAAGTTTTTAGTTGTAGTGAAATTGGCATGTTGATTTTTGGTTTTGGTTGGATAGAAAAGAAAAGAAAAAAATGTTAGTGTTGTGGAGTGAAAGAGAGTAGGTGAGAGTATAAGGCATGTGATATTTATGAAGTGATGTAAAGAAAAAAATGAGGAGAGGGGTGGGTGCCAAGGGATGTGTGAGGGGGTGTACTTGGGAAGTGAGGAGAGAAAGAAAGAAAGGAAAAAAAAGTTAAGTGTTGATTTGTTTTGGTGAGTTAATGAAGAAAGTGAGGTGAGGAGGGGAATTAATAGGAAGTGAGGTGAATAGAGTGAGGTGGGTTGGCCATGGGTGGGGGGTCGGCCATGGGGGGTAAGAAGTGGGTATTTATAAGAGTGTAATTTATTAAGTGTAAGGAAGAAAAAAAAAGGGAAGAGGGAGAGAGTGAGGTGAAGGTGGGGAGAATTAAATGTGAGAGGGGGGGGCGGCCTTGGATGAAGTGGGGGAAGAAAAAAGGATGAAAGGAAATAATGGGGGAGAGTTAATGAGGGAGTGTGTGAGATGTGTAAAGTGGGGCAATGATTAATGGGAGGGGGAAGGGGGGAGAGGGAGAGTTGGTCGTGTCTTTGGGAGAATGAGAAAGAAGAAAATAATGAGTGAAGGAAGAAAGAGAAAAAGTGATGTGAGTGATTGGAGAGAGGAAGAGAGAGAAAGGGAGAGTGGGGAAAGGGGAATTAAATGAGGGAAGAGAGTGGGGGAGGGAGGCCTACATGGAGGGGCTGCCCGAGCTTGGGAGCCTGTCCAGGCGCGGGGTGGGGGGTGGAGGGGGTAATTTTTTTAATTTACGTGGCCCCCAAGGAAAGTTTTCAAGGTGTATATAAAGAGAAAGAGGTGTGAAAATTTTTTGATGAAGAATAATTTTGAAGTGAAAGGAAGAGAATGAGGGAGGTTGGGAGCAGGTAGGGTGCAAGGGAGGCCGCGAGGGGTGGTGACCCGACTGCGAAAAAAATGAAGAAAATTTTCTAAGTGTTGAAGAAAAAGAAATGGGTATGGGGTGGTGATGTGACCGCGGCCGCGACCGCGACCACGAGGGGTGGAGATGAGAGGGAGGGGGGACTTAGGGTGGTGGGCTGGCATGGATGACCGACTGAGTAACAAAGGCGGGGGCTTGGTGTCGAGACTTAGTAGCGTGGCTCGAGCCACCCCACGCACCACCTACCAAGTCGCTGTGGCATGTGAGGCAAGGGGGAGGGAGGGAACCTGACCTGCGTGAGGTAGGTAAGGGGTGAAGCCCCCAAGAGAGTAGGTGATGGCATCAAGGGTGGTGTCAATAGGCTTAAAAAAGTTTCTAAGTCTGGAAAATGTAACTTTATTGATAACATAGAGAGGCAACATGCCTTGATACAAGGGGAGTGAGCACATTGAAACTTTCAAAATGACGGAAAAAAATACAAGTGTAGAAAATGCACTATGGCAGGCTAGGACTTGGGTGGTTGGTTCACATGTTCCGGACTTAGAGCTTGAGCTCGCTAGATACAATCTTGTCAGCGAAGGCAAACTTGAGGCCCCTGCACCACTTGAGGCCGTGACTGACCTTCCGATGATAGGGGCAGTAGTTGGGATAGGCTAAGTCTTCTGGGGTAGGTTCAGTGTCGGCATCGGGCAGGGTTATGGCATTTTCGTTGATCCAGGTCTCGAGGAGAGTTCTGACAGTCTTCAAGTCGCACGGGTATTCCGGGGCAGGCGTCGGCTGCCTTCTCTTGTCGGGGCGCCCATCCCTTCCTTGGGACTGACGCTTGCGGTTGTTGTCGGTGTTACTGGCTATTTCTGTTGTCGCGGCCAGGGCAACATGAGTTTGGGGCTTTGGGGTTTTTGACTGTCCGACCGAGTCATATGTGCGTCGTGCAGCTTCTTTGAGGTGTCCCCAAGACCGAAGCTGTAGGTTTTCATGGTAGACCCTATAGATGTCTTTCATGTTCTTGATGCAAATGGGTACAAGGGTTTCATCCTTGCTGAAGTCAGTGCACTCCATGCACTTGTAATGAAATCGTGTGACATAGGTGTTGAGGTCTTCCCCCGGGTTCTGGCGGATGCCGGTAATGTCACGATGGTCACGTGCTCCGTCTCATAGTGAAACTTGTCGAGGAAGAGTTGAATCATGTCAGACCAGGAGTGGATAGTACCGTTAGGAATCTGATGATACCAAGAGTAGGCAAGGCCAGTCAAGGACTTGTGAAATTCCCAAAGCTTCAAAGTATCGTCCTCCCTGTAGTGCTCCAGGGAGCCAGAAAATGGGTGAGCTGCTCGCTGGCGTTGCCCTCTTTGCCATTGAACAAGGTGAAATATGGTTGCTTGTACTTGACAGGGTAGGGCTTGGTAGCGAGGCTGCCAGAGTAGGGAGCATGGCCTGACAGCTTAGAGGGGGAGTGTGGTAAGGATGACTGCTTGAGACGGAGAAGGAGGGCATCAAGGTCATGCTTGGTGACGTACGAAGCATGTGAGGGTTTGTGCCCTGTCGGGATGAGCCGGGCACCAGAGCCCCTAGACGGTACAACCTGAGGCATCGACGGGATGACGATGGTAGAGAAGGGTTGGTGGTCGGGAGCAACTTGTTAGGGTATGGTTTGCACATGGGTAGTATTACCTGCTGGAGGTCGATCGTCAGGAGTAAGCCGGGGGAATGACTTGTGTTTATGTTTCGGTTGGTCATGTTTGGGTTAGGCTCCATCTCAATTGATTCGTGAGTCTCCAAAGTACTTCGAGCAAGTGTGAGGCGTGGCGCCGCAGGCTGAGGTGCCGCGAGGCCTACTGTCGAGGGCCCGGATGGCCAAGGGAGCGGTGGTGGCGACACTGGGACCTGGGTAGTGTCCAGAACTAGCCCAAGCCCTGAAGGTTGGTTATGAGCAAGAGAGGCCAACCCCAGAGCTTGGGATGACATGGGGTGAGCAGCGGGCACAGGGTGGGTAGCTCTAAGGACTTGAAAAGTCGGCGACTGTGAAGTCAAGCCCTGGATTGATTTCTGCATTTCTAAGATGATAGCCATGAGAGAATACTGAGAGTTCTGGAGTTCGGTGATGGTAGGGGTAAGGTGTTGGATAATGGCATTTATGATCGCGACCACAATCGGTGCATCTGTCCCGTGGAGAGGCTGGAGTCGGTTGTGGCTGGTCTCTTCTTGGTCCTCGAGGTGATGCTCCTCTTGGATGGCTGGGTTAAGACTTTGGCTGGTAGCCCTGCGTTGCTCAGGCATGATTGCTTGGGTGTGTCAAGCAAGGGACAAACTGCACTGCAATGCTCACCTCCCCAGCGGAGTCGCCAAAATGATGACAAGGAAAGTGGGTTCGCAGTCGACGTGGAGGTGCCCAAGGAATGCAGTCCGAGTTAGATGCCAAGTGTGTTGTTGTGGGACACAGCAAGGGTGGAACAAGGGCAGAGACCAAGGGCTTCCCAGACAGAGCCTGAGGGTGGCAGTGCTGCGAGGGCGATGGCGCATGGTGAATACACGACGACAGTCACAGTCCGATGCTTAGGTCCAGAGTTAGGGTCCTGTATGTTTCTCTCTAGAATTCCAGAGGATTTGGATTCTAGAGTGAGAAAGTGAAAATGTCAAATGAGAGAAAATTGTCCAAAATAAATTCTCAAGACCCCTATTTATAAAGATTGAGATGATGATGTCATTAACCAACATGTGGCGCTCCCCGGTAGTGACACCTCACCGGGGGGTCCACAGGTGCCGATGCTCCACGAACTGTCGGATCGCATATTCACTCGGCCTGCTCCTCACAGTGTTGCTCTGTCTGTCTAGAAAGACTGGCTCCCACAGCGTCGGAGTGGCCAGAGAACCCCCTTGATCTAGCCACCAATCCAAGCCCTTGTAGAGTCCCATAGGCCTGGCAGCGGTGGGGAAGACCCGACGCCCAACTACTAGGCGAACTAGGCCCGATGCCCTCCAAAGACCTGCTCCCGTATCGGAATGACTAGGGGGTCATAGTCCCTAGGGATGCTGATGAAGCCCCCAGTGCCGGAGCACGTAGGCCAGTCACGCAGACACCCTGGCGGAGATAGTGTCCCAGAGGAGTCGCCTATTCTGTAGGCCGAGGCAGCATCCCGGAGGAGCCGTTTACCTGGCCGGTCAAGGTAGCATCCCGGAGGAGTCGTCTACCTGACGGAAGGGGAGTCTTCGTGCCGGAGCACTCAGAGCTCCTTAGAGGAGATAGTGTCCCGGAGGAGTCACCTATCCCCGCGGGTGAGTCCTTATACCGGAGCACTCGGAGCGCGTCAAGGTAGCATCTCAGAGGAGCCGTCTACCCGACTGGCCGAGGTAGCATCCTGGAGGAGCCGTCTACCTGGGGGAAGGGGAGTTGAAAAGCTCCCTGACGGAGATAGTGTCCCGGAGGAGTCGCCTATCCCTGCGGGTGATTCCTTGTGCCGGAGCACTCGGAGGGCATCAAGGTAGCATCTTGGAGGAGCCGTTTACCTGGCGGAAAGGGAGTTGAAAAGCTCCCTGGTGGAGATAGTGTCCCGGAGGAGTCGCCTATCCCTGCGGGTGCTGCAAACTCCGGAGAGTGGGTAGAAGCATGTTCCACCACCAAGGCAAGGTGTGCATGGTGTGGTGATAGGATGGACCATCGCAAAGCGAGTGGTAGTGTGACAGAGAGCCAGAGGGCACGACTGTATCAGTAGCGCGGCGCATGGGCATGGCGGTGTGTGGCAGTACTGTGCACAGGCGCCGGCGATGGGTGTCTCGGAGACGGCACGCGGGCGCGAGCGACGGGAGTCGCGGAGACGGGGGTCACGGAGATTACATCCGGACAGCGGGCGATGGGGTTCGTAGAGATGACGTCCGAGCGTCGGCCAACATTGTATGGACAGCGAGCGACGGTTGTCGTGACGACAGAGCGCAGTGGTAGCGACAGTCGTCGCGACGACGGAGCGCGGTGACGAATGACGGTGAGACTACGGCGCACGACCGCGAGCGACGGTCGTTGGTCGTGAAGGTAGGTGGCTGCCCCCCTTAAGGTGGCCGACCCCCCCAAGGTAGCCGACCCCCTTAGGTGGAAGGGACGCCAAGGTTGCTTCATGAGCATTTCATGTGACTTAAGCATGGCCGCTTTGACCGGCTTGTGAGCATTGAAAAGTTGACTGTTGAATGTGTCGACGTGTCATGAAAATTGGGACCCCAGTGAGTCAATAGGTATAGCCAAGATAGTTTGGGAACACAAACATATTGGCGGTAATGATGGTTGTGGTGACAAAATAGGGGCTGCAGTAATTTTAGTTGTAGCAATAGCCTGATAGTTCCCTTTCCACAAATTGTACTTCAATTGTCATGTTACTCATTTTCAATTATATTGTCACTGTTATGAGTTGGATTAAAAAACACGAAACATCCAATTTTTTAGGAAGGTATTTATTCTACAAAAATGGCATTACTCCAATCACTATATGAACACATATAGATCTATACTATGCTTGATGTAAACGATTTAAAAATCAATAAAAGTTGATAATGTTTGAATACAGGTTTTTCCCATAACACTAACCGGAAGAAAGCACGGTCCTAAGTTTTGGGCTTAAATAATTTTGAATGTAAAGCATTGTAAATATATTGGTGAAATTATTGCTTATCACAGCGCATTTCATTTTTTTAAGATCGGACAGTTCCTTATTTACACATGATGGCATAAGCAAGCATTTAAAAGCATTCAGCCATTGCACATTTTTTTTAATGAAGTTGAATCAGATTAGTGAAGACAACCATGGCATCATGCAAATGCAACACAATGAAGAAGTACAAAGAAAGATGCATCATATGAATACACATAGATCTTTACTACGATTAATATAAGACTAGAAAATCAACAAATGTTGATAATATTTAAATACGTCTTTTTTCCTAGCATTAATTGAAAGAATGTACGTATGCTCCAAATATTAGGCATGCAGAACCTTGAATGTTAAACATTATTACTATATTGTTGAAATGATTGCTTATGTTAGAGCATTCATTTGTTAAATAAGATAATTCCTTTTTTACACATGATGACATATGCAAACATTTAAAATCATCCATGCAATGCACATTTATTAGGTGAAGACAATGATGACATCTTGCAAATGAAGCACACCAAAGAAGTTAAAAAAAAAAGAAAGATGCATCAAGAAGTACCAAGGAAGTGCTGAAGATGATATAGTTGATATATCGCAGCGATGACGGCACATGTTGTATTGAAACTCCCGAAAAAATGTAAAAGGCATAGAAGAGCTAGAAAATTAATCTACTGTGGTTAGTCTTATCCTGTCTAACTAAACATTCGAATTAAGAAAATTTGTAGGCCCAGTAGCGGCCTTCCTCCACACAACACTGCAATAGCAAATAAAATACTTTAGGCATATTATTATGCAAAGGCACTATAGAGCACTTGATGTGTGTTGTTTTATGGCTTGAGGCAAGATGGTGATGCCAAGGAAAGTGGATTCACAGTCAACGTGGAGGTGCCACAAGGAATGCTCTCCGAGTCAGATGACAAGTATACTGATGTAAGACAGAGTAAGAATGGAGCTAGAGTAGAGACCAAGCGCTTCTCAGACAGAGCCTAAGGATGGCAGTTCTGCAGAAGGTAAAGGTATAGGGTGAATACACGAAGACAGTCACAATACAATGCTTAGGTCCAAAGTCAAGGTCCAGTGTCAGGGTCCTATATGTTTCTCTCTCTAGAATTCTAGAGTGAGAGAGAATATGAGTTTTGAAAAATGTGAAGAGTCCTGAAAATGAGTTCTCAAGTCCCTATTTATAAAGGTAGAGGTGATGATCTCATCAATTGACACATGGCGTTCCTCAAGAGTGACATGTCACCAAGGGGGACCACCAATGCTGGTGCTCCATGGATTGTCAGATCACATATTTATCCGGCTTATCCCACATAGCGTCGATCTGTCTGTCTGGAAAGAATGGCCTACACATCACTTGTGTGGCCAGAGAATCCCCTTCATCTAGCCACCAGTCCAAAACCCTAGTAGAGCCCCACAGGGCGTCAAGAGATGCCGAGGACCTCACAGCGATCAGGAAGACCTAACACCCAACTACCAGGTGGACCAGGTGCAATGCCCTCCAATGATCTGCTCCCATTTTACAGTGACCCAGGGGCCATAGTCTATAGGGGTGCCGATGAAAGCCCTTAGTGCCGGAGCACGTAGGCTAGTCATGCAATACCCTGACGGAGATAGTGTCCCAGAAGAGTCGCTTATCCCGCAAGTGATTCCTGGTGCCGAAGCACTCAGAGCATGCCAAGGTAGTGTCCTGAAGGAGTCTCCTACCTAATGAGCTGAGGTAGCATTCCAGAGAAGCCGTATACCTGACAGAAGGGAAATCTTCATGCCGGAGCACTTGGAGCTCCTTGGTGGAGATAATGTCCTAGAGGAGTCGCTTATCCCTGCAGGATCAGTCCTTGTGCTGGAGGACTCAGAGCACACCAAGGTAGTATCTTGGAGGAGTCACCTACTCAACGGTCCGAGGTAGTATCTCCGAGGAAGCGCCTACCTAGCGAAAATGGAGTATTAATGCTGGAGCACTTAGAGATCCCTCGCAGAGATAGTGTCCCGGAGGAGCTGCCTATCCTCGTAGAATGCTGCACACTCTGAGGAGTGGGTCGAAGGATGTTCCATGACCAAGGCAAGTTCAATCATTTCATATTCTCGCATTATAATCTTCTTAAAATTCTCGACAATATTCAAATTGGTGGCGGTAAATGTTAAGTCATCGATGTAAATGCTTAAAATAAGAAAGTCGTGATTATCTTGCATTTTCACATAGAGTGACAGTGCACTTGGGCTCTTAAGAATCCTTCTTGAAGCAAGTACTTATCTACCTTGTTGTTCCTAGTGCTGCCTACTTTAATCCATATAAGGCTTTAGGTAGTCGATAGATCTTGTCTTCTAGTCCCTTGACAATAACCTTGCGGTTGCTCGACATAGACCTCTTCTTCCTTTCACCATTAAAAATTTTGATTTGACATTCAATTGATAAACCAACAACTTTAGTTGGGCTGTAAGGGCAAGCACGGTCTTTATTGTCTCCATACGAATAACAGGCACAAAGGTTTTTTCAAAGTCTATTCCCGGCTGCTGAGAGTATCCTTTGACGACTAAAAAGCCTTGTATTTTTGTACCGATCCATCTTCATTATGCTTGACTTTGTACACACATTTGAGTCCAACGACTTCTTTATCGTAGGGCCTGTCATCATTTCCCAAGTTTGATTTTTCTCGATCATTTTCATCTCCTCGTTCATAGCTTCAATCCACACTTCCTTCTTTGCAACTTCTTCGACTTTTGAGGTTCACATGAAAATAGTGCAACATCACAGCTTTCATAGATTTCTTGCAATGACATGCATCTTTCTAGGATGAAATAAGACTGGACATGGAGAAAATGATGTGTTTGAGGGCCGGAAGTTGTTCTTGGGTCAATTGGTGGTAGTGATCTTGGGCATGCCTCACTTTTTGTGGGCATGCCTCACTTTTTGTTGACATAATTTCTTCATCCAATAGTTGCTGCCCTTGAGGCCCACTATCGCTCCGTTTCCATGTTTTCATTTCATAAAAAATTACATCACTTAAGATAACGCTTTTATAGCTTAAAACGTTATTAAAAGTCAAAATATGAATTTTTGAATTAAAATAATATCTTTAAATGTAAGAAAAGTAGCCATAAATATTTTTAACTGAAAATAAAGTCCCATAATTTTTGTAACAACTTTAAAATATGTAGAAAAATTATAGAAATAAAAATCAAAATTTAAAAGGCTTTAAAAGTAATTTTTAAATTATTCATTTTGCTAAATTCAATGCGGTATGGAAACGATACCAAATTAACTCCAAAAAATATCAAATTTAAACATAGACTTATTTATATAATAAAAACATAATTTAATTTTTTAAGATTTGAAAGTGGACTTTAAGGACCCCAAAATAATTTTATAAACCTAGAAAATTACAATTTTACCAGAAATTTTAATTTAGCGTAAAGTATCCCACTGTAAAATTTGACATGCTAACAATCACCGTGAGCCTCCCAATGAATTCGCCAAGCGTAACATTAGTCCGTGGTACACCTGTGCAAGCACAGGGTACCACCCAAACTGCTGTGTCCCTAAACCCACTTCACCCTCTTCTTACTCTCTACACTCACATACCCACATCAACACAAGCCTCACTCACACCAGTTCTTTAACCTGCAACTCACTTTTATTCACCAAGCACACACATATTGTTATACATATAACACTAACACAGACACACCCACATACACCCACCCATTCACATGTGACACCACTCAAACACCCATGTTACAGTGCACAACACTCACACACACACACACACATCCAGCTACCTTATGGGAGCTTCACGCACCCACATTCTTTGCCCAACACTCAAACCACATGCACACAGCCATGGTAGCCCCACCTTGTTGCTTACACATATACATACACACATAACACAAACAAAATACACATAAACTCACACTCACCCACTTCACGAAAGTTTACCCTATCTCCCTTGCCTCTTATACACACACAATCATCTCTAAATACTCCCATACCCCGTCATGGCAGCCGTCACCTCTTGGCAAGATGGCTGTGCTACAATCCCAGAAACGGCAACAGCCTCTTCCCCTAAAAATTTATGCCCCCCACATACACACAAAAACGGACCACAGTCAAGGTTACCATGGTTGTAACCTTCTCAAATCACACCCCCACCCCTCACGGCAGAGTCCTTCCTCTCAGCCACTCACCCACACCTTGCACCGTCGTCGCCACTCACTGATAGCTCTTTACACACCCTTTTAATATGTAAACCATTAAATAACAAGAGAAAAACTAGAGACTTACCAGAAAACTTGCCGGAAAAATCTATTTCCTTTTCCTCTTTTTCTCGCTCAATAGTTCTTCAGAAGTAGGGTTGATGGCAAATTACCAAAAACACCCTGAACTTTAGGGAATTTGTAAAGTATACCCAAAACTTTTTACTATTGCGAAAATGTCCAAACTAATTATTTACAATAATTTATGTGTTAGAAAATTTTTAGCGGATCGTTACATAACCCCGCTTCACTAATCGTTGCTCAAAATTGTTAAATAAAAAAATATTGACACTAAAACGCCACTAAAAATTTTAGATTAAACCGTTAAAAATACCAGGGTATTACAGCTTGACTCTTGGTTTTCTCTTAAACCAAGCTTCATAAGGAGTGTTCTGCACAGCTTTGGTGGGGGATCTATTGAGGATATATACGGCCATATTAACAGCTTCGGCGTAAAAAGGTTTTGACAAACTTTTGCCTTGGAGCATACTACGGGCCATTTCAACGATAGTTATATTTTTTCTTTCGGCGATACCGTGTCGTTATGGTGTATGTCAAATAGTCAATTCTTTTATTTTCACAATTTTTTTTTTGCAAAACTTAAAGAACTTATGATCATTAAATTCTCTCCCCCCATCAGTTTGCAATACTTAAAGATAATGATCACTTTGATTTTCAGTGAGGGCCTTGAACTCTATAAAGAATGAAAATGCTTATAATTTTCTGTTAAGAAAATATACCCACATCAATCATCCGACAAGAATCATCAGCAAACAAGAAAAATACCTCTTTTTTTCAAGAGAGAGAGTACTAGAAGGTCCTCAAATATTAGCATGCACAAGGTTAAGCGGACTTCTAGCCCTCCATGATTTTTTAAGGAAAGGTAGCCTATGCATTTTTTCATAAATGCATTCCTTCACATACACTCTTTTGGCCATTAAATTTGGCAACCCAAACACCATATCCTTTTGCTTCAACAACTTAAGGTTATTAAATTAGACGACCATACCAGCTCTCACACTCATTCTCTTTCTCCCTTTGACGATTAACTTTCCCTTTTACACATTAAACCTCCCACTCTCTCTAAACACCCAATGATAACTCGATCCTGAGATGGTACATGTAAACCAAAGCATATGTTGCCTCTAAATATCCATTGACCACATTCATTACTGAAGTTGAACCTATCACCTACTCTTAAGCGGCTTAGCATGCTCACTGGCTTAATACCATCCATGATGAATATAATGCACTGTTGCATAACCATAGCTGGGATCTCATGCCTCCTCTGCCAAATGCCAATCTCATCGGTTGTAAATGGCCACTTTGCATCAAACGCAAAGCTGACGAATCAGTTGATCGGTACAAGGCCCGCCTTGTAGCGAAAGGCTATTGACAACAAGAAGACATTTACTATGGCGAGACTTTTAGTCCAGTCATTAAACCTACCATAATTCGACTCATACTTTCTCTTACCATCTCTTTTGGTTGCATTCTCCGCCACATTGATGTCAATAATGCCTTCCTCAATTGCTACCTTGACGAAGATCTTTACATGACCCAACCTCCTGGACTACAACATCCAGAATTTCCTAATCATGTATGCAAGCTTCGGAAGGCTTTTTACAGCCTCAAGCAAGTGCCACGTGCGTGGTATGCTCGATTGTCTAAGCGTTTTCTCACTCTGGATTTTTAGGCATGTCTCTCCGATACGTCCTTATTCATTTTTCGCACAAATACTATTTTTTTTCATCAACTCATTTATGTCGACGATATAATCATCACTGGTAACTCCTTACCTACCATAAATCAACTCATCACTGATCTTGACGTCGAATTTTCAGTAAAAGATCTTGGCCCCCTTCACTATTTTCTTAGCATTGAAGTTATTCATGCCCAACATGGCCTTATGCTTATTCAACAAAAGTACATCACATATCTCCTCACCTGCACACACCTTGATGCTACCAAGCCCGTTCACACCCCTATGTCCACTAGTAGTTCAATTTCTCATCATCGGGGTGAACCTCATCGCTCCCCCACTAACTATGTAGTGTTGTTGGCACTCTCTAATAGCTTTCATTCACTCATCTAGATATTTCTTTCTCAGTTAACAAAGTTGCCCAAATCATGCACTCACCCACATCTGATCACTGATCAGCTGTAAAACGCATTTTACGCTACCTTAAACACACCCTTCACTTTGGCCTTCTTCTCTCTAAAACTTCTAACCTCTCGTTATTTTCCTACTCAGATGCTAATTGGGCTAGGTGTCTAGATGACCGTCGTTCTACCAGTGGTTACTATGTCTATCTTGGTCCCGATCTTATTTCTTGGAGCTCATGCAAACAACCTACTGTTGCTCGATCTTGTACTGAATCTGAGTATAAGGCTATCGCTACGGTAGCTTCTGAGATTGATTGGATTAAATTGCTACTATCAGAACTCCACATCACCCCATCCAGTCCCCCTACCCTTTAGTGCGACAATATTGGTGCGCTCTACCTCTCAGTAAATCCCGTGTTTCACGCTTGTACCAAGCATGTTGAAAGTGACTACCACTTTGTGAGGAAACGTGTTGCTCGAAAGGCTCTGGATGTACGCTTCATTTTCACTATTGACCAGCTGGTTGATATATTCACTAAACCGCTGTCCCTGCCTCGATTCGACTTCTTCGGTACAAGCTCTGCCTATATGATATGCTGAACTTCCCCGGGGTGGGGGTATTGGACCATATACAAGTTCATGGACATGCGATGAAAATCACATTCAAAGTACAATGATAGAAAAATTCAAACCAAGATACAAAAAAAAAGAAGTTTCGGTGACGCTTAATTTTCGACGCTTGAAGAAATGTCATAAATTAGTTATAATTTACGACACTTCTTTTTGTAATGTCGAATAATTTACGACATAAGTACTAATGTGTCATAAGGTTCCCGACGTTTCGATACATGACACTTTATAAGGGTCGCTTTACTGATTCGCGACACTAAATGAACATCCCTTACTAACATGCCGCTTAATAGCGACACTTAAAGTAAAGTGCCGTAAATCTTAGATGCTAAATGGCAACATTTTACCAGTTCTATCTTTTCATCTTTTACACGTTACATGAAAAACGTTGGGAACCAAAAAATTTCCGTGGAAAATCTCTGGCGCCAAAATTTTCGTCCCCGTTCATCTTCTCCAAACTCTGCCCCCAAATCGCCTCCCCCTCTCTCTCTCTCTCTAAATCTCTGTTGCTCGATTTGCCTCTCCCCAAAATGAGCCTCACAAAACTTTAACATATTCTGGCCTCCGGTCGATTTAGCGATTGCCTGAGGCGGTTCAAGACCGCCACCGCCCGAATCCCCTTTTCTTCCTTAGTCGCGCGATCTTGCCGCTCTCTCTGTCCATATTTCCTGGTCTTATTATAGATGCTTGGACGGTGACGTGTTCTGCAATTCTGATCCGATTTCAGCAAGGTATGTTAAGGTTCACCACTGTCTCTTCATTTTCGTTATAGCAGTTTTTGATGTCTTGCGTTCATTGCCTTTAATATCTTGTCAGCATATATTGTGTAACTAATTGTACTTGATGTGATATTTTGTGTTCCTTAATTCATGCTTCATGTTGCTGGTTTTGTGCATGATATATTACCTGTGATGTTGTGGCGTTCGATTTCGGGAAATTTCATGTCAACAATCTGGACGATAGTGGAAAGAATGAAATCAGTGGTTCTTGATTGACATGTTGTTGTAGGGTGTGACTGTTTTGATGCTTCAGTGGTGCAGGGCCTTCTTTGAATTCTTATGCATCTTTGCCAAAATTAAAAGAAAGGAAATAAGATATTCAGGCATGCTAATGTTGTCACAAATTATGGAATAAATGTGCGAAGGGGTTAGGATGTCAATTATTTTTTGAATTCTTGTTGGTTGTTTAGTCTAGATCAAGAGATGTTAGTTGAGGGTTCTCTGCTCTTGGTATTTTTAGTTTGTAGAATATTGAACACCCATCAATTTAGTAGTTTAAATTACAAAATGCATCGGTCGACAGATTTACGTCATGATTTAGTCGATGTATTGCAGCGATTTAATAGTTCGGCTGATTAGTAATGGGGTGAACTTAAGGACTGTCCAAAGCAGTTAATAGCAGTCCATGTTCCCCCACCTTGGCTGAACCCAAAGATGAAATGACATTTCTTTTGGAGCTGATGTTCTCTTTCTGGTAGAAGTCATAGGTAATGGAAATGCATACTGAAATCAGCATCGTTTATGGCAATGAAGGCACTGTTATGCCAATGCCATGGGCTGAATATATAGATTCTTGATGCAACTCACAACAAAACAAGATTTTTAGTTATGCAAAATTTGATTTGGATGTCTATATTTTTTGTGTTTGTTATATTCATCATTGTGTTAGGTGTTGTGTCCTGCTAAAACCCATATGATGTGTTGTTTGACAATGGTGCAGGATGCCTCTGCTGTGGTTATTGATCATACTAGCTATGCTGTCTCAGAAATTGATGGAGATCATACATTGATTGTGTTAGGTGTTGTGTCCTGCTTAAACCCATATGATGTGTTGTTTGACAATGGTGCAGGATGCCTCTGCTGTGGTTATTGATCATACTAGCTATGCTGTCTCAGAAACTGATGGAGATCATACATTGATTACCTCTGATAATTTTTGTTACAAAATCGCTCTAGATAGATATGTATAGAACACGATAACCAACTAAGAAAACACAATAAATATGAGAGAACTCAAATCCATTTTGCATAAGTCAGATTTACAACGCTCCCTCACGTGTATCTCTCAACTGTTTTCCTACTCAAAGAAGGACTCTTCTTTCTTTGCCTACCTAAAGAAAGACTATCCTCTCTTTCCTACTCAGAGAAGGACTCTTCTATCCTGGCCTACTCAAAGAAGGACTCTTCTCTTTTGCCCTTAAACACAATACAAGACACCTTACTTATACTTGGAGAAAGCAGTGATCTTCTCTCTCCAACCAATGTGGGACAAGATGTCTTATATACTAAAGGCCAAGTTGCCACCTTCTTTGAGTAACCGATGTGGGACATAAATACAAGACATATATCAACAATCTCCACCTTGGCTTGTATTAACAAACCACTCCATAAGGAAAGTGTAATATGCCTTCAATACCTTCTTCATGTACTCCACCATGCATCCCCTTTAAAGGTAAGGATGCACTCCACCTTGAGCTCAGCAAGAAAGAAGATGAATCAAGCTCAAGCAATGCTTGAACTTCTCTGTTGTGACTATCTTCGTGCGCATATCAACTGCATAGGTCCTCGGCCCCATCTGCCTCTCACCATAGCATAGCGTCGATCCCTTGTCCAGCTGTAACACTGTAATCCCCTTATGTGCGTCAGCCCTATCCTTGGACACCAACGGGATCATCCACTCCGCCATCATCATTACCCCACAATATGGATTAAGCGTAGCGCTCGACTTCTCCATGAAGTCCATCCCAAGCACCACCCCAAGCTCATCCATGTCGATGATGTTGAAATTGGCCTTTCCTGTCCATCCATCGATCCTCAAATTGACGTTCTTGATGACTCCCTTCGTCGGTCGCTCCTCGGCATTCACTGTCGTGAACCAACTCCCATCCTTAGTTGGTTTTAAACCAAGCCACTCAGCAACCCTTGGACTCATGAAGTTCCGGGTAGCCCCGGTATCCACAAGCGCTTCTTGATTCTTCCTAAAAACGTCCACCATTACGTAGAGCAAGCCCTGTCTCTTTTTGCTCTTCTTCCCCTTGGCAGCTTCTTCCTTTGACTTCTGCACAAACGCATTGACCATTTGCAATGCCCCTATGCGTGCCTCCCCGTCGCTGCTGGAAGAATCGTCCTTGCAGCTTTTGTGCTTCTCAAGGAACGCAATCATCTTGCCCTTGTGTGGGCAATCCCTCTTGTAATACGAACCTGCATAGTAGAAGCATCCTCCTTTAGGCCCCACATGAGCCTTGCAGTCACGAGAGTCACCATGCTTGCGACTTCCCTCGTGCTTCTTCTCCTCCTTGTGATGGCGGTGACATCCCTCGTCCCCACTCCGCTCATCATCGGTTGCCTTGGGCGAACCACTCTTCGACCTACCGTCTCCCCCATCTTTGGCACGCTCGTGCCTTGGAGATCTCGGCCTCTCACGTTGCTTAAAGTCTCATAACCTCTCGACAATCACCATGGCGAAAGCCAAGTCGTGAGGTTCCCTTCACCGCAACTCTATGGCAAACCACTGCTGCAACCCATCAATGAAGAAGCATAGTCGCTGCCTCTCGGACATCTCTGGTATTTCGAGCATCAAAGCCGAGTACTCCTTCACATACTCATGGATGCTCCCTTCTACCTCAGTCGTCAAAGGTTTATCATCGACGCTATCCGGATGGAATTGCCTTTGTAGTTCACGCTTGAACTTCTCCCACGCTTTGACGTCGCACCCATCCATGTAGCGACGCCTCCACCATGAGGCAGCTATATCCGTAAGGTACATGACCGTCGTATGCACCTTCTTTTCCTCGTCGTCGAGTCGAGGGCTTCAAAGTACCGCTCCAAGTGCCAAAAGAAATAATCCACCTGCCTCGCCTCTCTCACTCCATAGTAAGATCTTGGCTTCGGCATTTTCTTTCTCATTGGCTGCACCGCGATACGCCCCTGCCTCGTAGCTCTTGTAAGCTCATTCTTACAAACAACTATTTCTTCTTGGAGCTCCATGACTTGTCCCTTGAGATCCTTGTGCCGTTGCACCTCCCATTTGGTGAAATGGGCGACCCTCTCCTCGATCAAGTCATCTAGCTCTTCCGCGAACACATTGACTTTCCGTTCCAGCACAGTTAATCGACTGTCTACCTCCAAGTCATCTAATCTATTGAAGATTAGCTCCACCTGACTTGCTACAGTCTGCTGTACCTTCTCCTCGTCAATGTCGAGGGCTTCAAAGTACCGCTCCAAGTGCCAAAAGAAATTATCCACCTGCCTCGCCTCTCTCGCTCCATAGTATGATCTCGGCTTCGGCATTTTCTTTCTCCTTGGCTGCACAGCGATACACCCCTGCCTCGTAGCTCTTGTAAGCTCCCTCTTACAAACAGCTAGTTCTTCTTGGAGCTCCATGACTTGTCCCTTGAGGTCCTTGCACCGTTGCACCTCCTGGCGACCTTCTCCTCGATCAAGTCATCTAGCTCCTCCGCGAACACATTGACTTTCTGTTCCAGCACGGTTAATCGACTGTCTACCTCCAAGTCATCTAATCTATTGAAGATTAGCTCCACCTGACTTGCTACAGTCCGCTGCAAGCGCTCTCCAAATGCCTCGAGCTCACTCCTCATGCGTGCTTCGGCATCCCATATCGCGCCACTCTAATCCTTCACCGTGCCCTGCCATATGCCAAAATTCATCTTCCCATCGAATTTTCACAGGCATACTTCATGGTCGTGTTGTCTACATATTTATCCTCTGAAATCGATTTCAATTTTGCCCAAAAATAAAACCTGGAATGCTCTGATACCACTTGTTACGAAATCGCTCTAGATAGATATGTATAGAACACGATAACCAACTAAGAAAACACAATAAATATGAGAGAACTCAAATCCACTTTGCACAAGTCAGATTTACAACGCTCCCTCACGTGTATCTCTCAACTGTTTTCCTACTCAAAGAAGAACTCTTCTTTCTTTGCCTACCTAAAGAAAGACTATCCTCTCTTTCCTACTCAGAGAAGGACTCTTCTATCTTGGCCTACTCAAAGAAGGACTCTTCTCTCTTGCCATTAAACACAATATAAGACACCTTACCTATACTTGGAGAAAGCAGTGATCTTCTTTCTCCAACCAATGTAGGACAAGATGTCTTATATACTAAAGGCCTAGTTGCAACCTTCTTTGAGTTAACCGATGTGGGACATAAATACAAGACATATATCAACAATTTTATTGAATCTGACGTAATTCTGGGAAATACCAAGATTGAGGTTAGTTTTGCTTCTTTGCTCATTGTGGCAATACATGTAAATTTTTTTTTGGTGCAAATGGGTTGCTGAAATATATGGATTGCTGAAATATATATGCATTTGGCTTCTATCTGCTTGAAAAGTATTGTAATCGATGAAATTTCAACAAATACTTGGCGTTGCTCTTTGATGATATGGATATTCTAAAGAATTTAAAGCATCTGCAGTAAACTCAGGCTTCGTTTGACAAAATTTTTTTTTTGGTTTTCAGTTTTTAAAGAGCAGCTTAATTTTTTTTTTTTATAAAAACAAGTGGGTGTTTGATAACCCCTTTTTTTTTTGAGGTTTTTTTTTTTGGTGTTTGGTAACCCTTTTTATTTTGACTTTTTTTTTTTGGTGGTTTGCGGTGGCGGTGGTGGGGCGTAGCGGTGGTCGACGGTGGTGGTGGTGGTGGCCGACGGCCGGAGGTGGCTGCCGGCAGTCACCGGCGGTGGTGGCCGGCGGCCGGAGGTAGCTGCCGGCAGTCTCCGGCGGTGGTCGCCGGCGGCCGGTGGTGGCTGCCGGCAGTCACCGGCGGTGGTGGCCGGCGGTGGTGGCCGGAGGCCGGAGGTAGCTGCCGACCGTCTCCGGCAGTGGTCGCGGCGGCCGGAGGTGGCTGCCGGCAGTCTCCGGCGGTGGTCGCCGGCGGCCGGAGATGGCTGCCGACAGTCTCCGGCGGTGGCTGCCGGCGGCCGGAGGTGGCTGCCGGTGGTCGCCGGCGGTCGCCGGCGGCCGCAGGTGGTTGTCGGCAGTCTCCGGCGGTGGTCGCCGGCGGCCGGAGGTGGCTGCCGGCGGCCGGCAGTCTCCGGCGGTGGTCGCCTGAGGTGGCTGCCGGCGGTGGGAGGGTGGTGGTGGTGGTCGAAAAAAAAAACCAAAAGTGAAAAAAAAAACCAGTTTTTGGAGTTTTTTTTTTACTCTGCAGTTTAAAAACTGGTTTTTTAAATTGAAAAAAAAATGGTTACCAAACGCTCTTTTTTTTCAGTTTTTAAAACTGAAAAAAAAAAGAGGGAAAAAATTTTTGTCAAACGGGGCCTCAGTGTTGACATTCCTGACTAGTTTGTCTACTGCATGAAACAGGCTCCTGTACTTTTTAAAGGGATTGGGCACTCACTAAATGCAGCAAATAGGTTGGTAAGGTTAAGATGTCTGTATTTATCCCTTCTTCCTTTTTTGGGGGTTATACTATGAGGCTAAGCCGGACCAGTTTTGTACGTTTGTGCATTAAGCCGTCTGGGAGTATCTCTTGATTAATATGTTTAACGTTCTTTTGGCACACAATGCCAACCAAAATGCTTAAATTGTTTCATGGTTTTTTGGTTCATGTCTTTTCCTTTTTTTTATATCCATTTTTTTTTGTAGGTTTTGAAGGTTCTTTCAGCATCTTCAGCAGCCTATTCTGCTAGTCCAAAGTCCAAGCTACTAAGTCCACCATCCCTTGCTGGATCTGCTATCTCACTAATTTCAGTTGTGCAGGTCTGTTCTCCTCCTCTTGCCTTCGAAGTAGTTTTGGCCTTAGCTGCATGATTCTTTAAATCTAGTCACTCTCCCACTCTGGAACCGCCCTCCCAAATCTCGCTCCCCCTCCTACCCCAAAACCCCCTTACTAGTGACACTCCAGTTCCGAAACCTCGCACCCGCTCCCCCTCCTTCCCACGCTCCGTGCAACTAAGTTTTAGGCTGTAGCATATTTTCATAAACTCTATTGTCCTACCTTTTTTTTTATCTCTGCACATAATACACTTTTTTGGAATTTTCATTTGTGCTTGTGACAAGCTATCCACTTTTTATGTTGTTTTAGTTGCTCAAGAATGTATACATCTTACAGAAATATTCTACATCTCTTTTCCTATTGATTGTTTTCCCTGTACTTGAAGCTTTTATATTATTTGTCCTCATTTCCACAACAAAAAAAATACCTCGATTCTTAGTTTTCCTGCAAGACCTTCACTATTAGATGTACCAGTTGAGGCTTTCTGGCTTGCTGGATCTTAAGCTTTAATAAAAGACTGATGTACAAAAGTTGCTCCAACGTGACCTGGAGGTCACGGGTTGAACACTGAATCAGCTGTTTTCTACACTAGTGGGGATTAGACTGGGTACGCATGTCAACCCTTTCCAGACCCAAGCAATGTTGGGAGCCTTTGAACTTGGTGGACTCCGTGCTCTTCCAAGCATAATAGCTTGATCCATATCTTTGAGTATTACTGTAAGGCATAGGTCATTTTGCCACATATTCTCGATTTTCTTAACTATAAGTGACGTACATGTGACACTCAGTTTCTTGCTCCGTTAGTGTTAAGTGGAGCTTCCATTTTGGCAATTAACCCAGCTTTACGTGTTAAGTATTGGTAAATGTGATTGATTCAATTATATCTTGTAACAGAGTCTATATAGTGCAGGCTAGGAACAATGCACGGATTATGATCTCCGGGTCTCTAGATTTGTTCAGTAATCGGTATGTACTATAGTGTATTTGTTTTTTCAATTACAATGTACGATATTCTTGTTTAAACTTGTTTTGGTATGTATTCATCTTTTTCAAATCAGGTGTCCAGAAGGCTGGAAGTTCGAAGAAGTAATAAGTGTTTCTTTGGTTAGTCTTGCTTTATGTTTATATATAGCCAGCTTACTGGCTACTTGTTTCATTAGCTCTCTATTGTGACCACTGATGTACGTGTCTGCATTTGTGAGGATGAAGGTAATGATAAGTAGTTATCCATTAGGTTGCACCTCAAAAAGAAGAGTATTGTAGTCTTTGTATTAGAAGTATAAAAGTCGTGCCTGTTGCACCCTGCCCTTATAGTTCAATAGTTCCTCAAATTGGTCGGCAAATGGTCATTCTTTGGTTGTTTTTATCATTTATACACTTAAAAGCTTAAGGGAATCTAAACTGATTATTAGTTTTCTTGTCTATTTTCCTCGCTCTCTTTTCTGGTTCTGCACCTCGAGTACTTCATTCATTTTGTACTTGTGATGTTACATAAAAGAATGCCAACGTCCTGTGAATATTAGACAAAAGAATGTTAATGTGTAGGATACAATGGAATAGGCAGAGACTGCTTTTCCATTTGCAATAAAAAAAGGTTAATTACTATACTATTTTCCATTCCACAATGTATGTGAAATTGGCATGTAGTCCTCAAAAAAGAAAGCAGAATAGGCCTATGAGTTTTTGTGAGCTACAGGATGTAGCATAAATTCGGGCGTATTTATATGTTGGTGAAATGGTGTCGACTGTATCAGCTAGAAATTGATTGTTTGGTGGTTAAGGCATCATGCAGAGCATGTGTAAAGCATTGGGTATTCCATGAAAGAGGTCATCTGAAGGTGAGATACATTAGTAGTTGTCCTGTGTAGTTCATTGTATACATCTATGTATCTTTTGGACCAGAGAAGTAGAGAGGGAAGAAAACAGGATTTAAGTGGTGAAAACTAGCTATATTCATACTCTATTAAGGTCTTTACCAGTTTGTATTTCTGAAATCAGGGGTAGCGCAACTAAATCGTGTTCATGGTTGTCACAGGCTCTCAATGTTAGACATCATAAAGTTGGTGAAACAGATGAACCTGCAATGTATAGAATTAATGATGATCTGGTAATGCTTCAGATTCCTGACGCACCAATTTTCTGTTAATGTAGAAGATAATATGGCTGATCCTTAGAAATTTCTTAATTTGTTTCAGGAATACGCTGTCGATATCTATGAGTGGTCTGGGACAAGGTGGGAATCATATGTTGCCAATGATTTTCAAGTACAGTTTTACTTGATGAGCCCCTACATGCTGAAAACCTTGTCAATCGATAAGAAGGTACTCGTTTTGTGGCAGCTGTTCATTGTAATGTTTCAACCTTAATTACAAGTGTCTCTCTCTCTATATAAACATATTACTTCTCATGATTTTGCAGGGTGTATATTATACAGCATTTAAGGTGCCAGATGTTTATGGGGTTTTCCAGTTTAGGGTCGAGTATCAGAGGCTTGGATACACTAGCTTATCACTTTCAAAACAGGTGAGTTGTTGGGAAGCAGATTCTGTTGCTGTCTAACATTAGCGTGATACAAACTTTCCAAAGGAATTAGTTATCAGTTAGACTTGATCTTAGTATGCCTAGAGTTGGTATGTTTTGTAATAACAAAAATCAAGTCCAAAATGCACTGGTATGATTATGATTCAAAATCTATACCAAAGTTCTGCATTCTTACTACTTTTGATCCTCTTGAAGAACTCACTCCTTCAATATTCAAATCTCATGATTTTGAAAGAATTGCTAGCAGTTCTTTCAAACAGATTGTTCAATGACATTATATTTATATGTTTTTGAAATTGAGAACTTTTGGATGGTTATGTAATTAGGATTTGAATGTTGAATATGATAGGGTTGATGAATGACATTAGCTTGTTTCTAATGATGAGTTTATACGCTCGATAGATCGACTTAGTTATGCATTATTCGTATTGAATTGGAGCAGGATTACATAAAATATACTTTACTTTTATTTCATTTTTTGGAAAATGTAGCTATTATCAGTGTTAGGCCAATATGACAGGCAAAAAATTAGTGACAATTGCTTAAAAGTGCCGCAAATAGGAACGACATTTGTAAGATAATAGTACTAAATAAAACTGGCAGTTGATGAAAGCGTCGCTAAATTAACGACATTTCAAAGATTGTGTTGCCTAATAAACGCTGACACTTTAAAGGAAGCGTTGCTAGATAATGCCACTAAAGAAAGCTGGCAGTTAAAATAAGTGTTGCTAATTTAACGACGTTTTAGAGATAATGCCGCCAAATAAAAATGGCACTTTAGTGAAAGCGTCGCTAATTTAGCAACACTTCTTGCGAAAGTGTCGCATACCTGAGTTGACTATTGACTCCAAAAGAGGCACTTGAAAGTGTCGCACATAAGTGTCGTAAGTAGAACGCCGACGTTTATAACAAGTGTCGGGAAATTCCCGACGGACGAATTTGCGACGCTTATGAAAAGCGTTGATAAAGTGTCGGGAAACTACTTTGCGACACTTTTATTGTCATTGGCGACACATTTCTAGTGTTGCCGAAACCCTTTTTTTTGTAGTATAATTCGATTATCTTGCTTAGGAAGTAATCTTATCAAGTCAGTTTCAAGTGTGAACTTCCATGTACATATATGAGTCAGATTCTACAAAGAGAATTTAGGAATGAAAAATCAATACAGTTTCTCTCATTCACACAGTTGGAGACACCATGACTTTTATCCGGTCAAACTTGGAACTTGCACTTTCAATCAATATAACCAGAATAAATCCAACTTAAACCAAGGTGGTGAGATCCCACCATAGGAAGGACTCTTGGGGACTCTTGAAGAAGAAGTCTACTAACCAGATAAATAGCCTATGGAAACACAATGGGGCTCCAGCTAGGTTAATGTACTTCTTCACCATACAGAAAAATTATCTTCCTATTTGCTATATAATGCAACTTCGATCTATCATTTTGTTTTTGACATTGGAATGACCAGTGGTAGAGCCGACTATAGGCCAGGCCGAGACTTGGTCAGTGAAACTGCTTTAAAGAAGTATACTACATACTTGGGTCTGGGAACTTGGTAAAAATTTGAAATTGGTGGTCAGTGCAACTCTTATACTTAGGGCCTCAGAACTTTGGTGGCAAAATTGAAATCGACTGACCCTATACACCCACTTCCTTTGAATCAAGTGAAACTTGTGAATGTGATGACAGCCCAAATTCATTCTTTAAGAGTTTGAATTTTTTTCTATTCTCCTACATTTTTATTTCCTAAGTAAATCCATTATAACCAAATTGAATAGATCACTGAAGGTCTTTTTTCACACTAGGCCTTGTATTTTTTAGGCTCACAATCTCCTTTTCCCAGTTTTTAACCTTCAAGACCATCTAGAGCTCTTCTTTGCACACTTTTGAGGTGCATCTCTAATCTCCTCAAGTTTTAGCTGTATTGGGTCATGGGCTAACTATAGATAAATTCTCAAACTTTTTACCTCTGAATTTAATACCTTTTCACGACATAAAAAATAAAAAGATCTTTAGGGAATGAAAATTCCGTCACTAAAAAGAACTTTTTCGTTGCGCCATTCTGTCGCATTTTTTTCGCTCGCTAAAAGATTAGTGAGGGAATTGGTTTCCTCCGCCGTGCACTTAGCGATGGATTTGTCACCTATTCTTTCGCTAATAGTTTTGTTCATAGAAAAACTTAATTGAGAAAACGATATTGAAATAGATTGCATCTGATCTTTCCTTTGCAGAGGGGGGCAAGATTCCGTCAGAAATAACCTTCAGTGGCATATTTATCCGTCACCTAAAAGTTTGTTACTTTTGTCCAAATCAATTCTTTATATGGCAAATAAAAAATCGTTGGTAAACGGAAAAACAAGAAAAAAGTTTTTGCTAATTTTTTATACTCCCATTTATTAGAAGCAAATCTGTACACTGTCATATTAGTTTGACACATCAAATTCTGTAAACTTTCAATCCACAAATCTTCCAACCCAAAATCCAAGTCAAACACAACCATGATCCATAAGCATAAAACAAAACCAATGTTTGGAAACATCAAAGTAAATGGGAGAGAGGGGGAATAATGACTCAGTTCACATCCTCATCAAGGTCATACTCTTCATTGGCATGCACAGTCTCATCTGAATACCTATGGAAGCCTTCCTGATAACATGAAAGATAAATATGACTAAAACATGGTAAAGACCTATATAAAAAACCGACATGGTAAAGATCGTATGTTTTATTTGCACAAAAGTAAATGACTTAAACTACAGTTTCATTTTTCACGCGAGCTCGATCAATACTTTCATTTACTACCATGATTAAACCCACCTTAAAATCCCTTCCACGCACACGTACACACACGCGCGCGTGCGAATATGTGCTTCTACCTGATCTCTCTGCTAGACGTTCATCTGGCTCCTTACATTTCTGCATAAACTCTTCAAATAAAAATGTCAATTATGGCTTTGAGTGGTCGTGGATATCCTCAATCACATTATGTGTGGCAGTGTTGCATGTAGATGAATCTCCTTCACTGCTCAGCCTCGATCATGGAGGTGGTCCACGAGTGCCAGCACCAATCGCATGTCCCTTCTTGTGGTGAGCCATAGCTCCTCAATGTCATCCTTAGAGATTGATGCTTGAGCACTCTCCACCTTAGACTTGAAGGCGTCCTGCGAAGAATGCAATACATGTGTCAAGACAATTATACGGTTAGGAAGACTACTTAGCAGGCTAGAAACGCTAAGGGGAGAAATGATCCCAACATTTCATAACATAAATAAGTAAAGTGTTGTCCTAATATTCACTTTAGGCATAAAGTCACTCCTTTTTACTACTACACATTTTAGCTGTAGGCATTACGTATTACATAAAGCAAGAAATGGTTTGGATATTCCCATGACTTGCTTTGTTTTCTTGTTAACATGTGGCTTGCCCAGGACATTGTTCAAACGGTGGGTGTCCTTTTAAACTCCCAGGTTTGCTTGTGCTTTAGCCATCGTTGGATTTTTCAAACGCTTCCTGCGATCGAGGACATGCTATTACACGGGATCACCAGTACGAAGGCATAGAACGACCTGCAAGCCCTCTTTCCTTCCATGGATTTGCCCAGACATTCATCATGTTTTGACTTACCACCATCTATCTCCGAAAATCTGACTTCTCCTTCCTCTCTCTCTCTCTTTCTCTCACCCCCCCCATCTCATCCTCGTTGTTGCCACCACTACTACCACAACTACTAAGCCCATCATTCCACCGCTGCCCATCTAGCTCTAAATGACTGCTAATATAGACGACGTCGTCGACTGCATCACGCCAACAACTCAACACCGCAGCCGCAGTAGCACCACCGTCCACCTCTCTCTCTCTCCCTCCTCTTTTGGTTTAGACAACGACCATCAGTGTGGTGGTCGACTGTCGGAGGTGATTAAATACCTCATGTTTATTCTTATCAGAAAGCTAATATGTTGCTAGCCTGAGGCAAGTTGCCTAAGGCTAGTGAGCAAAACTACATAGTTTAGAGATTTTGTAGCTATAATCTTTTTTCCTCCTTAATGGGTTCCGAGTCTTATTTTTTTTGCTCACACTCTAATAGCAACCCTCCACTAGCAGCCTCCATTCTCCATCTTTGGCCTTCACCCTCTATCTGTGCTGCCAAGTTTTAAAAATGCAAATGTATCCTTAACAAACTGATTGTATATTTTAAACATAATTAACAAATAAATTCGGTCAATTCAACATAAGCCAAAAAAAAAAAGTTATTTATGCTTAGATGCCTATCAGTCTTTCATCACGACCAATCATGACCGCCACCACCTATTCCAGACTTAAGCACCATTCTAAAATCTTCATCATTAATTCATGCAAATCATATCGATTTGGGACAAAATCCACCAAATCGCAGCATGCGCAAGGTTCAAATCTGCGCTAATGGTTGCAACTGATCTGGTTTCTTGTCCGTTGTGTTAATTAGAGTCGACTGTAGTTAATTTCTATTGCAGATGGTGACCCCTGTGGTGGGTTTGGCGCTGGTGTTGGATCAATGGCGGTGTGGATTTGGGATGTTGATGATGTTATTGGGCTCTATATAGGGTTCACCCATGACGAGAGGATTGAGGTGGTGTGCATTGGTGGTTGATGGTAAGTATAAAGGGTGGTGTTCATATGCTGGTGCTTAACAATGACAGAGGGCAATAGTGACAGGCTGGCAGTTGTAGTTCAAGTGTTGGTGATTATCATGTGGCAATGGAGGCATGGTAATGGTGGTTACGGTAGTGGTGGTACGAATGTGGAGGCCGGACTAAAGGATAAAAACGGGTGGCCATCAAGTTGGTTGTGGAAGCTAGCCAGAGATAGAAGAAAGGTGAAGGTTTGAGAGAGAGAGAGAGAGAGAGAAGCTAAACAAAGTAACTTTGGTCACTTGCCTTATGCAACTTGTCTAAGGCTAGCATCATATTTGTTTTTGCCATTTGTACTTAGATATGTAGTTGTACACACACACGCACACACACGCGGGCGCGCGCGCACACACACACACACACACACACACACACACACACACACATATATATATATATATATATATATATATATATATCTCCATTCTCAAGTATCTCTAAACCTTCCTCCATTTACATTATTGCCTTATACTTATTGTGGGACTGATTAATTTATATAATTGATATGTTGGCTTGGCTTTGAGATATGTTGCTTGAAAAACCTTAATCTTGAATACATAACTCTTTTGATTCTAAAAATTGCTTATGATTAAGTGTTAGTTTCCCTAAGTTGTCTTAAAATCCTATTCACCCCCTAACCCGCCGTGTCACTCTATTAATCCAATATCATTCTTGGTTTTAAAGACATTTCATTAAAGCCCCAATCATAGTAATGGTGGTGAAGAGGAAGAAGATGAAGACAAAGAAGATGAGATGAAAATTCGGATTGAGTATGCAGTAATGATGATGATTGTCATGTATTTTGTAAAACACAGTAGCCGATTTGTTCATAAAATACACGACAATCATCATCATTACTGCATACTCAATCCGAATTTTCATCTCATCTTCTTTGTCTTCATCTTCTTCCTCTTCACCACCATTACTATGATCGGGGCTTTAATGAAATGTCTTTAAAACCAAGAATGATATTGGATTAATAGAGTGACACGAGGGGTTGGGGGGTGAATAGGATTTTAAGACAACTTAGGGAAACTAACACTTAATCATAAGCAATTTTTAGAATCAAAAGAGTTATGTATTCAAGATTAAGGTTTTTCAAGCAACATATCTTAAAGCCAACATATCAATTATATAAATTAATCAGTCCCACAATAAGTATAAGGCAATAATGTAAATGGAGGAAGATTTAGAGATACTTGAGAATGGAGATTTAGAAGTTTCGACTCGAATTACCCTCAAGTTTGTGTCCACCACTTCACACAAAAGTCCCTTGAAAGGCTCTAGAATCCACTAGAATGGTCTTCCTTAGGATGTAGGCCTAGCCTCTTACATTCCCTTGATGCTATGCATACAAAAGTATAAGCTTTGACAAACCCAAAGCTCCAAAGCTTGATAACTCCGAGCTTTGATACAGTCGTTTTGAAATGATAAATTGTGTACAATGAATAACACTCTAGGAGATTTCTTTTAAACGTGTTAATAAATTGGGTCAATGGACTCATTATCCGTCCACTAACAGATAATGTGCATTTGTTAGTCTGGATAATTACAGTTAATTAGAGGATATTTATCTCCTAAGTGTTTGAGATAAATAGAATATTTATCTCCTAAGTGTTTGAGGTAAATACAAGTCTCTAATTGTATCTTTATATAAAGCCTAGAGATATCCCAATAAATAATAAGTCATAGACTACAAGTCACAGACAATAAATCCCTCTCTCTATAGCACTCTCTCTAGAGCAATCACCAAGCTCTAGGATTTGGTTCGTGGACGAAGAACTCGACTCTAGTAGCCATTTTCGTACCTGCGAAAAAGATCAAGCGTGTTGGAGGCGCGTAACAACAAGGATCCATCGTCGGAAAATTCAGAGACTTCATACGGTATGTTTCCGAACCCACTACGTGTTACGTGGTAGCGCATTAATTGTTTATTCAACATTGGTATCAGAGCATGATTACTTGTTGATTCGCCTTTAACATGCTAGATTAAATTATGTGCATGTTGCGATTTTTTCCGGATACATGAATAAGACCCATTATTAAAATTCAAAATTTTTTTGAGCATGTTTTTCTGAAAAATAATTATATGGTTTTGTTCTCCTATGGTTGAGGATGAACTCTGTAAAATTTCTTGATTTTTGGATGCATGGTTTGTGAAAAATCACGATTTTATTTTTCAAGAAAACTGTGATTTTTTTGAGTTTTGGGACTCAAATTCGAAAAATGATATTCAGTTTTTATCATGATTAGTTGATACATAATTAATCTATGTTGTATAAGCTTTCCAACGATATATCGCATGCATTATTTGGCTTAAAAACGAGAGAGATATGGCCTTTGGAAGTTGGCGTCGCGACATGGCGGCGGCTGAAAATTAGGGTTTTCTAATGAAGGAGACGAGCACGCGCGCCACGCGCCCAAGCAAACTTCCACGCGCGCCAGCCACGCAGAGAGTGCGAGTCACGCCCGAAGCCAGCCGACCACGCGCCGCACGCGTGCCAAGCCGCGTCCCCACGAGCTGCCACGCTCGCTCACGTGCCAGACAAGTCTGCATTCACATGCGTGCGTGACCCAACTCGACGCTTCCCCACGCGCAAGGCGGCGCGTGGAGGCGGGTGAAGGTGTTTGCCGGAAGTTTTTGACCCCACCGCCGGCGAGTGTAGGGTTTTCTTGGCTTCTGAATTTTTTATATTGTGTTAAATTTACCTTTATACCCTTTGTGTGTATTCTGTTTAATTTTTAAACAACTTTTTCTATAGAAATTAGTTTTAAAAAATTTGTTTTATGCACACATAATTTTTTCTTTAATTCCAGAGGGTATATTAGGGATAAATTTACTGTTTTCCAATTTTTAAGAATTTATCTCTCATTTTTGGGCCATTTGTGAGTATTTTTGTAGTACTTTTGTGGTCCTAAAAAATACGAATAATACGTAAATATTAATTTTTGCACTTCATGGGCAGAAATAAATATTATGGAGAATTATATGACATAGATGAATTATGTTTTATTATTTGCCTTGATTAGAGTTATGGTTTAAATATGCTTTTGTTGAGATATATTTGTTGGGCTTTTGGCAAACTCACACCTCTTTAAACCCTATTTCAAGGCCTTTACGCCCGTTTTCCTTGGAAAGAGAATGTGGCCTATTCATCCATTTAAATTACCCTTTAACTTGTTAGTTGAGCATGCTAGTTTTAGGTTAAATGGATGGATATGAAATTGGCATTCTAAAGAAACTTATGTTTATGTGTTTACTCTTGTTTTAAGAAAATTCTTTTGAGAATAATGTATTGTGCGGCATCTCCATTTGTTTTATTGGAGTAGTTTGTAGTAGGATTCTCAAAGATGTTGTATTCTACTATTTTCCTGTATATTTCTAGAAAGCCTTGTACGGGGATGTAATTTCGCACGCACATTATTCAAGCCAGAATTTTCTTAGCATAAGTTATTAGAATGCCAATAGGACTCAATGGAGTCCTTGCACACTTTATTGTATGGTGCAATTTTATATTGTTCTAAATTATCATGTGGATGATTTATTACATATTTGTGGCTTATATAATGATGAAATTTATTGCAAAAAATTACTTAGAAAATATTTTCCCAACTCACATACATGGGAGATGATTACGAGCTTAGCAAATTTTCGATTTCATGATGTGAGGAAGGATTATGTTTTTCATTTGAATTTTTTAAAATAAATAGAATGATGTATAATTAATGTCTTTTTATTTGTGCAAACTAATGTAATGAATAGAATGGCCACCAAGAATATCATAGCTGATCTCGTTAAGGGTGAGAAACTTAACGGAGATAATTATGACGTTTGGCACAAAAAGATGAAATTCATGCGAAACGAACAAGAGCTCGAGGAGCACTTGACCAAAGAGATGGTCGCGCCCACTGAGGGGCAACCCCTAAGAGACCACACTACCTACTAGAAATGGAATCAGAAAGATCGTAGTGCGTGCTACACCTTGTTGAGCAGCTTGCAAAATGATTTAATCGGGCAGTATGATGAACTTCCAACTTGCAAAGCTTTATGGGATCAACTCAAGTTCTCTTTTGGTGGAACCTCAACTACGCGGCTTCGTAGCCTTGTGATCAAGTTTGAGGAGTATACAAAAGACCCTAACATATCATGAGTGAACATCTAAGGATGATGTCCAATATGATTGGTAAGCTGAGGGATGCTGGCCATGCGCTCACAGATGAGCAGCAAGTCAAAGTTGTCATAAGGTCCCTTCCTGCCTCATGGGCCAATATGAAAAAGATATTGACCCATAGTGAAAACATCAAGAACTTTTCTGATGTTTCACAACATGTCATCCTTGAGACTGAGACTTGAGAAGCTGACAAGACCCTAACTTATGTCGCCAAGAGGGATCGCGCAATGCAAATGGCAAGCGCAGAAGACAAAGTAAGAAAGGCAAGAAAGGCGAGGCTAGCACTTCTGCGCCAAAAGAAGGGAACAGTAAAGAGACGCAAGGGGGTTCGCGCAAAGAAAATGGCAAGCGTTGATGTTTTTCTTTATTTTTAGGGGTAATAAGTTGGACATCTTTTTAGATGATGCTTTGTTCAGACATGGTATTCGCATGGATAGTCTTTTTCAATTGGATATAATTGATTCACAGTCCTTTTATTCTTATGTGGTGAATGATAATATTATGAATTATTCTACCACCTGGCATGCAAGACTTGGCCACATAGGCCAAGATAGAATGACTCGTTTGGCTAGAGAAGGCCTTTTGGGCCCACTCGCAAGAGTCAATCTACAAACAAGTGAGGCTTGTTTGGCTGGTAAAGCATGCAGGAAGCCTTTTGGAAAGGCTGTGAGAGCAACTCAGCCATATGAGCTAGTTCACTCTGACATATGTGGACTTATGAGTGTAAAGGCACGTCATGGTGCCTCTTATTTCCTTACACTGATAGACGATTATCTGTGATATGGTTATGTGTACCTGATATCTCACCGCTATGAAGCTTTGGATTGTTTCAAACACTTTGTAGCAGATGTTGAGAATTAGAAAGAGAAGAGCTTAAAAACTCTTCGCACTGACCGGGGACGCGAATATTTGTCCGATCACTTCAAGAAGTTTTGTGAGGAAAAAGGGATACGCATGCAACTTACTATTCCTAATACTCCACAACAAAATGGTGTTGCGGAAAGAATGAATAGAACATTGTTAGATATGGTTAGGTCTATGATGGCGCAAGCAAACCTCCCAATATTTTTTTGGGGGGATGCTCTTTTGACTGTAGCCTACATACTTAATCGTGTGCCTTCACAATCAGTCAAATCCACCCCATATGAGCTTTGGAATGGCCAAAAGCCGAATTTGGATAACTTGTGCCCATGGGGCTCAGCAGGTTATGTTCATAGTACTTCTCATAAGTATGGGAAACTAGGGCCTAGAGCTAAAAAGAGTATCTTCTTGAGGTATTCTGAAAACTCTAAAGGGTATGTGATGTATGGTGAACATCCAAATGGTGGAAAGACTGAATAGAGTCTCATGATGTCGATTTCATATAGAGTGATTTTCCTAGCATTGAAGACGCAAGTAAGAATCTTGACCTCTATGAGTTAGAGGAAGTTGAAGCCACTTTAACATCTCCAAGCGAAGGTGGGGAATTAGTTCATCATCCCGTTGTCACTGAAGATAGTATAAGTGATCTTCAACCTAGTGGGAGCATCCTAGACAGTGGGAGCACACCATCAGGACCATCATGTCAACAAGATTCTCAACTGCATAGAGGTACACGAGGAAGAGTTCCACGTCGTCGTTTTGAGATTGACGGTAAAATTCTTATGTGCACTCCAACTGATGAAGATTAGCTCACTTCTGTGGAAGAAGCCTTATCTTTACCTGCTAGTAATGAGTGGATGGCTGCAATGAAAGATGAGTTGAGCTCAATGGAAAAGAATCATGTCTGGAGTTGGTTGACCTTCCGCCAGGGCTCAAGACTGTTGGAAACAATTGGGTTTTAAAAGTCAAGTGCAAGGCAGATGGGTCAATTGACAAGTATAAGGCACGTCTAGTGGCGAAAGGCTATACCCAACTGCGGGGTGTGGACTATGAAGACACTTTCTCCCCAGTGGTGAGATTTGCTTTAATTCGCCTGATCCTAGCTATTGTCGCCCAGCAGGATTTAAAACTTTTTCATATGGATGTTAAGACTGCGTTTCTCAATGGAGAACTAGACGAAGAGATTTATATGGCTCAACCCAAGGGTTTTGAAGTCAAAGGACATGAGCGCAAAGTTTGCCGTCTCAAACGTTCTATATATGGTCTCAAACAATCGTCTAGGCAGTGGTACTTTAGGTTTCATCATGCCATTACCTCTATAGGTTTTGAAATGATTGAACAAGACCATTGCGTTTACGTAAAACGATCCAAGAAAAATATTCTAATCATTTCTTTGTATGTGGATGACATTCTTTTAGCTGGGAATGACATGAGTTCCATTGTCGCCACTGAGCAGTGGCTGTCCTCAACTTTTGAGATGAAGGACATGGGAGAAGCTAATTATGTGCTCGAGGTTAAAATCATACATGATCGTCCAAAGAGACTTCTCGATTTGTCTCAAGAGACATATATCAAGAAGGTCATTGAACGATTTCGTATGCATAACTCAAAACCCATAGACACTCCAATGGACAAGGCGTGTACTTTAAGCACAGACCAATGCCCAAAGAATGATGAGGAAAAGAATCGGATGTCCAAAGTGCCTTATGCGGCTGCAGTTGGGAGTCTGATGTACGCTATGTTGTGTACGCGTCCAGACATCTGCTATGCCGTTGGAATGGTGAGTCGTTATCAGAGTAATCATGGACCCGCTCATTGGAATGCGGTGAAGAGGATTCTTCGATACCTACGTGGAACCGCTGATCTCATCCTGTGTTATCATGGTGGAGACTTGAGACTGAGAGGATACAGCGATGATGATTGGGGCGCTGATAGAGATGAGCGCATATCCACTTTGGGTGGAGCTATCTCTTGGTACAGCAAGAAAAAGTCTTGCATCGCCCTATCCACGATGGAGTCGGAGTATGTTGCTTGTTCAGCAGCAGTCCAGGAAGCTGTTTGGTTGAGGTCATTCTTATAGGCTCTAGGGGTTACACCTCATGCAGATGAGGCTGTCGTTGTTCACTGTGACAATACAGCTACCCTAGATTTTGTAACGGACCCCAAATATCAAACACATAGGCCTTCGTTATCACTTCATTAGAACTTTAGTTGCGCAAGGAGAGGTGATCATGAAGCATATACCTACTGGCAGAATGGTGGCTGATCCTTTGACCAAGCCTATTGCTAGAGATGTTTTCCTTTCTCACATTAGGAGTATGGGACTACGTAGGTTTTGATATGTTTATGGCATCTTATGTACTTGACATTATTTATTACATTAAATTTTCATTCCTTGATTTGAGTTTATTTTGGAATGAATGGATAATCTTTGTGATTACATATACATCCTTATTGAGAGTGTCACCAGGCTCGAATTGACCCACTCACACGGGTAATTCACCTTGGCGCTAAGATAGCGAGCAAGATGAGACATAATTGTCTTAGGCGCCAAGAGGGCGAATAAGATGATACAGCTTGTAAAGCAAACATGTCGCCTTAGTTGGAGCTAAGATGAGACCTAAAAAGGTAGGTCGATCATAGAGTATCTCCACAACTCTATGTAGCCTGTTTACAGCCGAATGTGAGATTTCAGGCAGGCACTATGAGAGTGACTGGGCTGAAAAACTCAGGTTAGGCGCTTGTACAGCGACTAGACTCAGATTCGTATGGCGTATTTTATACATTTATGTGACACGCCCTTGTGGGTTACGCCATAGCATGCAAATCATACTGCATGTGCTAAATGCAGACCGACAGTGGGAGTGATGAATGAATCCCTACTTCGTCACTGTGTGAGCCACTTGGATCGAAATATTTTTGATCCTATGTAGTACCCTTTTCACCTTAGACTATGTCATGAAGAGGATACTCAATGTCGCTACTTTAGCATGTACCCTTGGATCATGGATGATGCGGTCTCGCGGGGCATGTCTAGGAAAGCGGTTGGGTCTAATTGGAATGACATGAGGGCTTTGGAAAGAAAGTTCAATATTACACCATGTTGTGTGATTCATAGCCCGGGCGACTTTGTCGATTTTTGTTTCGATATGAGTCATGAATACATAACATAAGAGGTTTAACACTGCTCATTATGAGGGATTTGAGAGTGTTTAATCTGGTGTAGTTGAACTATCTGGGGTACATACGAGATTTTTTGGAGTGATGTATTGTGTTAGTTTGGTGATAACTTAATACAATACTCCTCAACTGGACATCCTTTCTCGTAGGTCGCACGTTCCATTTCCTGTATGAGGAGATGAGTGGACAAGAGATAAAGAGGGACTACACGATTTATTTGCCCTGTGTGTGGGCGAGTGGGAGCTGTTAATAAATTGGGTCAATGGACCCATTATCCGCCCACTAACAGATAATGTGTATTTGTTAGTCTGGATAATTACAGTTAATTAGAGGATATTTATCTCCTAAGTGTTTGAGATAAATATAATTTATCTCCTAAGTATTTGAGGTAAATACAAGTCTCTAATTGTATCTCTATATAAAGGCTAGAGATATCCCAATAAATAATAAGTCATAGACTACAAGTTACAGACAATAAATCTCTCTCTATAGCACTCTCTCTAGAGCAATCACCAAGCTCTAGGATTTGGTTCGTGGACGAAGAACTCGACTCTAGTAGCCATTTTCGTACCTGCGAAAAAGATCAAACGTGTTGGAGGCTCGTAACAACAAGGATCCATCGTTGAAAAATTCGGAGACTTCATACGGTATGTTTCCGAACCCACTACGTGTTACGTGGTAGCGCATTAATTGTTTATTCAACAAAATGAATAACACTCTAGGAGATGATTCGTACAAGTTGAAGCTCTAGAATAAAGAGAGGTAAGTGTATAGACAAGGATGAATGCATATAAGCTTGCGATGAATGCTATATTGAATTTAATGTGAAAACAATGAGGATTAAGGGAGATTGAGTTAATGCTTTGACCTTTGATAGTTGCAAGAGATGAGGGCTTATAATCAGTTGATTATCTAAAATTAATGCCCAAATTCAGCTGATAAAGATTTGGGAATAAGTGAAGCCTTTTTAAAGTTGGTAGGATAATAAATGCTCAAAAACGGTCAATGCAGTCGTATCTATTGATTAATGTAGTCGACTATATTTCTAAAACTAGTCGTTAGAATTTTTAACTCCAATAATTAAGTTGACTGTATTTCCATTTCTGGAACATACTGCTGCATCTTATTAGTCGATTGTATTACCCAACGAAACAGTTTTCCCTCTATTTCAATGTATAGATCATTTATACTTGCAAGAGATACCTATGGTCTCAATTTTAGGTGACAGTCATCGATACCATCATTTCTCCGCGTCTAGTTGGAAAGTAATGCACAATAAAGACACTACAATCTGACTTCAACGATCTTTGAAAGAATTTATGCCGATCATTTTTAAGCTTCCATGTGATCAATATTTAATCATCTAATGGCAGTCTCATGAGCATAAGATTTGCACCTAAAGCTCTACAAACTCAAATGCGTATTAAACAATAACCATCAATGTTGGTTATCGGGGTAGTCCTAGGTTAAATTACCGTAGGTGTTAGGCTATGAATATTTAAATCCGTTAAGTTTGACCCAAAAAATTGTGACTTTTGTCAATAGGGGCATTTTTTTAATCTTGCCTCTTAGTGTTTGGGCCTTGGAAACAATTAACATATTTCTGAAAAGTGAGTTATACTTTTCAGATTAGATTGTTAATTTATATTTGGGCTTTTGTTTAACTCATTTTAAAATAAAAGAATTTTTGAAGTAACGGGTATTATACAATTTTAATACCTTTGGAATAGTAGTTGAGTGCACATGGCTATTCTCGTTAGATATTAAGAAAATCAAACATTAACTTTGTTAGCAGTCATGTGGTTCTTATATGAATCTGTGCTCAACTGTATATTTTTATGTCAAGAAATAAATTTAGTAATTAGACAAAGTTCAAGAGAGTATTCTGATTACGCACCAAATAGAATAACCACGAAAAACAGCAACTTATTAACCTTAATTATTTCTAAAGTACAACAAGCTATCATTTTTTACTTTAATTTTCTTTTTTCAATGGCATGAACTACAAAATCTTGAGAAGGCTGGAATTATCCATCGAAAGACGTTCATTTTTGTTGTCAAAAAAAAAATATATAAAAAAAAACGGAAGACGAGAGAGTTAAAGGACAATGATTGTTAAAGAAGTTCTCGAAGATGCAATCATAATTGACGATGAAGAGACTTGGAAATTCTACAAGTGTTTTTTTCTTTTTCTAAGTTTGGTGTGTTGTACTTCAAAACAACATAGCTTGTAAAATATGGGTTGTGTCGTAGCTCTTTTATCTTTAGACTTTTTAATGGTTGCAACAATATATTTCAAATTTATGATTAATTAAACTGATATTTTTTCTAGCACTCGGGTATCATTTATATTGTCATTATTTTTCTTCATTTAGTTAGTCAAAACACTTGAGAAGTAGTCTGAAACTAATCTAGATTCTTTCATGCGTAAGGCTTTGAACTTGCTTCTTAAGGTTTCGAGACTATCTTTCTTCACTTTCTCTACTCCATCATGAGAAGTTTGGAGATTCTCCCCAGCTTTTTTGAAAGTAGTTGCCCAAGCAATCTTTTGCAACATCGCATCATCTAAGCTTTGATGGATGAACGTAAGAGCCTTTTGGTCTTCCTTTCTAGACCTTATAAGGCCTTCTTTCGAGTACACTCAATGTCACTTCACTTTGAGGCTCCGCAAAGCCCTTGTCTACCAACTCCGACACATCTTACGATCCAAGAATTGCCTTCATGCGAATACACGGCTTTTCATAGTTGTCTTTGGGGAATCGTAGGATTCAAAATAGAACCATATCATTGGCCACGACTCTGTCTCTCTCTGTTACTCACTTGAGCACCACTAACTTGGTGCTCTGATACTACTTTGTTGGAGACAAAGAGTCGCTCAAACTCGCACAACCAGAAATACTAGGAGACATGAAAAAAAATCTTTTAGAGAATACTGTAATTCCACTTTATCCAAAACGATTGAAGCACATTGTATCGAAAAGTAACTCCTAAAATTAAAATAACCACATTATCACCCCACGATCGATACAATTACTAGGCCATATTCATAAAGACTTTAGTAACATATGAATACTAACACACCAGATTAAGTTAACTAATAAGATGTGACTAATAAGAAAATAAAAAGATCAAGTATATTGTTACAATTATATTTCAACAGCAGAAACCTGGAATCTCCAACTCTTATACGATAGCAGCCCCATGCAAGTGTCTCAGATCTCTTTGATTCAGCTAATACAAAATGCGATCACTCTGCTTACCGAAGATGCCCGGCTTATACGTGGATTTCATCAAGTCCAGAAGGAGGGGGAATTGCAACCACATAAATATGGTCACTGGTAAACCGGATAATACAGCCACAGGAGTAAGAATCCACCTTCCTTTGTACTCGAACAACATATATATGGTGGCAGTGAAGGCAATCATCATGGATATAATGGACAAGAAAAGGGTAAGAAGACCAATAATCAATCTCTTAGGTAGAGCATATAGAAAATCTTGTTCCCCGTAGCGTGATGTGAGGATGGACAGAAACATTAACAAAGAAGAGGTGGACGAGAAAAGAGCAAGTGCGTCTGATATGGCAAACACAACGAAAGCCGGGTTATGAGTGAAAATCGGAAGGCCAGTGTCACCGTTGTTTCCACCTGGTACCGTAATGGCAGATGCGAACACTACAGTCACAATGAGTGCCGCTACGATTGTACATGAATTAGCTGTATCTTTCATCCATTGTTCTCCATCTTTCACCAGGTCATTGTGTGCCTCAGTAAATATCATTGCTGGTGTCATTGCTTCACTGTTCGCTCGTTCCTTATCTCTAGGCTGCGTAAATTTCTCAACTTCCTGCAAAAATTTGGTGATTTGGTGTCCGAGAGCATGTTTTGTTTTGAATGATGTACTGAGAAAAGAATTTTTCAATTAATAATACCGGCGCCAGCTCACACACGATGAGTATGCTACCACACAGAATTACTCTTCCAAAAAAAAGAAATTTCATAAAAACGCTGCACGCCTACGGTTTCTCTAATATCAAATAATCAAAAATGTTATTCGCCGTAGCACAAGTACTAAACTTCAAACAAATCCTATCAGTAATTTAAGATCAAAAATATCATTGGATTCTAGTGAAGAGGAAATTATGGCTGGTTTTGCACCATTGGTCGATTTCATCTTTAAAAATTTTCTCCATTTTCTTCTCTTCCCCATTTTTTTTTTCTTTTTTCCGTCTCAAACTTTATTCTCTTGGTGCGACATCTCATCATTCTAGGATGATAGTTACTTAACACCAAAATAGGATGTTACACCAAAGTGGTGTCTTCTTTATATATAGTACAAGTTATCGTAACACACGCAACGCGTATGCAAAGATAAAGTTAACAATATTACGTTTTTATAATATCAAAGCCTAAGCTTTAGTATTTATTTTTACTATATTTTTAATGAATTTTAAATTAAGAAAACTAAATTTTCTTAGAATGCTATTTGTAACCATTCTAGATAGATGGTTGTGTAACACTAAAAGAGATGTTACACCAAAACGGGTATATCCCTTTATATATAACGAGTCACCGTGGCACATGCGATGCATGTGCAAAAAGAAAGTTCATAATATCAATTTTGTTAAAAAAGATCAAGCATAACGTATAAGTGTTTAATGTCACATTCGATAAAATTAATCTTGAATTGTAAAAAAATAAGTTAGTCATGTGTGAGGCAAAATAAGTTCGCAAAATGTTATCATCATATCAAACTTAGCTTTAATCTAAACCATAGTTTTTTAATGAATTTAAAATTATTAGAACCAAACATGTATAAAGATAAAGTTAGCAATATGATATTTTTGTAATATCAAGTTTAATACTTTATAATTTATTTTAACTATATTTTTTTTAATGAAGTTTAAATTATAAAAATCAAACTTGGTAGGGAGAGTTTTGTCGCCCATGCGGTCCTGTCAGGCTCGAACCCGGATTAATCAGCTCCCAATGTGGTGTTCGGATACCGGGTGATCTAACAAAAAAAAAAAGTCTCTATACGTAGTTATTTACCATTTAATATTTGTATTTTGTGTCATTTTTTGTCTTGTAATGCCACTTGTTATCATTCTAGATAGATAGTTGGTAACACCAAAGAAATGCTACACCAAAAATATGTTCTTTATATATAGTATAGATATAGATAGACATAGATTGATAGATAGTTTTGGAGTTTCACCAAAAGAGGGGGGGGAGGGGGATTTGGGGAGAAGAGAGCATGTTTTAGTAATATCTTCAGATCTTGGGCAAATGATCGTAGTCTAGTTGTAGAGTTGTCAAACGGGCCGGGCGGCCCGCGGGCTGGCCCGACCCGGCCCGGTTCTGGCCCGGGCTGGCCCGGCCCCGACGATGAACAGTAGCGGCCCCAGCACAGCGGGCCTGGGGCCTGGGCCTGGACCAGGCCGTCCATTGCTGCGAAAAAGCCCGGCCCGGCCCGGCCCGGAAACGGGTTTGGCCCGGCCCGAAGTCGGCCCGGGTCTGGCCCGGTCTGCGGCCCGGGTCTGGCCCGGATCTGGCCCGGGGCTGGCCCGGTCTGCGGCCCGGGTTTGGCCCGGTTTTGGCCCCACTTGTTTGAATTTTTTTGTTTTTCCCCCCTTTCTTCCACCCCTTTTCCAAAATTCCACTTTTACCCCCCCAACAGCAATATAACGGCTAGTTTGGGGGGTATTTTAGTCTAACCTATATTTTTCAACTCCTTTACACTCTTACCCTCCCCAACAACTATAAACGGATAGTTTGTAGGGGTATTTTGGTCTTTTGTGAAGTTTCTAAAATCTATAAATTCACACCATTTCTCTCTAATTTTTCACACCAATCTTCTTACTCTCTCTTACCTAAACATTCTATATTTCTACAAGCTTTGCTACTATTTTCCTCTCCAATTACTACTCTTGCTAATTACTACTAGTATTTACTAATTAGTACTCTTGTTTATTAATTACTAGTCTTGCTAAATTCTTTTTAATTACTACTCTTGCTAATTACTACTAGTATTTACTAATTAGTACTCTTGTTTATTAATTACTAGTCTTGCTAAATTCTTTTTAATTACTAACTCTCTAATATTTGTTACTCGTTCATTCTTTTAATTGTTATTTCTTATTACTACTCTTATACTTGTGTATTTAGTTACTCTTACAAAGTTTAGCTCGAAATATGGCTGGATTATTGAAGAAAATGAGGCGTGCATCGTCATCACGAAAAACATCATCATCATCGCAAGCACCACCACCAGCACAAGCGCCAGCGCCACGGCCATCACAAACACCAATCCAAGCACCAACACAACCATTCGTTCCTGGACGAATGAGTACAGGCTGTATGATAGATACCCAAGCCAATTGGGAGTTCAATCAAAACATTCCAGATTTTGAATACACGCCTGATGAAGACCCCCCGCATTATAGTCAAGGACGCAGCTCGGTTGGCGAAGCTACTACTCCGTGGCATAATCTCAACCCTATGCCTGGTCATGATGAAGAAGGGCCGAGCAATGCCTCCGGTAATGAGCCAGAAGTCCAAAAGGGGAAAAAAAAGAAAGCCGAGTGTTGGAATCATTTCGATGTAGTTATGGTGGACGGCATCCGAAAAGCTCGATGTAAGTACTGCGCTAAATTATTTTCGTCTGGTAGTGGTAATGGACATCTTAACAGGCATTACCCTCTGTGTGCACCTCGACAAGGCCACGTCGAACCTACCCAAACGCAGTTATCTTTTGACGGTAAGTTATTTGTTTATAATCAGCGAGAGCAAAGAGACGGTCTCGCTGAATTTGTTATTCATGATGAACAAGCCTTTTCTTTTGCCGATAATCCTAAGCACTCTAGATATATGAACACATACGTTCAACCTTTGTACAAAAAGGTTCATAGAAACACAACTAGATCCGATGCACTCCGACAGTACAATGCTGCTAAAGCACGCCTTATCGATTATTTCGATAAATTTGAAGGTAAAGTTAGTCTTACTTCTGATATTTGGCAATCTCCTTATACTTTTGTTAGTTATTCTTGTGTGACCGCTCATTGGATTGATGTAGATTGGGTTATGCACAAGAGAATCATCGCTTTCGAGCACTTCCCTTATCCGCACGATGGAATGAACATTGCTATTCTTATATTAAAAGCATGCACCACATTTAAAATTAAGGATAAGATTATGAGTGTTAGTTTTGATAATGCTTCTAATAATAAAGTTGCTGTTGCAGCTTTAAAGGAGACGCTTCAACCTGTACTTAACGGTGAATTATTTCATGTTCGCTGTGTTTGTCACATTATTAATTTAATTGTTCAAGATGGTTTAGCTGCTGCAGGAGATATTCTTCTCAAAATGAGGGGTATGACAGCGTATGTTAATAGCTCGAGTCCGAGAACACAACAATTTAAAACGTTGTGTGTTCAATATAATATGCCTCGCAGGAGAGCAGTTACAGATGTGGTCCACAGGTGGAACTCTACATACCACATGCTTTTACACATTCTGGCATACCGAGAAGTCTATACGCATTTTCTACTAACCCAGTTCCCAGCCGGCTTGCCAACTCAAGAGGAATGGCAGATGGCCACATACCTAGCTGAATTTTTGGAGGTATTCTACACGTCTACCAATTTATTGTCTGGTACGTACTATCCCACCTCTCCTCTCGCTGTAATAGAAATTCTGAAGATGGCTACAATGTTAACAAAATGGAGATATATAGGACCCTTTAAGGAAATAGTAAAAGTGATGGATCAAAAATTTAATAAATATTGGAGTAAGCTGCCTGCTATTTTTACTGTGGCTACTTGTTTAGATCCTAGGTTAAAGTTGCATGGCGTGAACGCCTCGATACAAGAGATATCGAAATTAATGTGCTACACAGCAGAGGAGACAACCGCATTCACAGCAAAAGTGAGCAAGAGGTTTGAGGACTTGTTCAACGTCTATCGTAATTCTGCTGACGTGCGCGGGCGAGCTACATCATCATCCACTGTTGAGAGGTATTATGCGCCATACCTTCAGGGCTTTGAACATCTAGTAGCAAGACAACTACCAGGTGAAGGTACTTCTAATTCGGCAGGTTCGTATACTTTTTCCTCTTTTAATGAGATTGGTGTATATGCAAATACTGATCATTATTCTGATTTATCAAGGCAAGAACAGGTTAATTTTAATTTGTTAAATTTTTGGAAACAAAATCAAAACATGTATAAAACTTTATCCCAAATTGCACGGGATGTACTGCCAGTGCAAGCCTCCACGGTTGCTTCAGAGTCGGCATTTTCAGCTAGCGGGAGGGTTTTGGATGACAGGAGGAGTCGTCTTAACCCCGAGTCGCTCGAGCTATGTGTATGTTGGAAGGATTATCTTGATGCGAAATACCGCGAGCAAGATAAACCGATTGATGATAGGAAGAGCAGTGACTCGGATATTGAAGTACTTCTGGATGATTAGGTAATTTGTTTTTATTTTCCTCTTTTGATCCTTTTGGTTGACGTTGCAGATTTCTTGATCTTTGATTGCTGATATTTTGGATAGACATTCATTATTATTTTGATTGTTAGAATTTTAAGAATAAATTTTTTCACAAAATATACTTTTTTTTCCATATATATAAAATAAATTTTTACAAGCAAGATATATATTTTTTCGTATATATAAAAAAATAGGTAACTTCGCCTGTTTGTTTACAAGCAGCCGGTCCCAAGCCCGGATAAAAGGAGGAGGGCCTATGAATACATTTATTATTTTTCTATATAAATTGTTATGTGTTAAGATTTTATTAATAAAGCTCATCAAGAAGAGTATGAAAATGTTTAACATATAATAAAAAATATAATGGCTAACAAATAAATATGTATATACATACATACATATATATGTATATTACTTATAATGAAATAAAAGGATAAAGATTAGGTTCGTTAAATTGTGAATATTGCCTAGAGATGAAATTTAAAATTGAATAACAAGAAGAAAAAAAAAAAAGGGCCCGGGCCTGGACTGGGCCTAGGTTTGCCTTCGGCAGGCCCGGCCCGGCCCGGCCCGGTTGGCAGCCCCCACTGGCCCGGCCCCGGCCCGGCCCCACAGCAGGCCCGACGGGCTTGGGCTGGGCCGGCCCAAGCCCGGCCCTTTGACATCTCTATCTAGTTGCATTGCATAACTAACAAAATACGGCATAAGTCAATTTAATTACGGGATTTGCTGATCAAATCCTATTGACTATATTCGAATAGTTGGATGAAACTTCCTTCACCGATTTATAAGGTTTTCTTCGCTTCATTCGGTAATTGATGTGCAAAATTTTGAAGTGAAATGGCTGAATCTTATATAACATGGACTCTTCAGAAAGACTAAATTATTTGTGTCGGAGGCTCGACAATTGGACTAGCATTTGCGTCCGACATATCTAATAGGATATGACACTAAATATACATTGTCTCTTTTAATTCATTATTCTTTTAAGATAATTTAAGTTTTTTTAATTAAAACAATATAGTAATAATTAAAAAGCAACTATTAATAGGAATATTTTAAGTGTCTTGGGTTTTAAAAATTAAACGCATCTGGCAATTGGGCAAGTATTCAACTTGCCTGTACTGAGTCCACATAACAAAATCGCAAAGAAAGGACTGAAATTACCTTAAACCATTGCAATTCACGCTGCATCTGTAGAGCTGCACCAGCAGCACTGGCTCTGAGATTAAGCTTCTGTTGGGTTTCCAACTTGCCAGTCAAATGCAGACCGTTGTTCATCCTTGCGTCAACTGGTGATATAAATATGTCCCCGCAGTCAAATTGATATATGAGATTATAAACGTTCTCCCGACGGTTGAGAATTGCGAGGTGCATTAAGGTTTGTTGCATCTCATTCCGAAGGTAAACTGCACTAGGAAATGACTCCAAGATCTCTTCAACAATTTCACGGATCCCAACACGTATTGCTGTTTTCAACGGCAATTCAAGCAGTGAGGAAGCTTTCGAGTATTCCAGATTAACAGTTTCCATGCAAAGGCGTTTGACAAGTTGAACTGCTTGTGTATGTTTCAGTTTTGTCTCTTTGATGTGGTATATCTGCGGCACTGCAATTCCATGAAATTTCAGGATAGTACAAGCTGCAAATGCAAGTTCTATGTGCAGCTCTATATTGAGGCTAATTAGCCAAATTTGTACCTATTACTTCAGCGACTTTCCAAAACAATGCACGAACCTTTTTGCTCACTGCATAGCAAAACCCAAACTAGTTAGAATCCTAACCATATATACCATGATTAATTGGATCAACTGATACCTTTAGTAGTGATTCATAGGTTTCTTTGAGCCATGATAATTAAGTAATGCTTTTATCCGAAGTACTGGTTTATCGGCAGAGCAGTATGCATGGGACCAGACTTTGGCCAATATGAATATACGCCCACACCTAATCTAGGCAATAAACTGATTGGGTTTAATGTGGTTATTATTGTATATGATCTCAAATATAGGAGGTACGAGCATCAAGTAACGTCATCATAACGAAAGAATCTAGCTTAAAGACTAGAGGAAACCCATGAATGTAACAAACCAGAATCATTTGTGTTCTTGAGATTCTCAATGTCTCCTCTCCCTGGATGGTTTTTGAAGTTTCCCAACTTTATTGCAACACCTAACTCATAGGAACACGAAGTTAGTAAAACGTGTACGCACATCATTGAGCATGTAAAAAGTAGGTAAAACTTGATAATCGTGTGTCTGTTTGTGCGAGGATGTGTATGCTATTTGGCTCTAGACTAACAGGAGTATATTAGTTTTTGCCAGTGGTTGAAGCGTGTTCCACTTGGGAATGCAGATGGCTTTGCAGCAATCGAATCCAAAGGAGATGGATCTTCCCATGCCAACTTTGGGTACCGCTGAAGCAAGAATAGAGCAACCTCTGTAGTTGTAAACAGAAAAAACGCAATATCGGTAAGAACTAGTTTTGCTTAACTTACGGCTACAGAAGTCGTCAACAGTTTTCTCAAGAAAAACTCTGAATAGAATTTGAAAATTGTGAATCAAGTACTCACCGTAGAGTCCACTCGAAATTAGAGCACGGAGAAGTGTACCACCTGATTCACCCTCGAAAGGTTTTTGCTCTGAATCTTCCTTAGTGACAGTGAACAAGTAGCGTACCATTTCCCTTCGGCCGTATAGAGCAGCTCTATGAATTGGTAGTGCTTTATTGATGTCCCCGACATTAGGCAGTTTCGGATCTTTCCCAACCAACATCTCCGCTGCCTCAATGTTGCCAACTAGTGCAGCTATGTGGAGGGCCGTTGAGCCAGCTTTTTCAGCTAAAGCCACGTCCGGCAACAACATCTTCTCCAGCAGGTTCTTCACAAAAGCGTTTCTCTTTTTTGACCGAACTGCTACAATGAGTGCAGTCTCTTCGAATCCTGTTATGATAGCCCTGACTGCATCTGGTTCCTTTTCTATTATAGTACTTGCCGTCTCCCAGTCACCGGCAAGTGCAGCTTTGTGCAACGGCAGGTACTGGCTTATGTTTTTCCCTTCTCCCATGTCTACAACTGTCATTGAAATGCAGAGGAAAAAACTAAAGAAGGTACATCATTTTACCAAACATACATGCTCAATACAGATGACATAAATCAAACTAAACATTAGAAAAACGAGATGATGCATCGTACCGACATGTCTATATAATATATAATAAGCGAAGCAAGAAAATTATCGATAGGTTCTTTGCACGACATATCATCTCTTCTTTACATGACACGTCATCAGATCTTTATTTTAAGATTAATTAACTTCTATATTAGTATGTCTTATATAATTTAAAACTAATTCTAATCATTCTAAAATTCTACCTAATCAATATACTAATCTGAAAAGACTTCTTTTTTGATAATTTAACTTCTATATCAGTATGTCTTATTTAATTTAAAAACTAATTTCAGTCATTCTAAAATTCTACCTAATCAATATACTAATCTATTAAGACATCGTTTTGACAATTATGTCCTTAAAATTCAAAAACTAATTCTAATCTATACAATATATAATAAGCGAAGCAAGAAAAGTATCGATAGCTTCTTTGCACAACAATTATCGCTTCTTTATATGACACGTCATCAAATCGTTATTTTAAGATTAATTAACTTCTATATTAGTATGTCTTATATAATTTAAAACTAATTCTACCTAATTAATATACTAATCTATTAAGACTTCTTTTTGATAATTTCACTTCTATATTAGTATGTCTTATTTAATTTAAAAACTAATTCTAATCATTCTAAAATTCTACCTAATCAATATACTAATCTATTAAGACTTCGTTTTGACAATTATGTCCTTAAAATTCAAAAAGTAATTCTAATTATTCTAAAACTCAACTTTATCATTATATTAACTTATTAAGACTTTATATTGATTATTGTATCTTCAAAACTACTGTCTAATATGAATATAAAAACTCATACATATAAACAATGAAAATAATACTTTCGATTAAGAAGAAAAAATTTAGTTAAAAACTAATTTCTAATCATTATAAAACTCCACCTAATCAATATACTAATCTATTAAGACTTCATTTTGACAATTTATGTCCTTAAAAATGTTTTCTAAAAATTATTTTTAAATTTTGATAGATTCTTATTTTTATATCTAATTAATTTTACGGGAGTAATGAGGGTTTTCTGTAAGCTCTATGTAATTCGAAAACTAATTCTAATTATTTTAAAACTCAACCTAATCATTACTTATTACGAGTTAATATTAACTGTTGTATTTTCAAAACTATTCTCTAATTACGAATATAAAAACTATAATATTTTTTATTTAGAAGAAAAAATTAATGTTACAATTAAGATTAAACAACTTACAAGACTTAAAAAAAATGATCTAACAACTGATTTGAATTTTGATAGGTACCTTAGTTTTATATTTGATTAATTTCCCAAGAATAATGAGGGTTGTATAATTTAAAAATTCATTCTAAATATTTTAGAAATCAACCTAATCAATGCGCTAACTTATTATGACTTAATCTTGCCTATTGTATTCGTAAAACCACTCTTTAATGTGAATATAAAAATTCATATATCGAAAAAATAAAAATTACATACTAGATTTAGAAGGAAAAAAATGACGTTCTAATTGAGTTAAATGTACCATAATTATTCATATATATAGACATATACGTAATATACATAAAATAGTTATCGTTAAAAATGAATAATGCGATATATAGATTTAATAAATGAACTATAAATCAGCTTTTTAAAATAAAACCTCACGACCACCAAACTGGTTATATCCCATATATAAGGATTAAGAAAACAAATCAATCTCTTTGCTACAATTTATTGTTGAACAAATTCTCGGTATAATTATAGCGATATTTGTAAACCTTATAAATCTAAAAAATCAATTGTACAACGTTTAAACTCTATGCTATATACATATATTTACGCATTAGGCTTTGATTTTGACTATTACAACCTTGATTAGATTGTCATGTAATTCTTGCGTAATATTTGCATACACATTTATGTTTGCTTTAGTTCCTTTGAACTATAAGTTGAAAGAATAATGAGTACATTGTGTTACAGTACCGCTTGATGATATAAATAAATAAAAAAAAAGCTTAAAGAACCCAAAAATTTAGCGATGATACTGTAACACAATTTACTTATTGTTCTTTAAACTTACAGTTCAGAGAAACTAAAGCAAACATATATACTTATGCAAATATTATGCAACTATTGCATGACCATCTAATCAAGACTTTAATTTTAATTGTATATGAGATGAAAAAATATTCTACTGAATATCATGTTCGTATCTTAACAAGCTGGTGATATCTTAAAACAATGATTCATGAAGAAGATAAGAATAGACTATGACATTTACAATTCCAAAGATAAAGAAAGAATTCTTATGTAAAGTACTAAAAATATTACTTGAAGCTGTTACAAGTATTAAAAATTGCTTACCAACAATTATAGTTTTAACAAAAGTATATTATTTTTTCCTTAAGCTGTTAATCTCTTTTTATTTCTTGAAATGTGGTATGCATATTGATACACTTTTTAAAATATTTTACTAACTTACCCGAGCTTGACTCATGATCCTAAGTTATAATATCTAATAATTGAGGTGAGAAACGCAATCATAGATCATAATACTTTATTGCATTGTATTCCTAATATAATAAGAGTTTAAAAAAGTAATATTAAATATATTAATGTTGCTAAAGATCTCCAAACAATATTTTGAAAGGGTCCTTGATTTTGTAATTCATTAAATCGGTAAATATAATAAATATTTAAATAATAAGCCTTATGCAATTTAAAAATAAATTTGAAACATTCAAAATTTCTAACCAATATAGTAACCTATTATGACTTTAGTTGAATATTATAGATCCAAAAAGCTCTCTAACATGAAATATTAACCTGTAAAACATAAATTACATAAGAGATTTAATAAGAAAAATTTGGTACTATTTCAGATTCATACTTAAGTTTTTTGTAAATTCAAATATGAATCTAACATGATAAATATGTTGGTTAAACATTTTGGTCAATAATTTTCTTACTCTAAGTTTTGCTCTATCCTATTGAGTCGCATTGGTTAAATGTAGAAATACCATAATATGCATATTCTAAATGAGATATATTAAAAAAAGTATAAATTTAAAATCTTATTATGTGAGCATTTCTTAAATTCAACTAATTTTATGGTAGAAAACTTTTGAACCAATTTTTTTCTATGGTAGTTTTATTGTGAGTAATTAAATTCTTAAGCATTCTAAACTCTGCATTAGTAATAAACCATTTATAATTTTATGTTAACTTTTATAATTCTAAATAGAATTGCTTATAAAATCAAAAAAGATATTAGTTATGTTTTGATGAATATAAACTAAAACTTAGAATGAAAACCTTAGTATATCTGAAGATAAATTTTACTTAATAAGCATGCTTATTGTATAATTTGTAAAATCTTGATTAAATTTTGTTCAACAATTTCTTTACTACAAGGTTTTGAGCTATCCTATATAGTCATGGGTAAACTTTTTAAATTTTATATAATTACCTCATGTACTGATTACTTTTTCACTATATACTTTGTTAGTGGATTACATTTGCATTCTAAAATGCCACATCATCCTTACTTAATTAGTCATGTTAATTAACTTTTATAAATCACATGCTATAAACAAATATATGGACCAAAATTTTTTCCATCAAAATTAAATAATGTATAATTAACGTTATGGACAGCCTATTGAAATGTACAAATTATTTTTAAAAGATACTTAAAAAATAATAGCAAATTGATCTCAATATGTTCTCAGCATATTTTTATGAGTAGAATTACTTCTTTTTTTGTGTACTAAATAAATTTTTAATTTTTTTCATTTATATAATTATAATTAGCAAATATACACAAGGACATTACTTATTGATATTTTATCAGAAGAGTTAATTTATTTTATTACAAGAAAGTTTCAAGCCAAAAATTAAAGTAAATATCTTTGATGAAATAACCATAAAACTATAAAATTGTGCAATATATTTTAATATGCATTTCAAAAATATTAAAATAAATTACTGTTAATAAACCGTCCCGTGCTTTGTACGGGATTCTTGGCTAGTATACATAATTAGAGAAAAGAGATCAAACAAGAAAGTTGGGGAATGAGGGAAAAGCAAAAACAGAACAGGTGACGCCTCCCATTCCACCAATATATATACATAATCAAAGTGAATAAAAGAGATGAGTATATCTTTTCATAAGTACTCACCTTGAACGCGATGCATTAGGGAGATTAAATGACTGAGATTTCAAACTAGAAATTGGATATGCACAAGGCTCAATTATCATCACAAACGACATCTAAATTTTTGAACAGCCCCTGAGAGGCTATAGGAACAGCTGTATCTCGACTGCGATGGTCAATCTAACATCAATAGAGTACACAAACATTGTCCTCGTTTATCTATACAAATCTATATGCAATTGAAATGCGCAAACAGGCATAAGAAGATCTTGTGTAGGTCTCTTACCACGGCCAACGAGATCCGGAGGATCTTGACTTCGGAGAACTCTTTCTAGCCCTGCCCATACGTCTTTAGCAGTTTCAAGGAAATGAACAAGCACAAGAACATCTTCGTTGAGCGTCCCTAAGATCCATCCACGCAACAACCGGTCTGTTTTTTTCCATTTAATGTAATCCTCATTCTCCACCTCCTTTGTGCCGGTGGGAGAGCTATCATCTGGGACGGTGATCTTCTTGGGTGGTGCTGTAATTGTGCCATTAATGAATCCCATCAAGCCGTGATCCTCTATCAAGCTAGTAATGAAGTTGCTCCACATGAAATAGTTTGTTTGAGACAGCTTGTAGGGAACGTATTCCCCTACATTGATATGCGATGGACATGGGTACTTCTGAACTGATGAAGTACCTGAGGAAGCCATCAATGGATTTTCCTAAGTGTTGGAGATCTCTCTACACTCCAGTAAACTTGTACCTCTCTTTGAGTGTAGAATTATAAAGGCTCTTCCACCTTTATAAGGCCTTAGGCAGTGGCGGAGCCGGAATAGCTTGGGGGGGGGGGGGGGGGGGGGGCACTTGATATATATTTTGATACGGCGATTAAGATATGTCTAAACTAACATGTTTTGTCCATGTTTTATTTCGTTGCCAAAGGTGCCGTTACAAGAAAGCGTGATAACATTGTTGAATAGGTTCTCTTATAACTTAAACTTTTAGAGTAACCGATTGCATAATTAACTATTGCATTGTGCAAGGTCTTAATTTTGATTATTCTCGCTTGCATATTTGACCTTTCCAGAATAGTAGTGTAATTTGCATTCGTTTATTAGTGCTACTTGTTCGTGACACACCATTATTTATATCTCAATGATTTTTATCATCGCATCTAATTGGAAGCTTGTATGCGATGGAGAATTTCAAACATAATAATATTGTTTAATTTATTTTCTAATAGTGTAAGTTCTTAAAGCAAGTAATGATACAAAATTAACGAGTTATTACTCTTGCTAATAGATAACAATGTGAATAAAATAATAGAGCATGGAATCATTTCTCTGATGGATATGGCCATGAACAGTGAGGATGAATGGAGGTGGAAAAGTGATAAAACTTTGGCAACAAAAGTTAGACACGTGCACTGTAAAAAGAAATTGTCAAACTTGAAAGAACCCTTGGTTTCCGGGACTCTTCTTCTTTAACTTTTGACACACGTATGCTATTAAACGTGGCACCACTTATCAGCTAGCGTAGCAATTGTTAGGCCGTTTGACGCGATTTTTTTTTCCTGTTTTTTTCAATTTTGAAAATTAAAAAAAAAAGTGCGTTTAGTAATCATTTTTTTTCCTTCTCCAATTTTAAAAATCAGTTTTTAAACTGAAGAGTAAAAAAAAAACTCCAAAAACTGTTTTCTTTTTCACTTTTGGTTTTTTTTTTGAGACCACCACCACCACCCTCCCACCGCCGGCAGCCACTCAGGCGACCACCACCGGCGACTGTCGGCAGCCACCTTTGGCCGAGGACGACCACCGTCGGTTACTGCCGGCAGCTACTTCCAGCTGTTGGCGACCACAGCCGGCGACTGCCGGTAGCCACCGACGGTGACTGCTTGTATGCCACCTCTGACCGCCGGTGACCACCGCCGGCCACCACCACTGTCAACCACTGCTACATCCCACCACCGCCACCGTAAACCACCCAAAAAAAAAGTCAAAATAAAAAAGGTTACCAAACACCCAAAAAAAACTAAAAAAAAAAAAGGGTTATCAAACACCCACTTGTTTTTGTAAAAAAAAAAAAATTAAGCTGCTCTTTAAAAACTGAAAACCAAAAAAAACGTTTTGTCAAACCAACCCTTAGAGTCGAGGCTTAGAACTGGTAGAGGGATGTTTAAAGATCATTCCAACTTTCAAGAGTAGGAGAAAAAATGGATTCACCGTGCAAGGCAGATAAACTGTGAGGAAACGGGCAGTAGTTCGGGAATTGGGTTTGACATCTCCAACTAGCGGTTAGGCGAGTTCTAGCCACAAAAAAAAACTTATCTCGGCCGTCCATGATGACACATGGACGGACGGATGACAGGTGGAGAAATGAGGTTTTATCCACCGGTAGAGAGGGATCGCCCCCCTATATATAATAACTAGATTAAAGAGAACGTAACGAATGTTTAAAAATAAATTCGATGGCCTTTGCACGGAAGAGAAGATGATCCCTTACATGACTTTCTACTTTTAGACCACTAACTTCCCCAAAGAGATATAAGCCCTACATTCCAAGAAAATAAGCATAAGAATCCTATATAATAGCTGTAAAAACCAATGTATATTCTCCAAATCTTTAATTCTTTCTTAAAAGAAAGCAATCAAAAAATAATATCTATATATAGGGAACTGATCCGTTGATAATGCTAGCACGTCCGCTACATTATGTAGTGGATGTAAATTATCGTTCGCTACATAATGTAGCGGACAGCAAAACAGCGCTAGCAACCCTGCTAGCGCTAGCAATGGATCACGACCCATATATATATATATATATATATATATATATATATATATATATATATATATATATATGGACTGTGATCCATTGCTAGCGCTAGCAGCGCTAGCACCGTCCGCTATATAATGTAGCGGACGGCCAATTTTCGTCCGCTACATTATGTAGCGGACGGCCCAAACAGCGCTAGCAACAGTGCTAGCGCTAGCAATGGATCACGATCATATATATATATATATATATATATATATATATATATATATATATATATATATATATATATATATATATATATATATATATATATATATATATATATATATATATATATGGGAGCTGATTCGTTGAAAGCGCTAGCAAAATAGAAGATCTTGCTAGCGCGATCTAGCCGTCCATCCCTTCGGGATGGACGGGCCAAATCCTTTTTTTTACGGCGTTGTCAGTGGTCCGCTACACTATGTAGCGGACAAACCTTTTTACCATATTGCCCCTGCTCCCTCGTCCGCTACACTGTGTAGCGGACCACTTTCTTGACCCCACATTGACAGCCAAAAAGACGTCCGCTACACTGTCTAGCGGACGACTGATAGCGTTGACACAAATGACACATTTTCAGACTTGTCTGTACCTTTATTTCTGCACACGTCAGTGTTGTCGGCAATATTATCCGCTACACAGTATCGCGGACAGTATTTTTATTCCCAAAACCTCCTCAAGCTCCTTCAGCTACAATTTTCTTCTCCTTTGGACTCGCTTCCATTTTCAGCTCCCTTCAAGTTTCGAGTAACACTTGCTTCAAGCTTCACTCAAGTAAAGTAAATTTGTAAATAGTGAAGTTTTCTTTATGGATTGACTGGTAAAGTATAATTTATTTGTTTGAACAAAAAAGTATTGATTTTTTTTTTTTATGTTTTAGAAATTTATCACTGTATTCATCAATTTGTGATGTTATACTCTAGATTTTTTGTGATGTTCTAGACACGATGTTCATAAAAAAGGTATAATTTGTTAACTTTAAATAAATTCATTATAGTTTAATTCGATTTTTTGGCATGATGTATTCGTCTATTTATCTTAGTAATTTTAATTTGTTATGTTCAATAAATTAATAATTATCAATTTGGAGACACTTTTGAGATTATGCACACGGTATGTTTGTCATCCTAAATTGGTCTATTCGCCAAGGTAATTTTTTAGTAATATTTTCAGTTAGAAATGCCATTTGATTGTTAAGCGTAGTCTATTTCTACACAGGTCTTGTTTCACAATGTCTGATTTCGTGTCGAGCTCCAACGTCCCCGTAGATGCTAGTGATTTGTATCTAGGACGAACATTTCAAACATTGGAAGAAGCTGAAGAATGTTTTCCAGCATATTCATTGAGGGTTGGTTTTGGCATTAGAATAAAGACTACAAGAACAAGCAACGTAACAAAAAAGATATGCTATCGCTTATACGAGTGTCATATAGGATATCCGCGTAGGCAATCAAAAAAGATTTTGCAGAAACCCATTGCAAAATGGGACACACGTAGGCAATGATGACAGTGATGACGAAATAGGATATCCGCGTAGAAGACGGGACTGCTTTGAGCTCACAAATTGCCAGGTCAAGATGTTCGTAAGCTACAAACCCAATCAACCAGCCTGAAACTGGCACACAATCACTCGTTAGTAACTCTTTTTAAGGTGTGTCAGATGCATCAATACAAGAAGATGGGTAAGGTCCAGTGTTGTTAAAGGCGCAGGCGCACCTAAGGCGCAAAAGGTCCCTGGAGCCTAGGCGCAAGGCGCAGGCGCGTGCCTTTTCGAAGCAAGGCGCAATATTAAAATAAATAAAAAATAATAATAATACACAAAAACAATAAATTATGTTTAAAAAAAACATGACAATTAACAAACTTTCAAACACTAGAAAAAGTTTCAAATTCCATCGCATCATAATCTAACAAGTTTCCAACATAAGATAAGTCTTAAATCCACTAAAAATAACAAATCACCAAACACTAAGTGAACATAACACCAATATCCTCATCATCGCTAAGGGCCAAGGCAACAACGTTTTCTTCAAATGGAATCATAGGCTCCAAGTCCGGTAGAGATTCCTCCTCGACTTCGTCTTCTTCGTCAACCAGGTGAGCTGAAGGAGTAGATCTACTTGATGTGGCAGCCGGAGTCCTATCTGATGACGACCTTACACTTCTTGTTGTTGACCTCGAATGGTAGTTTGGCTCTGTGCCACCTAAAGGGTCACCTTCAAACACGTTACCGTCTTCGTCTGCATCTTCATCCGGCCTCCCAAGCAAGCATCCATTACTTTCATCGATATTATCCAATAGAATAGGATCAATTGTGTCACATGAATTGTATCGTCGCTTTAACACTCTATCGTATTTCACAAACACCAAATCATTCAAGCGACATTGTTCAAGTCTATTCCTTTTTTTTCTATGAAGCTGTAAAGTACAATACACAAATTGATTAATAGTCATTGAGTATGAAATGAATACGAATTTTAGCATAAAACTTTATTATTAGATTATAACTTGGACTCACATGCTCAAAAACGCTCCAGTTACGTTCATAGCCAGACGCACTACAAGTGAGACTCAAAACCTTTATTGCAAACTTTTGCAAGTGAGGCGTTGATGATCCGTACGAAGCTCACCATTCCGCTGTTCAATAAATGAAAATTGCAAAACTAATAAGTGAAGTAACTATTCATTAATTTATTCGTTAGAATGAGCACTATAAAACAAAAACAAAAATTAGTACCTGGTGCTTTTCTATCTCTCATCCTCTTTGACATGGAATTCCCAAATAGACCCTCCGCTCTCTTATACTTACTCAATTCAGTGTCAATTGCATCTTGTACTGCCATATCAGGGTTCAACCTTTGAATGCAATCATACAAACCCGTCATAACTGTTTCATCACTCTCAATGTCTGGGGTAGAGTAATAGTACCCCGGGTTCAAGAAATGACCAGCTGCATGCAAAGGACGATGGAGTTGAACACTCCATCTCATATCCCATTGGAGGTTTTTTCTCACCATCAACCAATCTAAGTACCGGAATAAGAGGGCATGCTACCTTTAAAGTATATACAACATTGTTCCAAAATGAAGGCATTAATACTATTTTTGCCACTCTTTTGCCTTGTAGTTCCTTTGACCATTTGCTATTGGCCCACTCTTCCGATGTAAACATTTTTTTCAAGTTATTTTGCTCTTCATGAATCCTTGACAAAGTGATAGTGGCAGTTGCAAATCTCGTTTTGCTAGGCCTAAGCAACTCTCTTCTTGCAAATTTCCTTAACAAGTTTACAACACCCGAGAGATTATATATGTAACCATTCAAAGCAAGAGCCTTTTGAAATGTTGACTTCATCTTAGGTAACTTAAATATGTCCTCTAAAATCAAGTCAATGCAATGCGCAGCACATGGTGTCCAAAACAAGTGTGGAAAATCACGCTCCAATAACTTGCCTATCATATAAAATTGCAAAAAAAAATTTAAGAAATTAAATTTCAGACTATCTAGTAGCTAATAATATTGTACATTTATTAAAAATATACTAACCTGCCTTTACGTTGTTTGAGGCAATGTCAGTGACAACTTGAACCACATTCTTCGGCCTGACCTTCTCGATAGTCTTCTTAATCAAGTCATACATCAAGTCTCCGGTTTTCGAATGTTCAGAAGCATCAACAGACTCAAGAAACAAACTTCCTCTAGGACTATTCGCTAAAAAATTAATCAAAGTCCTTTCTTTCTTGTCCTTCCAACCATCACACATAATCGAACAACCGGTTTTCTCCCATTCTTCTTCATGATCCTTTATCAGTTTACGCGTATTATCCACCTCTTTCTGTAGTAGGGTAACCCTAATCTCATGATAACTTGGTGGCTTCAAACCCAGACCATACTGCCCAATAGCTTCAACCATGGCTGAAAAGCTGTCAGAGTTCACGGCATTGAATGCAATCCCCACATCATAAAAAAATCTTGCTATTGCACTACAAGCCCGATTTCTCATCTCCTTTTTTGCTTCTTCATTTTCAAACACCGTGGATTGCTTCATCTTTCTCTTTGTCACTACCTCTTCTAGGTCCGGGGTGAAGTACATGTCCATTGGACCCTTAGCCTTAGGATTCTTACGAGAAGATTGACAGGAACTCCCGGTCGATGAAACTCCCTTTTTTCTCAATATCTCAACTACATCGTCGTCCTCGTCCTCTTCTTCATCATTGAAAACATTATCAAAATCAAGGATGCACTTCGCTAGTTCTTTCTTTTCTTTGACAGACTTTAGCAATTCTTTTATCTCATCTCTAACATGTTCTGGACACTCTCGGCACGTTGAAGCATTCCTATAACCTCCAGCAAGATGTTGCTTATGTCGATAAATACCGCCCTTTGTAATTTTATTACAAAAATTACAAGTGACTGCATTTCTGTCGCTTGGATTAGAGATACGTCCATATTTCCAAGCTGGGTCCTTTGTATCCGTACTAGGCGTCGTCGGCATCATCGACATGTATATTCCTACAATTGAATTATATTCCTAACATTAAATCAGCTTAAATGCACATATATCAATTAAGGGTCAAAAGTTACTTGAAGTAGAGAACAATAAGAAACATGATTCAAGTAAGAAGCAATTCAATTCAAATTAATTTCAATCCCAATTCAATTCATATTATGCAATCTGCCACTACTGAAGCTTGATGAACACAGCCAAGACTGATGGGGGGAGTGGGGGGGACAGACTGGACAGTGTATGAAGAAAAAAGAAAAGGCAAGAAGATCACTGCTCACCCAAGAGAGAGCAGCAATGGCGAGGAGGACAGCAATGGCGATGCCGCGGTGGCTAAACTCCGAAGCAGCGCTAACGGCTGGAGCAGCTGATGGCCGGCGAAGACGAGAGATACGACGGCGACGACTGGAGATTCGGCGAAGATGGGAGATGCGATTGGCGAGGTGAGATTGAGACTGTGAGAGTGTGAGTGTGAGATTGAGAAATCGTGACAGCTGATTTGGGGGTTTTCATATTGAAGACAAATCGACGGCCCATGTGAAGCCACGATGTCCAATCGAACGGCTACAAGATAGGCGCCTGGATTTGTGCCTCCACCACCGCTGCGCGCCTGGCACCCAGGTGCCTAGGCGCGCGCCTTCTTGAACGCGCTGCGCCTAGGCCTAGGCGAGGCGCCGAATGCAAGCCTGGGCGCGCCTAGGAGCGCTTTTTATAACACTGGTAAGTCGCGAGGAGCCTAATTCACACAATGAGCAATACGGGAATTAGACCTACTGAGATTGTTAATGTTCTTGCTGAACAGGCTGGGGGATTCAAAATTTAAACTTTAACACGACAGATGTTCGTAACGCGGTCCGAACCCATAGACGAGCCGCATATGACCTCAATGATGCTCAATCGACAATGAGCCTATTGAAACGGATGCAGATGGAGGACCCGCAGTTTACCTTCGATTATAAACTTGACGACGAGCATCGAGTTAGTACAATTTTTTGGGTCGACGGTCGTTCGAGGCTAGCTTATAAGCATTTTGGGGATGTCGTGACTTTCGACACCACATACCGTACCAACAAGTACTCGATGTCGTTCGCTCCTTTCACGGGCGTCAATCATCATTATCACTCCATCCTGTTCGGGTTTGCCTTGTTAAGGGACGAGAGCGAGGATTCTTTTGTATGGTTGTTTAGGACGTGGCTGGAAGCAATGAACTTCAAAGCACCCAAAGTGATCATCACCGATCAAGATTTGGCAATGAAGAAGGCTATTGCAACCGTCTTCCCAGACACTCGGCACAACTTGTGCACTTGGCACATAAGCAACAAATACCTAGAACGTCTGCATCACGTGTACGCAAAGTATCCAGACTTTAAACAGGATTTTGACAAGTGCGTTAATAAGTCATTAACGATTGAGGAATTCGAGGAGAGGTGGGAAAAGCTTGTTTGGGATTACTCATTGCAAGACAACGAGTGGCTCCAGCACTTGTACGAGCGCAAAGAGCAATGGATTGGCGTTTACACGAGGAGGTATTTTTCAGCGGGCATGAAAACGACGGGCAGGAGTGAATCTATGAATGCCACGTTCGATAGTTATGTGGGTACAGCTACCAATTTGAAGACTTTCGTTGCATCCGCACAAAAAGTGGTAGCTTCGTTGTTCGTAAAAGAAAGGGCTGCCAACTTTGCAACAACGTACAAACAAAGGAGAAGGTTGCTCGAGACCCCGCTGGAGCTGAACGGTGCCAAAGTCTATACGAAGGAGATCTTCTTGCTATACCAAGTAGAGCTGCGAAAATCGGGACGATACAGTATAAACAAGGTGGCAGAAATGTCTACGCGTGAGTACAAGGTTTATTCGCTCGTGAATGACCTCGTCCCTGAGAAGCTGCGCAGAATTTATACGGTGAGCCATGACACATTGACGGATTCGGTGACATGTGTTTGCAAGAAGTTTGAGTTCCACGGCATCCTGTGTAGACACGTTCTGCGGTTTTTCACCCAGAAGAATATCAGGACAATCCCTGATAAATATGTCCTGCCACGGTGGACGAAAGGTGCAAACAGGTTGCACGGTACCATTGCCTTTCCGGAGCACCCGTATACTGACTTTGAAGAATCAGAGACGTTGCGGTATAATCATCTGGTGACAATGTTCACCCGTTTGTCCGTAAAAGGTGCTGCTACAATGGCCGGATATAAACATCTCCTCGAGGTAGCTCAGCAGCAAGAGCCCATCGTCGACCAGTTGGAAGCAGCTTCAGTCAGCAATGCGGTTGACACTGAGCCTACAACGGGATCAGAAGATGATGAGCCGGGGGAGGAAGACGACAATGATATCTGGCCTTTGGACCCAATTATATCGCAAACGAAAGGACGCAAGAGATCTACGCGGATGAAGAGCTTTATTGAACAGACAACTCAACCTAAAAAGCTGAGAAGGTGTGCATTGTGCAACAAAATGACCGACCATGACAAGCGGAACCATTACAAGGCACTGGGGATAAGTCCAGGGGTTTTGCAAGACGAGGAAGAAGATGACACCGAAGATGAGGAAGAAACAGCTGCAGTGGACCTTTAGTTTTTTGTATAAGCCATCAAGATTGTTTGACATTTGTAATAATACGTAATATTTGATGAGATTATCTTCTTACCGAAGACTGGAAGGTTATTTCTGATGGACCCATTCACAGATTAACTTTAAGTTTTTTTTGTGTTTTGCTCCGTCCGCTACACTATGTAGCGGACGGCAATAACTTTTGGCCTTCTGTCTGCTACACTGTGTAGCGGACGACATAACGGACATAAAAGTTTTGGTATGCCTTATGTCCGCTACACAATGTAGCGGACGTCAAACTCCTCTTAAATACCAATTAGATCGGCCTTTCTTTTTTCTCCCATTTCTCTCTCTCTCTTTCTCTGTCTCCAACATCTCACCCACCCGCGACCCCCTCTACGACGACCGTCCTGATGGCTTCTGCTCCGGTGAATAGGCACTTCTTCAAGGTCATGATGCCTGGGTTTCATACAGAACTTGTAGGTCATCCCTCTTTGTTTGTGTTTTCGTGTGTGTTAAAAGTTTTTATCTTTGCTTAAAAACTTACATGTCTTATAATGAATGTGATAGGCCATACCGATAGCCTTCTGCAGATTGCTTACCACACTTTAGTTCGAAGCAACTTTAACCAGCCGCAAAGGGTCATGGCTTGTTAAAATCAAGAAGAAGCGCGGCCAAGAGCAAATTTATTTCGTAGAGGGTTGGAGTAATTTCTGCGAGCAGCACGACCTCAATGAAGGGGACTTTGTAATCTTTGAACACAAGGGGCTATTTAGGTTTCAAGTTTCCATGTTTGATCAAAGCACCTGTGAAAAAGTTTTCCCCCAATGTTGAACCCTAAATCCAATTATGAACAATTTTGTGTTAATAAATTTATGTCTGATAATTTTAGGTTCTTAATTGTGCATTTGAGAATTGTGATTGTCAATTGATGATTTGAGGGTGTCAATTAATGATTTTTGATTGTTAATCATGCGCTTGAGAATGTTGAGATTGTTTAATCCGCTGCTAAAGCATTTATTCCATTGCCAGAAACTTCCAACTCCAACAAAGTCTGACCAACAGCTAAAAAGACCAACAACTATAAAAAAAAAAATTTCCCACCCCGTCCGCTACACTGTGTAGCGGACGACGCAGCAGAAACTTTCAACTCCAGCACTTAGAAATTTTTGCTCTTAATTTGGTCCAACTATCCACTACACTGCCTAGCGGACGGCACAACAGAAACCCTTAGCTCCAGCACTAAGAGAAACTCAACTCCAACACTTAAAGAAAATTTTTCTCTTACGTTGTTCCCCACTGTCCGCTATACTGTATAGCGGACGACAATTTCGCTCCACTGTCCGCTACACTGTGTAGCGGACGGCGCAGCAGAAACTCTAAACTCCAACACTTAAAATTTTTTTGCACTTCCCCATCTGCCCTCTACACTGTGTAGCGGACAGCGCAGTAGAAACTATAAACTCCAACACTTAGAAAATTTTTGCACTTCCCATCTGTCCGCTACACTGTGTAGCGGATGGCACAGCAGAAACCAACACTTAAAAAATTTTGCACTTGCCCATCTGTCCGCTACATTGTGTAGTGGACGGCACAACAAAAACCATAAACTCCAAAACTTAGAAAATTTTTGCACCCAGCTTGGTCCCCACTGTCCGCTACACTGTGTAGCGGACGGCGCAGCAGAAACTCTAAACTCCAACACTTTGAAAATTTTTGCACCTATTTTGTTTCCCACTGTCCGCTACACTAGTGGACGGAGACCACACTACCTTAAAAAATCTTGCCCCCATTTTGTTTTCCATCATTCAATCATTCTCAATGAGAGCAAAAAACCAACTCAAATCAATCAATCAATCATCTTCAACACAAATCAGACAAATCAATTAATCATCTTCAACACAAATCAACTGATCTCAACACAAATCAAATCACACCAATGACAACTTTCTAAATAATTATGATTTATTAAAAATAATTATTCTAATAGTACAATGTCAACTGGGGTCCTCATGTTGGGGCGGATTCTTGTCCCTAGCTGGATTTTCAATAAACCTAACTGCTCTAGGCCGGCCTTTCATAATTTGCCAAGCTATTATATATCTAAAGGCTCCTATGTCTGCTTGACCATTGCACAAAATATATTCTACGAGAAACAGAAAACGGCGTAAGACACGAGTTAACATTTATGGCAAGTTACAATAACTGTTAAACAACAATCGTAATATTACCATTGAGTCCAACTGGGCTTTGTACATCTGCAGCACAGGCATGTGGATGGTATCGTCGTGGAGACTGTCGATCACCGATACGACTTTCTCTGTCGGTTCATAGCAAACCAAGTACCAGTGGCTTTCCCCTAAAAATGGGATTAGAAACACGTCGGCAACACTTGCGCTCACTGGACTATCCCTAGTAAGATACGCTCGTAGGTTAGCGGACGGTCTCCACTGGCTCAACTTTTTCTTCCGCCTTTATTCGACCCACTCTTGCCATTCAGACACTAGGAGGCTATGAAAAAAGGCATCCACCAAAAAAACGGCCGGATACTCGTTCAGCTCTCCCGACCCCTTTCCTTCAGAATCTCCACGTAGGTGGAGATGACACCGTTGTCTAACCAACTCCCCGGAGCCAGGGAGGCCATTTCTCCCCACGAGCAAGTGTAATCCATGCCCTCCAGATGATTCACACTATACAACGCTTTGTCCCGGGGGAAGCCGCTAAAATAACGCTCTCTGATTATTTGGCATTTATGCGGCTTTAGGGGCTTCAATGGATGCCCTTTGCGATATTGCCCTCAGGGGTCGACCGGGGGATATTGCACTCCTTCGGGGGGGTCGACCGGGGGATATTGTCCTCCTTCGGCAATAGATGGTCCTGCCCACGGGACAATGGGCAGTGTCTCGGACAGACTGATGTTTTCGAAACCCCAGTCTTGCGTGACTTGACTCTGAGAGAGGGGTTGGGGTTCCGAGTCCAATAGCAAAGAGAAGGAGGGCGCACTGTACTCTTCCCACGGCGCTTGAGCCTGGCCCATGGTGGTCCCCAATCACCACCCATTCCCGGTACAGAGGGACCACCATATCCCTGGCTCACTCCCGAAGTCTGTCCCGAGGGATCGGTGTATCCCTCGCTCACATAAGGGGGCTGCCACCCCGGATAACCCATTCCCAGGCTGACGCCCGAAGGCTGTCCCGATGCTTGGAACAAAAAATTTCCGCAGCCATACGCCAACGCTTCAGCCTGTTGGCAAAGCTCCTCGCCCATTGCATCCACCAAATCCTTTCTCTCGCTCAACTTCTGGAAGAAGGCGAACGAGGCATTAACCTACATCCAGAGAGATAATAAATAAGTAACTTCATACACACTTAGAATCATCAAGTTCAATTAAAGCATTGGTTGGGCAACTTACCAGATTGTATGCCATGTGCTCATCGATCTGACCCCTAGGGTGGTACTTCTCCCCGCGTTCAAACCTTACTGGAGCTACTCTCCTCCGGGTGATGCGGTAGTACCACTCATTGTACTGTTCGATGCTGATCACGGGGTCAGGCTTCGACACAATGGCCGCCAGCGTGTCCTGCCAGGAATACCAAACCTCAATTTCTCGCGCGCACAAGTCGTGCGCATTCGCCTTGCCAAACCGTCTGACACCCGGTGGGTTCCTGTTAAGCCTCATATCCGGCGCGTCGACTGGCAACCCCTGCAGGCACTCAAAATGGCGCATAGCTCGATCTAGCAGCTGCCACTCTGCGACCTCGAAGTGGATCAGGGGTGTGCGTTGTAACCCGGAGAGCGTGAAGACGAACGACTCTCCCACCCGTCGCGCCAAACATTTGTACGGTGCCCATCGCATCTGGCCAGGAGATAACGAGTCGAGCTCCCCCCGATAGTACGTAATGTTGTGATGGGGATCGTCTCTCCTCGGGTAGTGGCTGTCCTTCGGGCTGTACTCCCAGGCGCACAACCGAGGCCACACATTATCGGTTCCGTCCCTACGCCTGGGTGCGCCGGTAGCAAGGTGTTCATAAGACCACACCTGAGAGCAAAGACAAATTAAATAAAGTATCGTCAAAATTTATTGTCGATTCAACAAAAAAAAATGAGCACGTAATCAAGAATTGTATGATATACCTGCAATAGCGAGAGACATGCACATATCGCTTTGGAGTCGGGCCTCGTTGCCTTGTGCAATGCTCGGTACAGGTACGCAAGAGTTGCAGCACCCCAGGCATAATCCCCAACCTCCAGCAGGTTACCCAACAACGGTAAATATTTGACGCTGACGGTATTCTTCGACGTTGTTGGGAATAGAATTGCCCCCATCACCCACAAGAGGAAAGCTTGTGTGTACAGCACAAGCATCTGATCCGTGTAGTTATCCGGCAGAACCTTGTAGGTATCTACCAACCACTTCAACTTGATACCACCAGTGCTAAATTGATCCTGGGGTATCGAAGTAAAGAAGTCCCTAGCGGTCCTCTTATTCGTTGCTTTCGACGGAGGAGCTATTACCGGCCGCCCCGTCACCGGTAACCCTAAGATGAACCCTACATCTTCTAGGGTAATTGTCATCTCTCCGAGAGGGAAGTGAAACGTATTCTCCACCTTTCAACAAGGGCACCTATTAAGTGCCGGTCAAGCTGTTGAAAGATCTGCCCATGCGTGAAAATCCCAAACCCAATCCCACGCAGTAATCTTTTCTGGGTTCTGTTCAATTTTCAGGCTTTGAAATTATCGGATACTTCTACCGTGTTGAGAAGTGCTCTTTCCTACGAATTAATAAATACAATTTAAGCAAAATAAACGATATACAACGTTCGCAAGAATAACAAAGTTGATAAAATAAGTATCTTACTCCACCATCCCATATGAGCGTACTGATATGGTTTGCTTGGTCGTATAATACGGACGGATCTTCTGGTCCAGGGTTGAAATTCATTTTTTGCAACTGAAATTATGGAAAAACGGCAAGGTTGGAAGCGTAAACATTCTCAAACATACAACGCTAGCACATTCAACGCTAGCATGTGATCAGATAATACTCACATAAGTTCACATATTGTATATATGCAATGTACATAGATACAAACAGACACGGAATGAGATTTTAAAAGTGAAATCACATGAACAAATAATACGCAATACACATATATATATATATATATATATATATATATATATACATTGACAAACGCACAATGCACCGCGCACACATTCAAAATCATGCATAACCCGCAATAACAACTCTAGATTATGAATAAATAAAGGATTGGTTTGTGAACTTACGTGATTGATGAGACGATTAAAGGATTTCTTGAGAAGAAATTGAGCCGATCTACTTGCCAACGCCGCTAAAAAAATTGTGAGAAGAAGGAATGAATAGCAGTTTAGAAGGAATAAATAAGGGTTTCGAAGTTAAGTGTTTGGGGCAAGTCCACTACATAGTAAAGCGGACAGTGAAAAGCAAAAACTGTCTGCTACACTGTGTCGCGGACGGTGGGATAAAGACAAAGTAACAGCCGTGCATCGACAGGACTGATGTGACAACTGTCAGGGGGGTTGTGGGTGAGTTGAGAGAAACATAGTCCGCTAGACAGTGTAGCGGACGTCTTTTTGGCTGTCAATGTGGGCCAAGAAAGTAGTCCGCTACACAGTGTAGCGGACGACGGAGCAGGGGCAATATGATAAAAGGTCCGTCCGCTACATAGTGTAGCGGACCACTGACAGCGCTGCAAAAAAAAGGATCTGGCCCATCCATCCCGAAGGGATGTACGGTCAGATCGAGCTAGCAAGATCTCCTATTTTGCTAGCGCTCTCAAAGGATCAGCTCCCATATATATATATATATATATATATATATATATATATATATATATATATATATAGGCTTTTTCCCTTTCCAGACAATATAAGAATTTAAGTTCATCTGGTCATCGGGAATTCAAGAAGCCAAACATAAGAAGATGTTTCCAAAAGTATGTCTTCATCATAGTACACCAGAAGTCGGCTATGAAAAGCAAAGCAACAATTCTTTTTTTGGTCAAAGGTCCATTTATTCATTGAAGCTCAAACAAACATTACAACTTTACAAATTAATACTACATGTTTTTCAATACATTTATTCTCTCATCAGTAATTGTTCATCCAAATCCCAAGCTTGGCAAAGAAATTTGTTCTTCATAGTGGCTGGTACTCTACTCCAACTGTAAGTTCTATACTTGATCCACTGTTATATCATATGGAAACATCCTTGCACATCTGACTGCTTGTTTTCAAAAATTCTAGCATTCCTTTCTTGCCAAATACCATAGGTGATCATTGCTATCAGTAGTTTATAGATATTTGCTTTTAAGCTTTTCCCACTGAAATGTCTTGTAACATGTTGAAGAAACTGAGTCCATGATTCCAAAGGGACATGCACTTCCATTTTGCTGAAGGCTAGGTTTCATAATTCACTTGCATAGGGGCATTGTATAAACAGGTGGTCCACAGTTTCTAGGTGCTTCAAACAGAGAACACAGTGGTCATCTTGGATGATGTTCCGGGCTTTGAGCCTTGATTTGGTTCTTAACCCACCTTTGCATATCAACCATAGTATTATTGCACATGTGGGTATATGCCAAGCAAACCAAATCACTTTCCACCTAGGTACATTAGGTGATCTTGTTCTAGTCCTTTCCCAAGCTATTTTGATGGTGAATTCTCCATTAACTTGCAATTTCCAGATAACTTTATCTGTCACTCTTGTATCAGGTCTAATTCTATTTGCCAAGACAGTATTCAACCTTCTTAGCTCATTTGATCTACTGAGGAGTAGCTTCCACTCATTGCCCTGTATAAGCTCACTAACCTTGGCATTGACATCCATTCCAGAGTCATATATGGCTCTTTGTCGCAAAGCAACCATTCTTATGACTCATGGTGGAGGCGCGGGTGCAAGTTGAATCGGGAGACTTTTTTTTTTTTTTTTTCGGTTGTAGGAGACTTTAACCAACTCAACCTAAGAAAAATATGGTTTCTATCTGATCTAGACCACTAAGTTACGAAATGAGTTCAGACGGGTAAGATATTAAAAAGCTTTATGTTGGATTGGGTTTAACTCATTTATCTAAAAATATGGATTTTGTTGGTAAATAAAAACCACCATCATCTGGCATGCGTGCCTCCATTCACTGCCACCATTGACTACAATCACCAACTGTCATCGCCGATGGCCACCAATTGCCATTGCCGACGGCAGCCTCCATTTACTACCAATTAATTTTTCTTAAGAATAAAAAAGTTTCTAACTTTGTTTTAATTAACCATTCAGACTTACTTACCCGATCAATCCGACCAACCCATCCCAGTCAATTCAATTTTTTATTGGGTTAGAGTTAGTGAGTTTTTAAATGTACGTGATTTTACTTGGGTCAAATTGAAATCTTACACATCCTACTCAATTTGCACTCATAAAAGGGAGGTATGAGTAACGCTAATTTTTAATCAAGCCCTCAAATTTCAATTCAATGGTCGACAACTAATTATTAGAACATGTTAGTTTGGTTTAAGTTACATGCACTTTTTTTTCTTTTCTTTTCTTTTCCTTACTACCACGTCCAAATGTTTCCCCCCTTTTTTTTTTCTCCCCTACCGACTTTTTGAGTTTTGTGGTACAAAGAGGTTGATTATACTTATGTACTGCTGATGATGATTGTCCAATGGAAAGAGCAATTGCTTGCATGAACGATTAGGTATAACAGTGTTGGTGGCTTTTTGAACATCACCTAAAAAACCTATTGTCCCATTTGTCAGCATCTTTACTGACATTTGTAAACATTTTTTTGTCGTCAGAGTTGCACTAGCGGTACTTTTTTTTTTTAACGTATTTAGTTGCTTATCAAGAATCTAAATCCGTATTTACATCTTTCTGACGGGTGCCAAGATCTTTAATGATTCTATTGTATGTTTTAACACATTAGTCGTAAGTTTTTTTTTCCTGAGTACAAGGCAAATAAAACTTAAGACACTATGACGATAACAATTTTGATTTGCATGGAACGTAAAATAACGGTATTTATCTAACATATTTGGTTGCTTAAGAACAATCTAAATCTGTATTTACATCTTTCTGGCGGGTGCCTAGATCTTTAATGATTTTGTTGTACGTTTTAACACATTAGAGGTAAGTTTTTTTTCTCTTGAGTACAAGACAAACGAAACTTAAGACGCTATGACGGTAATAATTTTGATTTGCATGGACCGTGAAATAGCGGTATTTTTCTAACATATTTGGTTGCTTAACAATAATATAAATCCGTATTTACATCTTTCCAATGATTTTATTGTGTCTTAACACAACAGTGGTAAAAAAAAAAAATTCCCTTGGATACAAGGTAAATAAAACTTAAGATGCTGTGACGATAACAGATTTGATTTGGATGGAACATAAAATATGAATGACCACGAGTATCGTCCAAATTGTTTGTTAACTATGAAGCTCGTCAAGTCTGTATCAATGAATACTGACAAAGGTTAATAAAGGGTGGACTGGATGCGTGGAGCGGACTGCTCATACTTTTGTACTTTCATGCACGTGGTTAGTGAATGGGACAAACAGAGGGGAGGACGACAAGGATGGATGGGACCGTCCTTTTGTTGTTGGTCAACAAGGAGGGAGTCAGTCGGTTGTTACACGAATCAATGCTTGAATAATGCAAGGTGGGATGACATAGTAGCAGGTCCCTTTTTTTTATTTTTTATTTTATCTTTCCTGCAACGTCGAGTCTATGAATATGTTTTCTTTGGCTAATTTTCAGACTTGTATTAAATTAAATGCTCACTTCCCCTCACCAATTAAATTAAATTAAATTAAATTTCTCATAGGATAAGTAATTCATAATACTATCCTTTTAACTTGTCTTCTAGCCCTCCCTCTCTCCACGTTGTCCCACAAACAAACTTTATTCATGACAAAATTGTAAAAAATTGGCAATCCGTTCATAGATTCTAGAAGGAGTCATGACCGTTTTACTGACCTCGTATCTGTTGCATTTCTTATTTTATTTTTTTTCATTTTCTACTTTTTCTGTGTTGCACCGGTAGGTCATGTCACCCTCATTTCTATTTATATTATAAAGAAAAAGAGCTAATAATACAATTTAATTATCCATATTAAATGCGCCCTAGTTTAACATCCGCAATGAATAATATATTGCCCCCTCTTATTTGAAGGAAAATTGTGCTTAATCTCATTTTTGCATTACGATAAATTGTGCTTAATCTCATTTTTGTTATATCAAACAACAAAAACTACTTCACATGCGATTAAGGCCTGCATTAAACAAGGGCCAATTAAACAAGCATCTTGGCAAGTTGCTTAGCTTGTTGAATCTAGATAAGTTAATTAAAGTGTCTAGATAAGTTAATTAAAGTGCCTAATGCCACCTAACAACCGACTAACCAAGCAACTTGGCAACTTGCTTAGCTCCTTGAATTTCTGAGAGTTCATATTACATTAGGAGTTGCATCCCCAAACTGCAACCACAATCACTAAATCAATTCCCATCAATCTGGGACTAAACAAAGGCTAAAATATGACTGCACAAAAAACATGAATCTAGGATTAAACAACGATTCTAATATGGCAATTAAAATATGATTATAACATTAATTTTTTTTTATTTTAATGAAAAGGCGATTTTATTCATTCCAAGTTGGGTACATCTCTGATGATCGCATTATAAAACCTCGTACTTCCTCCATCCAAATTACACAATCTCTATAAATGCAAGCATATTTTGCTAGTCTACGTGCGACATGATTGCAAGTACTTTTGGCCACAAAATTTTACGAGACTGAAAGTGAGTTAACGTCTTCTTTGCATCCTCAATCAAGATCCCTAGTCTTGACATATCTTCCTTAGTACTTTTGATAGCATTGACGACGGACGCCGAATCACTTTCCATTACTACGTCTCTATATCCGCATTCCATCCCAAATTCCATGGCAGTAAAAGCAGCTAATATTTTAGCCACTTCTGCCTCAGATTGATCTTTCACCAACTTAGAAAGGCCCGCGTAGAAAGTGCCTATGTAATCTCTTATAACTACTCCAATTCCAATAGCATGATCTTCTGAGAAAAGAGCCCCATCAAAATTTATTTTATACGCACCTTTGGGGGGTGGACACCACTAGATTTGAATATGAACTTTCATCACATTTGATTTAGTATTTTCAACTGAAGTCGAGCTCGTGAATATAGTTCCAACGCGTCAATCTGAGGTCCTTTGAAGCAAACTACGTTCCTATTAGTTCACAAACACCAGCATAGCATGACCTTAAGTTCGAATTTGTCTTTTTTTTTTTTTCCACATTTCCATACCTCCATCCACCACGCAAAAACTGATTCTCGACAAACACATTCCTTATACAGATTATAAGATGTTATCGCCCATACCTGTCTGACAAAGGAACATAATCTCAATACATGAAATATGTTTTCCCCTTCCTCACCACATATTTTGCGGTCATCCTCCACTGTGATTTGTCTTAAACAAAGACTAGAAGATGACTCTGAAACATGAACCTATAAAATATGATTATAACATTAACTGATTAAACAAAGACTAGAAGATGACTCTGAAGCATGAAGGTAGCCAGGACTAAACAACCGACTAGAAGATGACTTTAATCGGTTAGTGCTAGAGCTGAGTTCTTTATCTTGGACTTCGGTATCAGGAATTTGGTGAGTAGCAAAGTCGTTAGAATCTCCTTATTGAGTATCTACCATACGAATAAGATCAAGGAGAGTTGTTTCGAAAATTGTGGTGGTAGTTTATGGGCGCAACTCCTGAAGTAATGTGAACTCTGAGAAGATGCAAGGAACGCGATCTGTTTGTTCCTTGCGTCTTCTCAGAGTTGCAATGTGAACATCTTCACGTCCTTGTCTAATTCGTCATGTTTGTTTGCTGCATATTCTCTGACTCTGCAGATTCAATAGAAAATTGTTTATTGAATCTGTTTGTTGCAACGTGAACTTCTTCACGTCCTGTCTAAATTAGACAAGGACGTGAAGAAGTCTAATTGGTTCTTAGCTGACGTTAGGACCTTATCCTATTTTGATTCCATCCACAATCTAAGCAACTTCTTCACTTCGTCGTCTAATTCGTTCTTAGCTTAATTCGTTCTTAGCTGGCATCAGGAACATGAATTATCCTATTCCTATTCCATCCACAATTTGTTGCGAATGAAAGGAGTTGATATTTGCATTTCATCTTTGAATACCTGCACTCTTCTTGTAAAAGTCAGGTGCAAGTGATGAAATTAAATGTGTAGTGCATTACATGAATTTCTTAAGAAAGCTATGATTAGAGTTTCATATGCGACTAAAAATATGGATGCCAAAATTGCTGCAATTTTGAAATTGATTAGACTTGATTGTATAGGCCTTAGCAAAACCGCATTGAAAAAGTCTTAGGCCTCCGGAAAAGGTTTAAAATTAGGAGTTGCCATCTGATTTTATAAAACTGATTATAAAATAACAAAGACAAAAGACCGAAGAAGACTCTACAATGTACAAAGACTAGTAATTTATTCAAAACAGATAAATGGATTCGGTACTAAGTTATACGATCAACAGGCGTTAGGCATCCGCCATACCCTAATTGTTTCTACTTTGTTTTTATTGAATTTTAGCCTTTTAACACATAACACGAAAACAATGTACTAAACTCGTCCTAGTTCTATATCTATATTATTGGTCTGAATTCGACAGCAGGGGTCAAATGACCTACATATTGAGTCGGACAAACAAGAAATCGGATGGACATGTGGATTATCTATTCGTGAAACTCCATCACTTGCAAATCCACGATAAACTTCGAACAACAAACTTTATTCATGACAAAATTTTGAAAAAATGGCAATTCATTCTTAAACTTCCGTTGCGCTTTATTTTTATATCCTACATACTTTTTACTTTTTATTTTTATACTTTTTACTTTTTATGTGTTGCATTACTGGTTCCATATAAAACCTCCGCAGGTCATGTCACCCTTATTTATATAAAGAAAATGAGACAATAATAAATTTAATTTTGCTATTTCCTCTACTATTTTCATTGCCGTGCCCCAAAAAACATAAACTTTGTTCAAAGATTAAATATTGACATATTGTCTTATATACTAATTCTAATCGTTTACTTACCCTGATGACGGGAATGGAGGCGATTAATGCCGTTACTGCTCCTATTTTGTATGATATTTGCAAGATCAGTGCCTACTTTCATAACTGTCAGATATTTTTAGGGAGCAAACGATTACTTCATGAAACTGTTGGACTTGGCGCTTTTGCTTGTAATCCTATGTATGACCGGGACGATTTTTTATGTATAATATTTCTCCTCTTAACTAAAAAAAAAAAGATTAAATAATGAGTTCTAAGAAAAAAATTTGGTTATGCTTAACAACTCTTTTTTGCAGTCTTCTAGCCCCTTGAATCTTCTGAGAGTTCATATTACTTTGGAGTTGTAACCACGAACTGCCACCACAATTTTATGTAAACAATTCTCATGTATCTAGGGTCAAACAACGACTAGCCGATTAAACAAAGACTTCAAGTGACCACGCAACAAAGAAACATGAATCGAGGATTAAACAACGACTCCGACCCAATATGGCTAATTATATGTGATTAAAAATATGGTTTATATTTTATAGGAATTAATTTTTTAAGCGTTACAAGATTATAGATTATCAAAAACACCGTTATACATTGATGTATTTTTATGATTTCACCAACATGGAATTTATAGCTCTCAAACAGTGGCTGTTGTGCTGCACTATTTTTTTCTTTAATTGTTGCACTAATCACTGTATATAAAACCTTTGTAGGCTATGTCAGCCCTCTCTTTATAATGCACGAATTGTCGTGGCATACATGATGCATATGGATAAATGAAGTTAATAATATGATATTGTTATAATATCAATCTTAACCTTTAAAATATTTCGACTACATTTTATAACGAATTTTAAATGGCCCCATGTGTAAAAATAAAATTATTCATTAAAATTAAAAAAAATCAAGCGTGAACTATAAGTATTTTAGGTTGTGAGAACCAAACATGTCCTTATAAGTACTTGTTACTATCAAAATATCTTATTTATCTCCCTTTTCAAAATTTTTATTACAATCATGCATGTCATCAATTTAGATAAGTAGTTATATAACACCAAAGAGGTGTTACAGTAAAATGAATATTTCCTTTATATATACGAGTCACCCTGGCACACGCTAGGGGTGAGCATCAAACCGCTCAAACCGACCCGAACCGCTCAAACAGAATCAAATCAATCCAATCCGAACCATTCAAAGATCTTAGTGGTTTGGTTTCACATTTATCAAACTGACCTTGTTTCGGTTTGATTCACGGTTCATATTTTTTAAACGATTCCAAACTGAACCGAACTGACCTATGATATGTTACTCTATTTTTAGTAACATTCGTTGACAATTTCACATATAAGGTATATATACAAATCTTGAAAGTTATAAGAAAAAAAAATAATGAGAACACTTATAACATAAAAAATTTGGTGACCAATAAATGTTCTATATTTACTCATTCTTTCTCATACATCAAGAAGCACTTATATATCGAATGTAACAATATTATATGCTGTTTAGAAAACATATAACTTGAATTTTTAATCACTTTTAGATCTTATAGTAGTTTGCAAATGAACAATGTCTTTAAGTGGGTGCAAATCGATGCGAACCGACTAAACCGAACCATTTAAACTGACCAAACCGAACCGTCTAAACCGAGAGTGTTTGATTTAGTTCACAATTTTTCAAATCGAGGAGTAACGGTTCGATTTGCGGTTTGAACCCCAAACCAAACCAAATCGAACCGTGCTCACCCCTAGCACACGCGATGCGTGTGCAAAAATATAAGTTAGTCGTACGTGTCCAAATATAAGTTAGCAAAATATTATTACTGTATCAAACTTGTCCTTTAAATTTTACTTTAACTATATTTTTTGATGAATTTTAATATGTGAAAACTAAACATAATGATATAGGTAGTTACTTACCAATTAAAAATTTCATTTTGTGTCATTTCTTAGAAATTTTGTTAGAAAGTCAGTTGTCATTATTGTATATTGGTAGTTATGTAACACTAAAAATGTGTTACACCAAACAATGAATCTTAAACTTAAGTAAACTAGTTAGTCATGCGTGTGGCAAAATAAGTTAGCAAAATATTCTCATCTTATCAAACTTAGATTTGATTTTAACTAAAGTTTTTTTTTAATGAACTTGAAATTGTTAAAATCAAACATGTATAACGATAAAGTTAGCAATAAGTTATTTTTTAATATCAAGTTTGAACTTTCATAATTTACTTTAACTATACTTTTTTTGATGAAGTTTAAATTATGAAAAATAAACATGTCTTTATAGGTTGTTATTTACCATTCTAAGATTTATATTTTACGTCATACTTTTAAAAAAAAATTTAAATGCCACTTGTCACCATTGTAGATAGGTAATCATGTTTTTCCTTATATATATATATATATATATATATATATATATATATATATATATATATATGTAGATAATATAATATAATACTGTAAAAAAGAGAATTTTATCTTTCCTCTACTTTTTCTTCTTTCTTGATTTTGGAACTATTTTAACAGGCCATGTTAGGTCTCGTTGGTTTGTCGTTTTTAAGGCATAAACTCTTGGTGCTATGGCTTCCAATGCTTATACTAACAATTTCTTTACGAGCTTCTTATTTGCGCTACTAAATAATGACTTGAATGTTGATTCCATACTAATTACGAAATGCGTCCTAATTTCACATCCAAATGCATGAGATATTGTAGCATCCTATTTGAAAAAAAATAGTGCTTAACGTCATTTTAGTGGTACGATAGACAATTATTTGGCATCGCTCTTGTTATATCTTTCGAAAATTCATAACTCTGTAGCACCTAAAAAATTAACCCATAACCCATATTGGAGCCATTTTTTAATCCTAGATTCATGTTCTTTGGTGCATAGTCATCTTCTAGTATTTGTTTAGTCCTAGGTTGGTGGGAATTGTTTTGATGATTGTGGTCGCAGTATGAGGATGCGAATCCTAATATAATGTTAACCCTCAGACGATCTAATGAGCCAAGCAACATACCAAGTTGCTTGTTTGGTTGGTTGTTAGATGGCATCCGGTACTTTAGATAACTTATCTTGATGAAAATCCGGAATCTTGTGTCAATGGAAGGAGATTGACATTTGTATTTCATGTTTCAGTGTTCACTTTTGTGTCTCATTGAAGTCGAGTACAAGTGAGGAAATATTTGTAGTTCGCACATTGGTTTCTTAAGAAAACCACGGTTAGAACTTCAAATTGGACTAAGATATGGATGCTAGAAATACGCTCCAACTTTCGTTACACAGGCCATAGTTATGGATTTCCGTGAAAAGATTCGTCCGGAAATAATTTCTATAATCCAATATAATAAGAACAATGACTAATAATAATTTACCATAGTACTAAAATGACATTAAGCACTATTTTTCTTCAAATAGGATGATGCAATATATTTTTCTCAGAGTTGCAATTTGAACATCTTCACGTCCTTGTCTAGTTGGTCCTTAGCTGGCATTAGAATTGTTAATTTGTTGCATCTTCTCTGAGAAGATGCAGAGTCTGCAGATTCAATAAACAATTGTTTATTGAATCTGTTTGTTGCAATGTGAACTTCTTCACGTCCTTTGTCTAATTGGTTCTTAGCTGGCAAAAGGAGCTTTAATTATCCTATTATTATAATTCCATCCACAATCTAAGCAACTTCTCCACTTCCTCATTTAATTCGTTCTTAGCTGGCATTAGGAACTTGAATTATCCTATTTCTATTCCATCCGCAATTTGGAGAGTGTTTGGGTGTTTGGCAAAAGTGATTAAATGAGGTATGTGGGTGTGTTGGCAAAAGTGATTAACAAATTTAATCCATCTCTACAAATTAAAAACTGATTTAATCCCTAATCCTCAAAAGTGAGGATTATGAAATAATCACTTTTTTCATAATCAGGTTTGACTTTCTAATTTATCATCCTATCCCCATATTTTTCACAAAAAGACCTCTCATACCCCTTTATTAATTATCTTAGATAGTTTCTGGAGTTTATCTCTTCTCCTACAGATAAATAATCTTTATTTGCTTAAGATAAACTTTACTTGTAAATTGGGGATGTTATCGTACTATAAGTAATAACATGAGATTCTTTGTGTTTTTAATTTAAAATAAGAAGTAACAACTTTTGTAGGTGCGTGAAAATAGTTATTTTAATAATTTATTTGAGCATTATAGTTATTTATGAATAAAAGTTATGTTAACGTTGCTAGGATATTAGAAAATGTTTATTGAGTGTCCTATATGGTCATTTTGTCATAGTGAAACTGATTTTAGTACTTTTTATCCAAACACTTTTTACAGATTTAATCTATTTTACAATTATTTTGCCAAATAGCAAACCGATTTTGATTTAATCAGATTTTTAAAACTGATTAAGATTTAAGCTGAATCTGCTTTTTTTAATCAATCCCAAACGGGCTCTTGGTGCAAATGAAAGGAGTTGATATTTGCATTTCATCTTTGAATACCAAGTGATGAAATTAAATGTGTAAAAGTCAGGTGCAAGTGATGAAATTAAATGTGTAGTGGATTACATGAGTTTCTTAAGAAAGCTATGATTTGAGTTTCTTATGGGACTAAAAATATGGATGCCAAAATTGCTGGAATTTTGAAAATTGATTATATAGGCCTTAGCGAACCGCCTTGAAAAAAGTCTTAGACCACGGGAAATGGTTTAAAATTAGGAGTTGTCATCTTATTTAATAAAACTGATTATAAAATAAGGAAAACAAACAAACCGAAGAAGACTCTAAAATGTTCAAAGACTAGTAATATATTCAAAACAGATAAATGGATTCGGTACTAAGTTATATGATCAACAGGCGTTAGGCATCCGCGATACCCTAACAGTTTCTACTTTGCTTTTATTGAATTTTGGCCTTTTAACACATAACACGAAAACAATGTATAAAACTCACCCTAGTTCTATATCTATATTATTGGTCTGAATTCGACAGCAGGGGTCAAATGACCTACGTATCTGGTCGGACAAACAAGAAATCAGGATGGACAAGTAGATTATCTATCCGTGAAACTCCTTCCCGTGCAAATCCATGATAAACTTCTAACAACAAACATTATTCATGACAAAATTGTGAAAAAATGGCAATTCATTCATAAATTTCTATTGTGCTTCTTTTTTTATATCCTATATACTTTTTACTTTTTCTGTGTTGCACAACTAGTTGCATATAAAACCTCCGTAGGTCATGTCATCCCTATTTATAAAGAAAAAGAGACAATGATACATTTAATTTTGCTATTTCCTCTACTATTTTCATTGCTGCCCAAAAAAAAAATTGTTATAAGATTAAATAGTGACGTCTAAGCAAATATCGTTTGGTTATGCTTAACAACTCTTTTTTACAGTCTTCATATTTGAATTATTAATTCCATACTAGATATGTAAATTCCATACTAGATATGTCCTAGTTTAACATCCGAATGACTCTAAACAACTGACAAGAAGATGACTTTAATCGGTTAGTATTAGAGTTGAGTTCCTTATCTTGGACTTTGGTATCTGGATCTTGGTGAGCAGCAAAGTCGTTAGAATCTCCTTATTGAGTATCTACCACACGAATAAGATTAAAGAGTTCTTTAGACAATTGTGCAAATGGAATGTGAACTCTGAGAAGATGCAAGGAACTGAATGAAAGGAACTTTAGCAATCCTCTTTCGATCCCGTTAGCATCATGGTTGAATGAAAGGAGATTTTTTTTTTGGGTAAAAGGTCCCAGAGATGTATTATTAATCAACCAAAAAAGATACTTACCGTTTTCTATGCCCTGTGTACAATGGATAAAAGATACATTTCTCACATTCTTTATTCACTTTCCCCTGTTGTGTAATTCTTTAATAAAATCTTCTTGTCAATCCCCCAAGCTATACATTGTTCCTCATTTCTGACAATTGCTAGTACTTTCCCCCTACCGTAAGTTATATACCTTACCCATTGATGGATTACATGCATGCAACCCTGAATTGACGTTGCCTGATTGTTGAAGATTCTAGTATTTCTTTCTTGCCATATCCTATAACATGTGACTGCCATTGCTAATTTGCATATCTTTGCTTTGAAACACTTCCCTCGAAAATTCTTGCAGGCAAACTCAAGCATTTCCTTCCATGAATTTTACTCTTATAGTCATTGATAGCTTGCTCAGAACCAACTCCCATAAACCCTGAGTGAAAGAGCACTGCCAGAACAAGTGATCCTCATATTCTAAGTATTCAGAACACAGGACACATGAGTCTTCTGATACTAGATTCTAGGATTTCAGCTTAGTTTTTGTTCTTATTCCACCATTACATAATAACCAAAGCATCACTGCACATCTTGGTATATGCCCAGGGAACCATAATTTCTTCCACCAAGGTGCAACTACAGCTTTAGACCAATTCCCTCCCAGGCAGATTTAATTGTAAACTGCCTGCTAGGATGCAAAGTCCAAATCACATTATCTTGTACCATGGTATTACGTCTAGGCATTCCATTAAAAACAGAATTGAGCTCTCTTATAGCCTGGGATCTTAAAGTTGGTAGCTGCCAATTCTCATTGTGTATGATCTCACAAACTTTAGTTTATAAGTGCATACCTGAGTCATATACTATTCTTTGTCCATATCTTTCTATCACTAGATCATTATATAGCGCCATCTATCCTTCCATAGCCATACTGTGTTTCCATTGCCCACCTGATAGCAAATTTTTTTTTCGCAAATATATCTTTGATCCTCAGTATCTTACACCATGTCCATGACCAATAAGCTGAAGGCTTGAATGTCCAGAGATGATTTTCCTTTATAATGAAGATGTGACACAACTTGACCCAAAGAGAGTCTTTCTTATGAGCTATGTCCCATAAATGTTTACAAATGATAGCTTTATTCCACTCCTTCAGTCTTTTTAACCCCAAACCACTTTCTTTTTTTGGTAGACAGAGTTTTTCCCAAGCTACCTTTGCCCCATCATCCTCACCATGCCATATGAATACTCTAATCTTGCTCTCAATCAGTTTGATAATATTTTTTGGTAAGAGGAATATACTACACCAGTATACTTGCATTCTAATTAAGACTGATATGACCAACTGTACACTTCCAGCATATGACAAATACTTAGTGGATTAGCTAGTTATTTTCTTAGTTATCTTCTCCACTAGCACATAGCAATCCCTATACTGAAGTTTGGTAGATATTAGAGGCACCCCTAAATATGTAACAAGAAGTGTCCCAGCAACGATTCCAACTATATCAATCAATTGTGTTGCAGTTTCAGTGTTCACTCCAGCAAGATACACTGAGCTTTTGCTGAGATTTAGTGACAAACCTGACATAATCTTGAATTCTTGAAGGGCTTTTTCAATAAGCAGCATAGTTTCAGTATTTGTAACTGCTAGTAAGAATAAATCATCTGCAAAGCAAACATGATTTATCTTCAAAGTTTCACACTTGGGATGATATTTGAATTGGTCTTGATCTGCATAATCATCCATAATACTAGAGAAGACCTCTATTACTATCAAAGAGAGGTAGGGGATATAGGATCCCCTAATCACATCTTTTCTACCATCTCCCAGTTCTGTTGGAAAAACTCTGTACTGTACCCATTTGGTCCAAGGGCCTTATTAGGTTTTAGGGAAAACATTGCATCCCTAATCTCTTGATCACTTATGCGTGCTTTGAATATTTGCTGATCCAGGCTGTCCACTGTTTGTTTAATAACCATGTGTAGTCTAGTTCTAGTCTCTTCACTCCAGGCCACAGGAGATCCTAAGAATTCTGCAAAATACTTGATAGCCACTTGGTGAACTTCCTATGTCCTTGTTACTTGTTCACCATCATTTGTATTAATAGACAAAAACCAGATTATGGGATCTGTGAATTTGCACCTTTTTGTGGAAATAGGCTGTATTACCATCCCCTAGCTGCACTTCCCTTACTCTAGCTTTTTGGAAATAAAAAGCTTCCTCAGCTTGTATGAGATTATAGTATTAGGCATGCACTTCTTTTTCTTGCCTAATCAAGCTTTGATCCTTTTGTTGCAATATTTTGGTATGTATATCCTACAATTCTTGTAGCTTAGCTCCAGCTCTTTCTTATATGTTGCTGTAATATTCCTCATTTAGTTTCTTCATAATAGGCTTTAACTTCCTCAGTTTGGTACTCAACTGATAGCATGCCTTTCTATCCACTTTTTCTTCCCATACATCTTTCAATAACTGTTTGAAATTTTTATGCTTCATCCAAAAATTGAAAAACTTGAAAGGACTGTTTTTATGTTGAATTTCCTATCCCACTTTGGTAAGAGCATGGAATGATAAGATATACCACCAGGGGCATGAGCTTCCACTTGAGTTGTGTTGTTTTGATTCAACCATCCCACATTTTGTAATGCTCTGTCTAGGCTGCACATAATTGATTCCTCATCCCTTTTATTGCATCAGGTGAAGAACATTCATGTAGTTGGTAGCTCTTCTAACTGACAATTGTATAAGCATTTGTTGAAATCCATAACATCATGTATGTTCAAAGCATTCCACCTTGTTTTTCTTCTTTATTCCTCACCACATTAAAATCACCAGTCACTATCCATGGCTGTTGACCAATGTGTTTTGCCTCAGTGCATAGGTTTTCCCATAGTGCTTTCCTTTTCTCTCCCTTGTTATTGCCATAGACAAATGTCAGATAGAATTCTTGATTAGTGTTCAGCTATTTAACAACACCAGTAATGTGTTGTGCAGATACTTTAAAACATCTCACCTGCGCCTTTTTAGTTTTCCAACCCATCCATATTCTAGATACCCCCTTCTTATTTTCATTATTGACAAACATCCAATCTTTTCTCCATTTTTTTGGTGATACTTGAGATATTTTCTACTAAACTCTAGTCTCCTGTAAACCAACAATTCCAACAGCATGGCTTTGCATCATCTTTTTTATTTCAAACTGTCTTTTGGGGTCATTGAAACCCCTAATATTCTAACTTGAGATCACCATCATTTAAATTTGGGTGTTTTCCCATTGCTTGCATCCTCCTTACTTCTTTGTTTCATTTGTGTGCCTTCAGTCACCTTTTCTATAATAGCCACAGTTTCTTCAGCATTTTCCACTATCTCTAGTGCACTAAAGCTGTTTCCATTTTCCAAGTCTTTAGTGTGGTTTTTATTTTCACATTGCTTAGGAGACTTCCTTGGATCCACCTGCTTCCAACCTTGAGACTCCTCTTTATTCTCAATAGTTAATCCAACTATCTCCTCATTACTTGCAGTTTTGTTTTCCATATAACTAGTGCCCTTTCTCTCTGTTTGAACCATAGCTTTCTTCACCCATTTTTGTTGTGTCTAGGCCTTCTTAAAGCCACTACAAGAAACAGTGCCTTTAGCGACCGCGACTGGAGGTCGCAAAAGGTGGCAACGCGGTCGCTAAAGGGTTTTAGCGACCGCGTTAGGACGGTCGCTAAAACGGTCGCTATAGCCCACCACATTTAAAATTCATTCGCTAAATTTAGAGACCGCGTTGACTATATTTAGCGACTGCATAAGGCGGTCGCTAAATATTTTTTAATTTAAAATTTTTCTTTTTTTAATATTTTTTTATTAAATTATATTATATATTTAGCGACCGCAACTGGCGGTCACTAAATAATTAAAATATTTTTTTAATTTTTTATTATTATTTTTAAAAAATAATAAAAATATTTAGCGACTGCACTCATTTAAGTTAGCGACCGCAAATGTCGGTCGCTAAATAATTTATTTTTTTAAAATATTACAATTAGCGACCGCTTTGTTTTCTTTAGCGACCGTATATCGCGGTCGCAAAACCTGGCTATGCAAAAAAAAAAAAAATTTGCAGGTCAAATAACCTGTCCAAGACCTGTCGCAGAACTAATATCAATTCACATCCAATCCAATCGATCCAAAAACCGATTTAACCTCGTTGAAACGATTTTGAATGAATGCGTTGAAAGTTTTCAACGCATTCATTCAAAACTGTTTTAACCCCCTGTCCCGCATTCATTCAAACAGCTGCTCGCATTCATCAAAGTATAAATAAACGTTAACATATGCATTAAAATAATAGAATTCATATAGTTAAGTACCGACGATCAATTCAAAACAAGAGCATAACATTCATTGCATAAATCAAACCAAACCCCTATCTAAATCACTCGTCGGCAGAACAACCAGCCCCGTCATCATCTTCTTCATTCCTCGATGGCACGTTCGATCCAACAACATCTTCATCGCCCCGGGAGTCACCGGCACTAGGATCATCGGTATCGCCCTGCACGAAGCCATACAAATGATTCAACATCATATATCAAATCAAGATCACAAATAGAGCACAAAATACATAAGTAATTGAAAAAAATTGTATTACATGTAGTTTGGGGTCCTCAAGAAGTCCTTATCGTTATCTCCATCCACTTTCAGGTAAGCTCCATAATAGAGATGTTTAACACAATACCCATTGTCAAACATCTCTAGTACTGATAACTAATAAAACAGGTACCATGGAACCTTGAACGTGTAATCGTGCTTTGTTGAAATTGCAAGTAGCAACAACTTGGAAATTCAACTCAAATAGACACCTTGAACGTTAAAGAGAGTCAAACTGTCAAAGCAATATTTTTTAATAAACATCAGGGAGGGCAATTTCCAATGATGAATCACCCTTCAGACACAGATAACATAAGTAGGCCTTTAAATGAAGAATATCATACTGGAGGTGTGGTTGAATTTTTCAGTCACAACTATGAGAAACTCAATTATCAAGATTGCTTGACAGCCTTTGGCCTAATATTGACTACATCACATATCACTACAACGCATTAACTAGCCACCCAAAATCCAAACCAGGAAGAGGAAGTACACAGTTGTTCTACAAGCACCAACTGACACAACATGATTTTCCAAATTCAGATTTAGACAGCAATGACAGCATGATTTTTCAAATTCAAATTTAGATAATAGTGATATGAACAAAAATTACCAAATGTAGAACTTCTGCAGTCAAGGAACAGAGACCCAGATGTAATCTTTACAGTAAAATTGGAATTGGAATTAGAATTGTTACCTCCTTTTGTGGAGTGGCTTAATTACATTGAATGGGAGATCATAAGTTGCACTGTTGTAGATAGGGGAAAGGAGAGAAACCAAAAAGATAATACAAATGATCATGGGCACCAGTAGTTGACGCGGCGTCATCGGCAGAGGGTGGTTGGATGGCAGAGTCCTCGCCTCGCCGTCGTCACTCGCTAGTCAGTCCACCGGTCAATGCTTCTTCTAATCAGTTGACGGTTCCAGATCTAAAGAGTAAAGACGACCACTCGTTCCCGATCAGAGTTGATCTCCACTCGCTGTTGGCTGTCGTCCGTCGCCGGTGAGTGGTTATTTGCGATTTTCCGATCTGGGAGAGTGGGAGTGGGTGAGAGACTTAGGCGGTGTAGGGCAAGTTGCAGAGAGTGAGTGAGTGACAGAGAGAGAGAGAGAGTCACAGTCGTGGGGCGGTTGTCAGTAGGTGGCGCCGGTGAGCCGACGTGCGGCGGTAAGGGCTGAGAGAGAGAGACGGACTTGAGAAAGCGAGAGACGGGCTGAGAAAGAAAGCTCCGCGATGAGTCAAAATCCATTCCTGTGGATTGTAACTAAAACTTTAGCGATCGCATACTTGGTCGCCAAATCAGTCGCTAATTTAGCGACGGTAATGACAGTCGCAAATTTCGATCGTTAAAGCCAAGTTTTTGTTGACCATGAATATTTAGCGACCGCAAAATAGAGCAGTCGTTAAATCGGTCGCTAAATATTAGTTTAGCGACCGCATGTCTTGGCGGTCGCAAAAATGCTGTCGCTAAAGCTCCTGTTTCTTGTAGTGAGCATTGAGCCTCATGATGCCCAAAGACTTTGCACAATGAGCATCTATTTGGTATCCATTCATACTCCACCCTTTGATAGATAACATTTTCATTAGGTCCCTTTAATGGAATGGCATCTGGTAGCTCTCCTTGTACACATATCCTTGCATAGTTCACCCTTTCTTTAGAAGCAATTACATGATCCATAAACAATGGCTAGCCTATGGTGCTAGCAATCCTGCATATCATCATTTTTGACAAAAATTGAAGAGGCAAAAAGGGTAATTTGATCCATACTGGTACAGTGTTTAGATCTTCTTCTACTGACATAGACGCATTCCATGGCTTAACAACCATTGGTTTACTGTCAAAAAACCATGGGCCTTTGGCCAAAATCTGATCATATACGATAGCAGAGTAAAAACGTACCAGATAAACTCCATTTTTAAGGAAGTTCATTGCAAATGCTCCATATTGCTTCCATTTGCGCTCCAGAAATCCCCTCATCACATGAACTGGGGGTCTGGCTCCCATTACATAAACAATTACAGTGTTCTGCCATGCCTTGGCTTCATTTTCCACATCTACTAGTTTATATTCCACACCCATTTTCCCATTGATATTCTGCGGGGCAACGTATTCCAAACTATTTTTCCGATAGAAATTCTCTGTTCGGTTTTATTATCGACGCATATGTATTCTTTTGTTGGATTTTCTCAGAATTTTCCTACTACAATTCTCTGTTGCCTGTTTTGGTGGCAGACGGCAAAGGTGGAAAACTCTCAAGTCCTCCCTCCTTCGTAAATTCAAAAGAAAAATCAGAGTTTCTTTCCACGTGTGTCCTTACCGGAGTTAATGAGTTTGCCACGTTAGCATTTTCCTCCACGTGGGCATATTCACGCGCTCCCGTTTCATCTTCACGCACTCCCATTCCAGTTACACCTTCCTCCTCACGCACCCCCAATTTGCTTGCGACAGTTACCGCCATTAAAGCTTTCCGTTCTTGGACAGCCGGTCTCTGTTCTTCCTCATTGCGTACTTGCTTTAATGCATCGTGCAATTTCCCATTTCTTGTTCCAATTCTCTCAATTTTCTGTGTTAACTGCATTATGTGTCTGCAGAGAATTTCCTTCATCAGAATCTTCACTGGTGTCCATTAATGCTTCCGGCCGAACATCGCCAACATCTAAGAATTTACCAAATCCCAACGAGATAGTAATGTTGTTCTGGCGAGTTGAAGAACGTGCTGTATCCACTATTCTATGTGTTTTTTCCCATTCTTTTCCGACCAAATCATTTGCGAAAACAGTCTTTGGTGCTTCTCTGATGCACGCCGATCGTCGAGTTGTATTTACCGGCGACATTTTCCGTTGAAAGATAGAGAGAAGTTGGAGTCTCTCCAACGACAGAGAGTGTTAAACAGAGAGCGTTAAACTTTAAAGTTCTAATGAAAGGAGATTGATATATGCATTTTATCTTTGAATACTTACACTCTTCAATTGCTCGTAAAAGTTAGGTGCGAGTGATGAAATTTTTAGTGTTTAGTTGCACACATCGATTTCTTAAGAAAACTATGATTAGAACTTAAAATGCGACTAAAATATGGATGCTAGAATCACGCTGTATTTTTTATTATAAGGCCACAATTATGGATTTTCTTAAAAAGAATTGCCTTTGAAATATGTTTAGCTGTTCAATATAATAGGGACGACGCGAAATAACTTTTCACAGTACTAAAATTAAAGTAAGCACTATTTTTTTATTTTTTCCAAATAAGATGTTGCAATCTATTATTCATTTGCATGTGAAACTAGGGCGCATTTAGTATGCAATTCCTATTCAAGTCCTTATCCAATAATGCAAATAAGAAGACAAATGTGTAAAGCAACTATTAATCAAAAGGAAACATATTGACTTAGAAGTCATTGTTTAATCTCAAAACAAAAGTTTGATTGACTTGGGGGAATGTGAAGAGAAGGTTCTGCCTATTTATACGCCCTAACCATTACAATTGTCATGAATAAGATGCTTGCAACAATTTGCGTTGATAGCATAGTGGCACAAGATTGGCAACCTTCTGCGCTTCCTATCCTGTTTCCTGCACTCTCACAGCGCAGGCCATTTCTACGTGACACGAATTCTGTTGGGCTCAACAACACAATCTTCAACATAATATGTCGCATACTAATTCCACCTATCTTCTATCACAAATGATGGGAGTTGAGGAGCTTGAAGACGCGATGAAACCTATTATGTATGATATATGACACTTATGCTCTTATTTTCATGTGTGCAGCTTAACCGCAAGAGATTCAGACATACTTAGCAAAGCCAAACTGTTTGCTCCGACAACAAGTTCAGCAAACTCATCCGACAACTAGGAGTGGCTCTCGAATTTTATGATGCTATGGAGAGGATCTATGCTTGTGTGCTTGTTGACCTGCACCCTTTACTTATATTAGAGCCCTTTTTATTTGTTATTGCTTCGCATGGTCAAGTGTGTCATTGTATGGTAGCGCTGTTCCCCTAGGAGCTTTCTTTTGTACTTCAGGCCTTCAACCTATAGTAGGCTTGTGGCTCATGTATTATAAATTCTTTTCCTTTTTATCTTTGTTAAGAATGCTAACCTTAGAAAAAAAAAAACAATGATTTACACTTAACAAACGTCCTTCAATATCCTTGGAAGCCCAAAGCACGAAGAGTTTAAACCATAAAGGTGTCAAGCTAAAAAGAAAAAATATGAAATTCTATTAACTCTCCTCTCTTTATCATTTGGGAAAATAAAAACAAGAAGCCTGCGAGACACCACCAAAACTATGAAATAACAGAAAAGAGAGGAAAGAGCGTGATTCGGAACTGGGGGTCTGGCTCCCCGTCATGTTATCTTTTGTATTGAGTGTGTAGTTCGTACCTACAAAATTGTTATACGTCCACTAACATATTCCACATTATAAATAAGTTTGCAAGCCCTAATTGTTTTTCACTCACAAATTTCCTCATTCTATCTAACTCTAAATGTTTGTTTAGTAGCAACTTCGCAATAGTCACTAGAAGTTTTATCTTATTGGGAGTCAAATTTGATGTTACATTGTACAGAATAACGGGGGCAAATGTTGTCTTAAGGAAAATTTGTCTAATGTTAACGTGGTGAACCGCCTCAGTTAAAATCCCGAAGAAGAATTTTTAGCAATTGCCATCTTATTAATAAACAAAGGAAAATAAGAAAAACTCATAAATGACTCTAGACTGTCTAAAGGACCGGCAATCTATTGAAAAAGGGAAAATGGGTTAGGAGACTAAGTTATAAGACATGAAGGTGTTAAGCACCCGCTATATCCTTTCAGTCTCTACTTCATTTCTATTGATTTCTAGCATTTTTAACACATAAAAATGCAATAACATAAACCCTAAATTTATTTATATCTTATTGGTTTCAATTCGACTTCAGGGGTTGAATAGCCTACGTATCTGGTTAGACAAACCAAGATCAAAACCTTCGTTGTTTGATCCTGGTCCTACGAGAGGTGACTTACACTTCGGTCTTAAACTCGGTATAAGAAATGAAAATGCTCTTTTTATGATTTCTAGTACTCGAAAGGAAATATGATCGCGGGAATGGGAAACAATTCTAGACTGGAAAACTGTTAAATATACCTCGTGAGCTTGTTTGTCTAGATTACTCGGAAACGGTTTAAGAAGGATCCACAATGCAAGAGACTTGAGACTCTTTTATCGTGAATTATAAGGTCTACTTTCTCTTAAGAAATAATACACCACTTCTAGGAAGAATGGTTTAAAAGTTCTAGGAAAAAAGGATGGATCCTTGAAAATGGAGGCCAAAGGCCCTATTTATAGAGCTCTGGGACGCCAGAAATGATGAAGACGGCGATGCCAATATCTTTGATGTTGATAAGACAAAATATTTGATAAAAATTGCTTATTGACACAAGTCAACAAACCGACTGGTATGTTGAAAACCTGGGATTTCATCCCATAATTTGATAATATTTTTTTCAAACTTCACAACATTATCTGACCTTACACCAGGATTTATCTCGAATTTTGCAGACGGGATGTACCAAATCAATCAATTGTCTTTATATTTCACATAAATCAATGATTTAATCTCTTATATCAAAAGTAAATCACAAATAATTCCTTAAATCTTTTAGATAAAACACATTCTTGACGTGTGGATTGGACTGACATAGCTGGACTGGACAAAGCCCAATTACTAACTGAACAACTGGACTGGACTTTTGGACTATACGACTAGACTGGAAAACTGGACTCGACTAGACTAGACTCCTAGATTGGATAGCTGGACAAAACTAATTAAGGTACATTATGAAGCCTAACCCTTAATAACAAACTCTAATTAACAATGAAGCCCAATATTTATTTAATTAAAAATGACTACAAAAAATATGATGTCTAAAGAGCCTATTAATGAGCCACACTACAGGCGAACATCACTGAAAAAACCTACTTTTGTAGTGAAATATGGGAAAGACCAAAAGACTCTGAACAGACTCGTAGACCATGAAATGAAAGTTGGTCTGATTTCTCCAAAGAGAAATCAGACCAATTTTCGTAATGAATAGGGATACTGTTTGAAGCTGGAGCCAACATAAATAATGATTTTTCATCGAACAATGTTACAAGGGAAAGTGAAGCCAATCCTCATCTGGAGCCAGAGCAAACAGTAACATCGACTGGTCGCCACACAAGGGGCGTATCCTTATATACCAGAGTTAACAGCGACAAAAATTGGTCGCCTAAGGATGCTTAAAAGTCATGTCTAAGAGCCAGAGGCAAAAATAACCAGAATTAATCGCTTAAACATGAAAACACATCTAGAAGCTGGAGCCAATAGTAACAACAATTGGTCGTCCAGATGCACTAAAGACTTATGACTAAGAGCCAAAACTAATAGTAACGATGATTGATCTCTTAGCCACAAGGATTTACCCTTAGAAGCAGGAGAAAATAGTGACACCGATGGGTTGTCTAGGAATATGTGAATAAAATTTTATCTATTACTGTAACTACCAAATCAATTTGAATGGTCGATAAACAAACCCATATCTAGATGCTGAAGCCACCAAATGGATTTGAATGGTCATCTAGATATGTAAAAGAAGTAATAGCTCTCCCCGTTGTCAGAGCCACCAAATCGATTAGAATGGTCGATAGACAGAGCTGTATATCTAGATGCCAGAGCTTCCAAATTAATTTGAATGGTTGTCTGGATATATAAGAAAGGAATCTCGCCTACTGTCAAAGCCATCAAATTAATTTGGATCGTCGACAGACATGATGATGGTATTGTTAGATGATGGAGCCACCAAATTGATATGAGTGGTCTTCTAGCAGCACGAGAATAACTTTGGTCGTCGGGAGAGCATCAAATTCATTTCAGTGGTTGACAGACAAAGTAAAGGTTTGACTAAGAACCGGAGCCAACAAGGCTTCCAAATGGTTGGTTGGTTAGTCAAAACTCTACTTTTATCCAAGAACTGGAATCAACAATGCCCTCAAGCAGTTCGTTGCTTAGATACAAAGAAATTTCAAAAATATCACTAAAAATTGGAGCCAAAAATGTCTGAGGAAGCTGGTCGTTGAATGCCAAACATATGAAATCATTTAATCTAAAGAAAGTGTTAGTTCTAGCAAACTGGTCGTACGCCGTACAACATTGCTGAATTGAGCAACATATTCGAATAATTAGATCGAAAAACAACCACATGATGTGGGAGCGAACGTGCACATTTAAGCATGGAAGCGCATAAATACTATCTAAAAACACCTTAGGCGAATAAATTGGGTATCATGCAATCAGACTACACAAACTCGTTATAAGAGGAATTACACAAGCACGCAAGGAACACTAGCACACAAGCACTCAAAGGCATGCACCATAAATTTCAAACAAGCACGCATAACAATATATTTATTTTTTTGTGACAGGAAATTGGCCGGTTGATCATAGAAGGGGATAAGTCAAAATAACATATAAAAAACCAACCTGTTAGCTAGAGAGTTTGGAATTTGACAAATTAAACTGTCGAAAATCGGCAGGTTAGTCAGAGAGTTTGACAAATCTAAATGGACAAACTTGGCCAGTTAATCAGCCATATTTGGGCGGATATTAGGATTTTTTTTTTCACAAAGTTTCAATCACAATCTATTCACATTCTCTCTTTCTCAAATTCAGCCATAAGGAGGACTTTTCTCTCATAAATCCTACCCTAACTATGTTTCCCCTTTATAAAATTCATCAAATTTCTCCATGTTCTTCTCCAACTTCTCATATAACAATATAATTTCAACATACTAGAAGAGGACACGAAGATGGGCTCAAAATTGGGCAAGTTTTGCGATTGAATGGCACATTGAAAGAAGAAGTTTATGTGTTTCAGCTGGAAGGCTTTGTAGTTAGAGGCAAAGAAGAGAAGGTATACAGGTTAAAGAAGGCTTTGTATGGGTTAAAACAGGCACCACGAGCATGGTATAGAAAGATTGAATCATTTTTTCTTGAAAAAAGATTTGCAAGAAGTGAAAATCTACCTGCACTTTATTTGAAAAAGGAAGGTACATATGGCTTTCTTATAGTATGCGTTTATGTTGATGACATAATATATTTGGGGTCTTCTCCTTGTTTGATAGCAGAATTCAAAGATAATATGATGAAAAAGTTTGAACTGTCAGACTTGGGTACGTTGCACTATTTTCTTGGCTTGAAAATTTAGCAACTGGAAGACGAAGTTTTTGTGTCACTAAGGAAGTATGCTATGGATCTGTTGAAGAGGTTCAATATGTTGAATTGCAAGGTAGCTGCTACTCCTATAAATTTGAATGAAAAGCTTCAGTCACAAGATGGTACTGACGCAGCTAATGGGAAAGTTTTTAGATATCTTTTTCTATGAGTGTGGTTTCAAGATTTATGCACTCTCCTAGAAAGCACCATGTCAGAGCAGCCAAGAGGATCATGTGATATATTGCTGGAACTATTGATTTTGGCACATGGTATTCTCATGTATCTCAATTTAAATTATGTGAATTCATTAACAGTGATTGGGCAGGGTTTGTTGAAGATAGAAAGAGTACTTCTGGAAGCGTTTTTATTCTTGGATCATGTGCTATTTCATGGAGTTTAAAGAAACAAGCAACAACAACACTATTATCGACTGAGGCAGAGTATGTTGCTGCAACATCTTCGGCATGCCAAGCGCTTTGGTTGAGAAGATTACTTGCTGATTTTCTTAAGGAACAACAAAGAGCAACATAGATTTGGTGTGGTAACAAAGCCACAATTGCAATGACAAAAAATCCGGTCTACCATGGGAGAACTAAGCATATCGACATTCGGCATCACTTCATACGTGAGTTGGTAGCATAAGACATGATAACATTGAAGTATTGCAATACAAATAAGCAGGTGGCTGATATTTTGACCAAGTCACTTCCTGTTCAAAAGTATATTTACTTTAGAAGACGACTTGGAGTGTCCAACTTCGAATCAAGGAGGGCTGTTGAAGAATGATAAGTTGTTAACGATAATTTGTTCTAGAATTATCTTTTAGTGGTTTAGTGGGGTTTAGTGGTGTAGTGGTGTAATGGCTTAGTTGTGTAATGGTTCATGTTTTTAGGAATTCTTGTTACGTGTAAACCTATATAAAGGCACTAATGGTTCATCATTTTTTGGGCATCAAACAATTGAGTGAAATAATCTTTCTATTTCATTCTTTGCTTTGCCAATTGTTTTTATTTTGAGCTCTTAAATTCTACACTACTATTCAGTATGTTTAAGTTCTCTATAAAAGCTAGTAAAGAGGTGAAGGCACTCCTCGTCAACGTCAATGTTCTACCAGCTCTACCAATAACTAGCCCCTTCATTGGCTTCCAGATTTCACACCTTGAACTCTGAATCAATGGCTTCGCTGCTCTCTTCCTCCTCCCCTCCAAAGTACCCTTACCCTCATGAGCTTAACATCGGCTTCTTAGTACCCATCGAGCTCTCTCCGAAGACCTACTTCATGTGGAGAAAAATGATGCTAGATGTCGTAAAGAATCAAGGGTTGCTGGGTTTCATTGACGGCACAACTGTATCGCCTCTCGAGAGGACCACCGTACCCGACGATGGCTCCGTCACCGGCACAATGGAGATCGAGAATCAGGATTACAAGGACTGGAAGAGAACAGACCAACTGTTACTACGATGGTTTTTTTCTACCCTGGAAGCCGAAGGTCGTTTGTTTTTTCAGGGTTGCCCTTCTGCTAAAGAGATGTGGACGATGTTAGAGAAGATGTTCGGTCAGATTCCCGAACCAAGTGAAAGAGGTAGAGCGAGTCTTCTTTTATCTAATACACTAATTTACCACGCCAACACCTTAAAAAATGGTTTTGCAAGTTACAACGCCAACACCTTAAAAAATGGTTGCTTCAGACTGTACTGTAATCTAAATAACTGTGTAAGAATTCCACCACTGTTTTTATTATCATTTTCGTCGTTTTCACTCATGTTTCAGTAACATGCGGAATTTTTTTTTTCTTGAACCCAAGGAGACAAGCTGGACTTGCTTCGTTATCATTTCTAAGATTGTGAAGCATAATGATACTTACTAAATATCCTTTGAAAACGAGGAAGGCACCTCCGCATTGTTATGTTAATTAACAACTTTCAAAACTTGCACGTATGTCAAAGTGAGTTGAGAGAATTTCAAAAAAAATATTTGCAAGAAATTGGTGAATACTGTTCAAATTTGACGTTTTTGAAAAATGGCAACCGTCCCGGTGGAGCGCAAAGCAAAAATCTTTCTCTAACCCTATAGATAGTGATAATTATTAGTTGCTAAATGTTTCTAGTGGTTTTTCTGCTAACACTTTGTGTGACAACTATTAACAGCATTGTTTTAGCGTCACTAAATAGAAGTCAGTAAAAACAGTTATCGACCACTTGTTGTCGCTATATAACGTCACTAAATAGAAGTCAGCATTTTTTTAGCGTCGCTATAGTCAAAATTTTTTGTAGGAATCTAATGACAATTAATAGTTTGTTGGAGCGCAAATACCTGAGGCTTTTTGTTAGACAAGTTGGGGACACTTTGGATAAGAAATGAACTGACCAAACACCTTAACTACATTTTTCACGGACATGAGTGCACACTCACGTTTTTTTGGCCAGTAATAAACGAAGAAGCTGGGAAGAATCTAAGCCATTACCTACCGCTGCACAGAGCTGCACTCAAAGGTGATTGGGAGAGCGCAAACAACTTTATTGAAAAAGAACCGGATTCAGTCCGGGCCATAATCACCGGATATTGGGAGACAGCTCTCACGGTGGCCGTCAGGTCAGGGCAGAGAAAGCATTTCCTGAAGAAGCTGCTCCAGTTGATGTTACCGGCAGACCTTATTGTTGCCGACCGCCTAGGCCTAACTGCGCTTCACATTGCTGCTGGGGTTGGCGACGTCGAGGTGGCCAAATTGTTAGTCCAAAAGAACCCGGACACGCCTGATGTTCCCGATATTGACAAATCGAAACCTATCCTCATAGCTGCCTTATATGGTCGAAGGAACATGTTCCGTTACTTAATTACGGTCACAAGAGAAGACGTGGAGCCGAAACCGTTCGAAGGTCAATCTGGTGGCAGGCTCTTGCAGGCGTTGCTATTCAATGAACTTTACGGTGAGTCACATTGAACTATTTTTCTTATTTTTGAAGTAGCATCAGTCTTTTACTCTTTCCTAAAAGAATATACTACTCTAGGTTGTCGTAGCAGGTACAAACACTGAAACACAAGATGGTTAATAACAAAAACAAGCAATTAGAACCACGGAATAGTAAAGAGCACAAGATGCATGTAAGGTGGTTTGGCAATTGCCTACGACCATGATATAGCACAGCGTGAGAGTTTCACTATGAAAGATTGGAGGGCAGATGTGTCGCTTATTGGAAACCATCCTCAAAATTGCCACACAAGACTGAATGAAAATACCAATGTAAACCTACTGCTGTTACACGCTATATATACATCTATGTAGAGCAGCATTTACAGTGCGGCGTTCACCTATGTTACATGGACTCGGTACGAGTGACCGGATCGGATACGTGTCCAAGTGTTCGACTCGTCTAATTTTGAAAATGCAAGACACGGGGACGCGGCAAAATGTTCATATTTGTTATTGCTTTTTAGTTATTTCTAAGGTAAAAAGGTATTTCATGTGATGTATTTGATTTTAATTGACAACTTGTCTCGTCTTAAAGCAATAACTAATTAAACAAAAGATTATAAGATAGTATCATAATAACATATCCTATGAGATATGTCGGACATATATCCCATACCCATGTTCAAGTGTCGAGTGTCCGACACGGGTACTTGACACAAAACGAAGAGTCCATGTAACGTAAGCGTTCACAGAATACGATCGACTAGGATATCAACTCATGCAAGGACTACAGAAGGGGGGCACTATAGAATTGGCAGTTTGACACGGGGTACAAGACATCATAAGATATATATATATATATATATATATATATATATATATATATATATATATATATATATATATATAAGTTAAGACTGTGAATCTCCGTCGACCATGCGATATTGCGATGTGGTTGCAAAATCCCCCACACTTCAAAGATAGAGCCCTCTACTCCTTTCCAGATGTAAAACTTCAGAGTACTGAACTAGGAAAGCTCACCCATGTATTAAACGTTTTTGCAACAGTGGCGAGTTGAGCTGCATATTTCCATAGCTTCCTTTCATGAACCTGAGCTGATAGCTACTGTTAGAACCCACACCGCACAACACACTTGACATGGCAGATAAATACCGAAGGTTCACAAGTGTGAAAGTTAATGAGTTGTTTCTTTGAGGACCCTGTGTACCCCATTCCCCTACTCGGAACAGGAATCCACTTCTTCCGCATTCAACACCCGTCCCAAACCATTGCCACCTTGACCAACAAGCTTAGAATTAATGATAAGGGCTAATGTCACGTCCACCTTGTAGATAATGAACAATCCTTGTGGACACATTTTGACTTAGAAAATAGTATATCGAGACTCATGCATGTTCGATGCCTCCTAGAGTAGAGAAGGAAAAACAGTACTGGTATTGTTGTTTTCCACTATGAAAGTGATATAGTATAATAATTGTATTTTGAATGTTACAATGTCTACTCCAACCTTAAAATTATAATATTACCGTACTAACACTAGTACTATGTACAACAAACATATTAGTACACTAATGTTCCCCCGCAAACTCAAGAAGGTAAGGGAGAACCTAACATGAGTTTGGAAAAAAGATCAATAAAGCATCCTGGTGGATGAGTCTTTGTGAAGATATCCGTGGTTCTATCAGCAGAGGGAATAGGGAGAAGATGAAGAGTTCCACGCAAAAAATGAGACTGAACAAAACGGCAATCAATCTCAATATGATTAGTGCGCTCGTCAAACAAATCATTATGAGCAATAATAGTGTCATTGTCATAATAGGTAGTTGTGCTAGAAGGAGAAAAGAAGCCATATTTAAAGGTAACAACCAAGCCAAATAAGTTCGGAAGTATTATCGGCAAGAGCCCAATATTCAATTTCAGTGCTAGAGGGAGCAACTACAGGCTATTTCTTGCTATGCCAAGAGATAAGAGATTCATTGTCGAGCGTCGGTCTACCACATTACTAGCCCGGTCAGCATTTCAGCACATGTAATGTCAATGAAAACGTCGAAGGAAAGTGCAAGCCAAGAAACATAGCTCATTTGACATATCCCAATTTGCGAAGTACTACGGAGTAATGTGTAGACAAAGGATTAGCCATAAATTGACTCACTATGTGAATGACATAAGAAATGTCCAGTTTAGAAATCATCAAACAAACCAGGCTACCAACTAACTGTCAGTAGAGAGTAGATCGGCAAGATGTATCCCATCATGGCAGGATGCTTAACATGCGGTTTAAGAAGAGCAGTGACGTTGATTCTATCAAGGATGTCAGCCCGTGATAATAACTCAGACGCATACTTTGCCTGAGTGAGGTATACACCACTCGAGTCTAAGAAAACGTCTAGTTTCAAAAAGTAATTAAGCGACACAACATAGTGAGGTATATACCAGTTGAGTATGAGGAAACTTCAAGTTTCAAAAAAGTATTAAGCGACACAAAATAGTTATAAATACCTTATCGGTGTACGTACCGTTTGCTTCGTGAAATGTTACGTATCGAAAAGGGTACCGTTTCAAATTTTTCTTCGATAATATACATATATACCACCCATTTATTAGCAAACTAAAAATATATACGTATATCTCCTTCCTCATAGTTCTGCTTGAAACTGGTTGTCCTTTAGAGCTTAAATTACCTTATTTTTAAATTAACTGTTTGTTCCAAAATAAGTTGGTTGTTCCCACGCAGTGGCATTGGAAACAAATAGCTTATTTCATTGGATCAGTCCTCTAGGATTATCCTTTTTTTCAACATCTCATTGGCGAATTCTTATAGAAGAATAAGTTGTTTGTTCAATAATAACGTTTTTGGTTTCAAGAATAAGCTATTTGTGTGTATGTTGTGCGCGCGCGCGTGTGTGTAAAGCAATATATCACATAGATGAAACAATATGATCAGAGCTTTGATCTACGAACTCAAAACTAAGTGAAGATTGATAACTTACCAGGAAAGACTTTGCAAAGGGTAATGAATATTGTGAGAAAAAGGCCACAGAGGCTTTGATTGATACGATAGAACTTACATTTTTTTTTTTAGTTTGGTCTTTATATGGTTAATTTATTAAATTTCCAACAAAATTTATTACTTTTATATTTTTTAGGAACCAATACGAAATAAAATATCACGGCCGATACATAGGTCTCGGGCGACGTCATCTGAACCGGTTAGTACAATTGGTACAGAGCGACATTTTGACTGATGCAAAATTTGATGAATACTGTACTAGTAGAAAATAAAAGTGATACGCACTGACTGGTACAAACCGTACCTGTGCGATATTGATACTATGCGACACAAGGTCCTTTAATCTCAAAGTGCTGGTGAGGAAAACTCTTAAGAGCATGAATACTAGTAATCATGTCCTCAACATAATGGAGCAACAGAGTAGGGGTAATAGGTGAAGTCCAGTTGAGCAGTAGTGGTACTAAATTTGCAAAAACAAGCACGAGGGTCTTTTGGGGCCATAAAGAGCGTGACAAAGATGACAAACCTTCTTAGGAGGGTGACTACACCCAGGAGGAAATTGCACATAAACTTCCTTAGTAGAAACCTGACAAACCATTGAGAAAGGCATTCTTGACATTGAGTTGCAAGCAGAGGCAATGGCAATTGGCAAGTAGAAACCTGACAAAGGTAATTCTGACAACGGGAGCAGAAGTCTCCTCATCATCACTGTCGTATTCTTGAGTAAACCCCTTTGCAACCAAACCAGCTTTGTAGCAACTCAATAGAGACATCAAAGTGAGTCATCCATTTATATCCGAGAAGAGAGTTTCCAAAAGGCAAATCAACAATGTCCCAAGTGTGAGTTTTTCGTCAGGGTCTGAAATTCATCTCCCATTGCTTGTTGCCAAAGTGAGTTATAATTGGCCTCATGAAAGGTACGACGTTCATGAAAAGTAACTAAAGTATAATAACAATTAGAATCAGGAAGATGAACTGAAGGCTGACTTACGCGAGTAGAGGGACAAGGTTTTGATGGAACTGTTGGACAGACAAAGAAACTGGTGTATTTATGATGTGTGGAACCAACATGAAAGCTGGGCAAGCTACTGAAGGTTTACGTTCCCAAAAAATCATATGATGTGAGATATACAGTCATTTAAGAATAACATTACATCATCTATAGTCCTTGTGTTCAGGGCCATAGCCATCAAAACAGCACAAATGGGTCTGAGGTTCAAGCTTTATTCATTGATAGGAAGGAAGCATAATTAATCAGGCAAACACAGATCTTAAGATCAAGATAGGGAGGAAGAGACGCAAACAGAAGTTCATGAGGAGACTGGTGGTAATGATAAGAGAAGGTATCCTATCAATAGTTTAGAATGCCGTAAGAACAGCTTTACCCCAAACAGTTTCAGGGTAGGAACACCGAGGAGTAGGGCACAGACAGTATCCAAGATGTGACAATGTTTGCATTCAGCTCGACAATTTCGTTGTGAGGTACCAAGACAAGATCTATGGGGGAGGGTAACATGTTGTTTAAGGATGTCAAGAAAGGAAGAGTCTTTATATTCTGCAGCAATGTCATTGTTAGAGTGAAAGAGCTTAATATTCCAAGAAAATTAGGGTTTGACCATATTAACGAACTCCCTAAATACAACAAAACCTCCAAGCGTCATTGCAAAAATCCAAGTGTAACTGGAAAATCATGAACAAAACAAAAAAGGGGACCCCTTAAGGCAGGTGCATACATTAGAACGTACCAAGTCAAGACTTCCGTAGAAAATAGTGTCACTATTATTGAAAGGTAAATCACTCTTATTGAAAGGTAAATCACTCTGTTTTCCAAGTGAAAACGACACGGAATCAAAGGACTCGAGACTAACAGTTCTTGAAAGACTATTAGCCGTTGAGCTGCGAACTCGAGGTAGCAAGGCATGATCAAGGCGTGCATACTACAACTGCAGCCAAAACTAGGCGGGCTATGTGTGGCTGCAGAGAGGTTTGCGGTGACATAGAGAAAGCAAAGCAGAAAAAGACTTCCATGCTTATGGCCTGTTCCTATCGTCTGTCCTTTCCAAGGATCCTGCACAACACATCGTTGGTTAGAAAATATGACTTCAAGACCCGAGCCAGAAAGTTGTCCAATAGATAACAAATTTAATAACAAAGAAGGAATAATAAAGTTGTCGTTAATAGGTGAAGAGATATAGCCTATATTACTAACGTCCGCGATATGAATCAACAGTGTGAATCGAAAGGGTATTAGCACAAGGAGATTTAGTCATAAAAGGAGAAGGATTGGAAGTCATATGATTACCGCAACCTGAATTAATGAACCAAGGGGCAATAGCGGGAGTAATGACATTGTTAAAGAGCTAATAAGGGATATAACCTGGCTTATCAACACCTAAAGATCGGCAGTAAATATGGTTGTAGTTTGTTATGAAGGCTAAGGTGCAGGCGAATCAGAATGTGAGTCGAAATAAACGAATCTAGCAATATGCCATTACGCATGAGCCTTCAAGACTAACTTATTAGATAGTGATGTCAAGGAAAGTGGGTTCGTACCTACGTGGAGGTGCCACCAAGGATGCAGTCCGAATCAGCTGCCAGCTATACAAAGTGAGAGACAATGAGGGTGGAGTAAGGGCAGAGAGTAAGGCTTCCCAGACAGGCTGTGAGGAGTGGCAGTGCTTTAAAGACAAGGTAAAGACGAACAAGGCCGGCAGTCGACAATTCAAACTAGGGTCCAAGTTAGGGTCCAGCGTTAGGGGTCCAATGTAAGGGTACTATGCTTCTCTCTCTAGAATTTCAGAGGATTTGGATTCTAGAGTGAGAAATTGAAATTGTCAAATGAGAGAGTTATGTTGAAAATTAAATCCAAAGTCCCCTATTTATAGGAAAAAGTGTGCCTGCGTCATCATGGTGTCATCAGCTGACACATGTCATCCCCTGTGAGTGACACAACACCAGGGGTCCAAAAATATCGGTTCTCGGTTGGACTGCCAGTTTCCAAATTCATACCACCTGCCTCACACAACGTCGCTCTACCTGTCTGAGAAGATTGACCACAAAACAGTTGCATGATCAGAGTAAGCCTGTTGCCCTAGCCACAGGTCCAAGCCCTTACTGAATTCCACAAGGGTGAATCAAGAGACACAGAGAGAACTTGATGGCGGTGGGGGAAGGCCCCTGTGACTAACTTTCAGGTGGACTAGGCGCGATGCCCTCCAAAGACCTGCTCCCGTCTCGAAGTAATCCGGGGTTAATCGTCTTGGGGGTGCCGACGATCACCGATAACATGATTGCACGTGGTCGCAGCTCAGAAGTGCCTAGTGTCATGCAAGTCACCCTGGACGGCGATAGCTTCTGTGGTAGTAAGCCTATCCCACTGCGAAGGGTCCTAGTGCCAGAGCATTACAAGCGGAGCCCCCCTAGAATAAAGACAGCGATAGCTTCTGCAGTAGCTAGCCTATCCCGCTGCGAAGGGTCCTCGTGCCGAAGCACTACGAGCGGATCCCCCGGAATGAAGACGGCGATAGCTTTTCTGGTAGCGAGCCTATCCCACTGCAAGGGGTCTTTGTGCCGAAGCACTACGAGCAGAACCCCCCGAATGGAGCCCACGATAACTTTTGTGATAGCAAGCCTATCCCACTGCAAAGGGTCCTCGTGCTGGAGCACTACGAGCGAAGCCCCTCGGAATGCTACACACTCCGGAGAGTGAGTCAAAGCATGTTCCACGTCCATGGCAGGGGCGCATGGTGTGGTGAACGAGTACGGTGCCTGGAGGCATGTAACATGATTATGGCGCATGGGCGCGGTGCTTACAGCACAAGACATGATTGTGGCATATGAGCACGTCGATGACCGTTGCGAGATAGTACATGATGCCGAGGGCACACGTCATGGAAGTGGCGGATGGGCGTGGTGACGTCCGTCACGAGACAATACCTGGTGCTGGGCACATATCATGAAAGTGGCACATGAGCAAGGCGACGACCGTCGCGAGACGATACCTGGTGCCAAGGGCACATGTCATTGAAGTGGCGCATGGGCGCGGCGACGACCGTTGCAAGACGATACCTGGTGCTAGGGACACATGTCATAGAAAGTGGCGCATGGGAGCGGGGCAGTGTGTATGGTGCCAAGGGCACGAAAGTGTGACAGATAGCCAGAGGGCACAGCTGTATCAGCGGCGTGGCGGATGGGCCCGACGGAGGGTCTTGTGGATGGCGCGGGTGTGGGCGATAACAAGCGCCCATGAGCGGCAGTCATTGCGGCGACGGAGTACGGGTGACAACGGGCATCGTATGGTCGAGGGTGATGAGTGAGCATTGCAGAGATGGTGTGCTCGAATGAATAAAGGAAAAGGGTGGCAGCAGCCCCCCATAGTAGGGGCGGCCGACCCCCCCCCCCCCCCCCCACTTCCCTTAAGGATAGTGGACGACCCCTCCCTTACCATTAAGGGAGGTGGCCGATGCCCCCTTAAGGGAGGTGGCTGACCCCCTTGCTAGGGAGGTGGTCGACCCCCCCCCCCCCCCCTCAAAGGGAAGTGGCCGACCACCCTTAAGGGAAGCGGTCGACCCCCTTCCCCCACCTCCCTCCCCCCACCCCCGCGCACTAACAGAGGTGGCCGACCCCCTTAAGGTGGGAGTCGCGCCAAACCTACTATATTTTCATAAGTGTTGGTGGCGCCAAAATCGTTACGTTGGCGACAAAAATAAATTTAGTCATGAATTGCCGTGAAAATTAGATGAAAACTGCATGTGACTTGAGCGTGCGCATTTTGATCGGTTGATAGCGTTAAAATAGTGACCGTTGAATATGTAAAGTGTCGCATAAAATGGGACCCCATGTGGACCCTTGGGTGCGACCAGAATGTGTTGGGAACAAACTGTCATCCCGAACATTTATGACAATGATCCTAAGGATGACCCAGATGCCGCAAAGGTGCACTGGTTGTTCCTTCTTCCAGTGGAATGAGGAGCCTAAGAAGTGATAGTAACTGAAAAAGTAAAGCCAGCAGTTAACTACGGAAGAGCTGAAGAGAGCCCATGAACAACGGGTGCGTGCAGAACAGCATCAGTAAAAAGCTCAAACTAGTGACACCTGGAGAGTCTGAATTCGATTATCTAATGCATTGTTCAATGAGGGAAGAGGGTGACGATGTAAGATAAATACCTTGGTAGATTCTAACTTGTCACGTTGAGCCATAAGTCTCGCGATCTCGCACTACTAAACAAATTTCTCAACATCCTTGGATTGTCCCACTTTGGTTGGGACATAGCAAGTTGATCCCATATATAATACATCTCAGAGTGAAATGAATCAATGGACTGACCTGGTTCCTAATGTACCTAGTAACGGTTTTTGGTGTGCAAGAGCAGCAGAGGAGGAGTATTGCTTGTCTAGAAGATCCCTTACTTCTTTTCGGTATCATAATTTCCAAAAAGCATATTAAGGGACAGGATTGATGAGTTAGAGAACAAAGTAAGAATTTGATTATTAACCGCGTCCACTATTTAAGACGTTCCGCGGATGCATCGTCTAGTTTATCGTCAATGTGTTCAAGGATGACACGGGAACCAATAACGTAAAGCCACACTTTGCATCCTCTGTTGAAGCTACGCATAACATGTGCCCAGTGACTATAATTGAACTGACCAAGGATATCAAAATGGGTTGAAGCACATCATCTTTATCCATGACATGTGAATAAGTGAAAATTAGAGGAGGTTACACAAGAACTAGTATATAGAAGCGCGCAGAACTGCTCCAAACAGAGGCCAAAATCAAACTAAGACCGCCTAATTTAGCTTAGAGGTCAAAAGGCTGGTCTAGAAGGGGTGAAGCAGCCAAATAACTGTTACGGGCTAAATCGGTGGTAGCAACGCGTGGCGGCGACTGCGGCCGCGACAGATTCTTAGGTGGCGTGTGAGGGCATGTGAAGTGGCAGTTTTGGCTGGAATTTTTTGAGATTGGTAAGAGGACCCAGACAAAGGTAATCATTTAGTCCGTTCACCGGAGAAGGAAAAGAAGATACATATCAGAGTAGAAATAGAGGCATAGTGGCAGAGCTACTAACAGCGCGTGGGGGCGCATGGAGGGTAGTTTCTGGCAGCAATTTAAATGGTTTTGAACAGGAAACCAATAATAATTTGGCACAAGGTTGATCAGCGAATCGACAATTAAGCAATAACGAATCTCATTACCAGCGGGAGAACAATCAAAGAACCCCTAAAACAAACCCAATGATACCATGATGAAGTGGATAAGGGTTGTTGTACTCTAATATTAATGTGCTCGTCCTAAAAATATTGATCAAACTTTTTTTAGACTATTCAAAAAAAATTGATCACTTTCAAATTGTCATATACGTCACTTTCACTCTTATAACCTTTTTTCACTTTTAAAAGTGGCTAGCTACACTGTCGTATATTGTAATCCCTATTGTCCAAGTAATGGGAGCTTTTGCCCAAGCATCAACAAGGACAATATTTTGAATTGGTTTAGCTGTCCATCTTAGCCAAAATTGCCTTCTCCCCTTCAAATGTCTCTCCCCCCGAGCAGTTTGGTGTGACTATCACGAGATATAACAATATACCACGAATTTCAAGTTACTCGTCTAATATTAATCTACTCATTTACGAGTTCACCTCCATTTAAATGAAAACATAAAGAGAAAATTAAGCAATTAGGAGACCATATTTAAATGGGAACAGTTGTGATAGGCTGCATGCGGGTCACGTGTGCTAAATTTAACATCTTTCTTTTGAAGATGTCCTTGCAAATAGGATAATCAAAGATTGTCAATTTTGACGAAAGACAAATTTTACCATTGATCTAGAATCAAATAAACAAGATTAATCAAGGGCATTAAGCTGATGAGGTGTATATATTAATGTAACTTTTACCTTACGCAACAATATTCGCAAAGTTGTGCAAGCCTCCTATAAATTCAAAGTCGAAAGAATTAAATTAACTTACCTATATATGAGCTATATAAAAGGAGTTCAAAATTGATTTAAATCCTCCTCATAATCAAACTAAGTTTAGAATTACTTATCAGATATGTGCAGAAAGTTCAAATCCTAAAAGCTCTAGGTTTCTAGTTCTTTTCTATAACTCTCTAACACCAAACTCCCTTAAATAATAAAGCACAAACCGACTAGTCCTTATTTGTCTGTACTTCGCAAATAAAAGTATCCACCAAAATTACTAAAACTACAAAAATAACCTAAAACATAAGATAATTAGTAATAGATTATTTGGGTCTTACAATCACAACCACACATCACAACGAACCACCACCACAACCTCCGAAATTCAATCATCGCTACGGTCATCGGTCAACCACCATTCCCACCACCGATATCATATAGCCACATCAACCCCCCTCCATTATCGCCGTTGGTCAACCATCATCACCAATGCGACCACCATACCCGCATCAGCCATCACATCCAAACTCTGCTCCACCATTGTACCTATATCAACTAGCCTACCACGACCTCAGATTTTCTATTTCTATTATGCTTGGGCGCATGCATTTTGGGATGAATTTGGGGTCGGGGTAGGCGGGGTGGAAGGGGCGGGGGGGGAATCGATGGGGATGGAATGGGATGGGGAAGGAAGATGACAATCGATGAGAGAGGAAACATGTGAGTGAGAGAAAAGGTTTTTAGTTTTATTTGTTTTTATACTATTGCCAAAATGACCTTAGTAATATATAAAGTTAGAGATAATTTTGAGTGTTTTCTTTTTGTGAGGGTTTCAGACAGAAACTACGTGACCCAAGATGGATATAACATGGCGAAGTGGCAGTTTTCCCCTAAAAAAACCTATAGACGTTTCGTAAAAAGAGGGGTTGACCATCATTTTTTATATTTTTTGCGTAAAGATTTTGGAAGGTGAAGTTGTTGAGCGCCAAATTTAAAACTTTAAGGTGCTTATTGCAATTAAATCTTGTGAGTACCTAAAATGCAATTACTCTGCCTCAAGGAAATAATGATATCATCAGCAAACAACAATCGGACAACGTAGCCCCTGTTGCGTGAACATTGGCATAGCCACTTTGCTAAATAAGAGTTTTTGCCTGTGTTATTGCATAGCCACTTTGATTTTCATCTAGTAGCTCAAAATTCTAAATTAAAGCATTTCTTCTTGACTCTTATTTTCTGATTTACGTCAAAGATAAGAGGAAATTGTAGTTTCCCGTTGCAAGAGAAATAAGATGAGTTGGTGCAAGCACCTCCACAGTCGTAATTCCAAAGGTTCGTTGCATCTTTCACGTAGCACTACAAGAAAATCCACTTTTAGCGACGGACAATTCCATCGCTAAAAGTGGGTAATCTGTTGATAAAGACTTTTACGACAGACTGTCCGTCGCTAAAAGTCCGTTGTTAAAACCCCGTCACTAAAAGATTAGCGACAGATTTTGGTGATCCGTCGGCAAAATTTATACTTTTAGCGACGGATATAATTACTTTTAGCGACGAAATTTTCCGTCGCTAAAAGTATTTTATATATTTTTCTAATTTTTTAATTTCTAAATAAAAATCTTTTAGCGACGGAATTTCCGTCGCTAAAAGTCTCTCTAAATATTGACCAACAGATTTTTAACAACACAATATCATTGCTAAAAGCCTGTATATAAAAATATTTACCATTTTGTAGAAGAACTTTTAGCAACGGAATTCCGTCGTTAAAACCCAAAAGGCTGTTTTTTCTATTTTTATTAATTTTTAAAATGCCAAATTTGTTTTAGACAATTACTTCTTATCAACTAATCTAACAATAATTTAATTATTTAAATTAGGATTCATCTTTACCAAATTCCAAGTAAAACAAATGAACACCAACACCACACAACTTCCCTTTTCCCTGCACTTTGTCACATTCTGCAACCACAACACACACATACACTATAAAACATATACACCACACAAATACACTACCCAAGCACTCACGAGACCATGATGCCGGGCAATACCATTATCTCCCCCATTTACACCTTCTCACACAACACACAGTCACATATACACACCAAACACACACACACCGCACTCTCAAACACACGCACACTTAGACACAGATTCACACAGCTACCTACGTATATAACCTATGCAACCTGCACACTTACACAATACACAGAAATACACTTATGGCTACAATATTACCGACTGTACTTTCGATAATACACAAAAAAACATACACAAAAAACTCATATATCTTAGCTTTTTCAGTGAACAAAAAATTAATCCACAGTAGAAATGCTAGGTATTGGAAGTAGATAAAACAGCAGAAGTCACGAATAATACTTGAAGATATGAATCAGTGTAAGATGGAGGCATCAGCTTGATTTGAATCCATGATATCTTAGGCATCAACTCGAACCTTACCTTTATTGCAAGGATAAAATCTAAGTTACAAAAGAGAGAGGAATCGTAGATCTGGGCGGCATTGGTGAGGGCGGCCGACCGCCGTTCGTGACCGGTGACTGAGGCACCGTTACGGTCGTGACCGGTGACTGAGGCACCGTGACAGCCGTGACCGGTGACTGAGGAGCCGAAAGTGACTGTGACTGTGAGCATCACTTCGTCTGGTTCGCTACTTTGTCCGGCTCGTAGATCTAGGCTAGATCTGGCCAGAGTTGGACTTGGTGAGGGCCTTCGACCGTCATCCGTGACCGGTGAGTCGGCCAAGTGTGGCTCCGCCCCTGGTGGCCGGTGACAGTGAAGATCGGCGGGGCAGAAGCGCATGGGGCTGTAACAGCCGGGCTTGCACGGCTATTATGCCGGTGGGGCATGCCTAGCTACTGACGTTGGCGGGGCTGTGGTGGCAGGGGGTGAGGCAAGGGGTCCTGTAGAGAGAGAAAGAGAAAGTTGTACAGCCCCCGGAAGAAAAGAATGCAACTAGGGTTTGTGTGTATTTAAGTAACTTTTACTGATGAAATAAATCCGTCTCTAAAAGTCCGTCGCTAAAAGTAATTTAAAAATTATTTTTTTTAAAAAAAAGTTTTTCAAAAAATGAAGAATTTTTTAGGGCTAATTACACTCATGTCCCTGAGGTTTTGGGGTAATTACACGCGAGGACACAAAGTTTCAAAATGTAACATACGTGACCAAAAACGTTAAAAAAAGTAACACTTTTATCCAACCGTCAGTATTCCGTCCAAAAAGTATAATTTTTGTCATTACGTATTTTGAAAATGGCAATACTACCCCTGTACAGTATATCGTCACAAAAAGTATAATTTTCTCTCTCCACAATTTAAACCCTAAATCTGAAGTCACCGCCGGCAGCCTCCCTCCGCCGCCCCATGCCGCCAGCAGCCCCCCTCCCCACCACCGCCGGCCATAAACTCAACTGATCAGACCACCATGACCCAACAACGGGCCACCACCGTAGGCACCAGTCTCCTGCTCGACGCCTTACACCATTTTCGGCGAGGGCAGATGGCCAACAATGGCCACTGCTATTCTTCACCGGCGATTGCCACCAACCAAACAACCACAACTGCTCGCTTCCACAGATCGGCCCACCCACTGTTGCTGTCGGCAGCAGACCCACCACCAGGCATCGATCGCACCGATGGGCGCGATGGTGCAAGCCCATCGTGGTGGTGATGGCACTGCCTTGCTGGTGGTCACGGTGGCATGCATCTCGATGGAGGAGGCCGGTGTCGCGACGTAGCTCGGTGATGCTTGCGATCTCGAACGGCGCGGGGTACGGAGGTATGGCGACCCCGACAGGCAGATCGGTATGGCGACAGCGATCTTGCGGCGCCGGTGCCTCGCCGGAGGGCCTGCTACTGCGCTGATGGGGAAGGGGAAGGTAGACGGCGTGGGGGGTGTGGGTGCTGGGTGTGGGGAGAGGAAGAGGCAGACGCGTGGGGGTGGGGTGGGGGCGCGGGGGGGTAGGGGTGGGTGGTGGGTGTGGGGAGAGGAAGAATAAACAGTAAATTAAGTGGGTAATTGATTTTAAAGTCAGGGGCAATCAAGTCTTTTTGTTAAAACCGTTAAGTATTTTTGTATTCCGTTTATCAATGGACATAAGTGTTACATTTTGAAACTTTGTGTCCTCGCGTGTAATTACCCCCAAACCTCAGGGACATGGGTGTAATTAGTCCAATTTTTTAAATTCAAATTAGCGACGGATTTATTGTCGGTAAAAATCCGTCGGTAAAAGTTCGTCGCTGAAGATAGTTACCGACGAAAAATTTTGTCAATTAAAATATTTAGCGACAGACTTTTATCGACGGTAAATCCGTCGCTAAAAGCGCTTTTCAGCGACAGAAATTGGCCCGTTGCTAAAAAACCGTCGCTAAAAACTGTTTTCCTTTAAGTGTAGTCGGTTTAGGTGACTATTCGCAAGCAGTCATCTGAAGATTTCTTTCCCTTTGCCATTGTTTCCAAAGGGAAAAAAAAGACAAAATGTGTGCTCTTTTTCCCTCTATTTCGGCAACAGTAGAATGTGGTTGTTTTGGGCACGAGAAGAGTTCAAATGTGGTTGTCTAGTAATTAGCATTTGATCGAGGATGAGAAAGATTAGAAAATGGATGTAACATGGGAGGACTCATGTTTCGGTGTAACTGCCAGATTCTATGTCTAGTTCTTGGTTCTAGGTCTTGGATACTGACACATACACTCCCACACTCGTTGAATCTCACACATAAGTATTTGCACTTTTGTCCATTTTGGTAGGGCAGCAATTAAAGCATGAAGTCATTTCATAGTAAGACGAAAAGTTATGCAACACATGCAGCGATAAATGAAATTCAACAGTTATACAACATGTTGGTAGTGCCCAATGGATTACTTTTCAAGCTTACCTTACTTTTTTTTTCCCCAATAATTGTACAGATCTTGCTTTATCCCTGCTTCAGTGCTACCCTAAGCTAGCCTGTGAGGAACCCTGCCCTTTGCTTGCAATGACTATAATCTACAATGCATTCCCAAGCCGGACACGGTTCAACTTCTGGCAACGAATAATATATACTTGTAAGTCTCTCTACCTTTTTATTTCATCTCCTTTATTCACCGTTTTCGGTTTTTCTAATTTGACCTCACATTTTATTAAAATTCTTAGCTACCATAATGGTTAAGGGTGCAATTTAAGTGGGGTGGATAGAGTTTCCACCCAACGCAAGTAAAACCCTGTATTTTTACAAATCAACCTACTTTAACCCAAGAAAAAATTATTGTTTGGGTGGGTTGGGTTGATTGGATTTGAATAAGTTGATGAAAACATAGAAGTTTTCAAATATTATAAGAAATAAACTGGTGGTGGATAGTTGACTTCGGTGATGGTTGCTGGTGGCTGCCCATGGTGGCAACCGCCGACTGGACAGCGGCCAATGGCGACAGCCGATGGTCAGTGACTACTGGAGGTGAGACCAGCCACAAGTAGTGTCTCGCTGTCGTAAGCAGGGTGGCGGCCAGCCATGGCGACAGGCCGTGGGACGTGGCGGCAATGGCTGGTTGGTGACTGCCAAAGGTGGTAGTTAGCAACGGCCAGCATCCGGATGTTGTCGATAATGTGGTGATCGGCGGCGGTCGAAGGCGACGGTGGCCGTTGACGAAAGTTGGTTATCAATGATTACTAGAGGTGCTCACCAATGACGGCCAACCTCCGGCTACCATCGGCAGCGGGTGGCAACGACAGGTAGTTGTTGCCATCGACAGTGGTTGAGCCGGTAGCTGACCTTGAGAGTGGAGGCATGTGGTTGAAACAACTGCATGCGAAGGAGGTGGTGGCCGACAGATGATGGTTTAGGCAGCGGAGGTCGCGTCTTTCCAGCAGTGTCGACTGGTCGAGCAGATGGCGATGCTACAACATAAGTAAGTTTGGTGGAGTTCTTATTTATGGAACTTACCAAAAAAAAAAATGAATTTTATAGAAGGTGTTTGCTCCTTTATTCGGCCTAAGTCCCTCGTTCAATGATGAGGCAAGTTTGTTGTTGGCGTTTTGTTTCTCAGTTTCTAGCCTTGTTTAGAAGTCTCTAAACATAGTAGTACTTCCAAACAAACTTTTTTGGATGTTCTCGAACACGTTCATCATCTGCTGGGCATGTTTGTTGCTCAGAATTTCCTACCTATAGAGATTCTCTCCTTGATATTCGAAAGGGTCAAACTGATCTTCCCCCACTTTTCTACCCTCACAGGGCCCTCTGAGTTAAAGGTTTTTCAGTAGGATTTCTCCTAGTAACAATCATTCTTCAGTATTAGCACACAAATGTGTTTCACTGGGTGTGCCAAAAAGCTTTCGCTTGTGAAACGCTCAAGCACGTACCCTTAGGATGGGGGAGAAGGGAGGTTACTAGATGTTGTGTGTGAGGCATGCTAATTTCTAGCGGGTCCAGGTGTGAAACGCAATTCCCAAATAGTTAAACAATCTGGCATTTGGGGAGTGTGCCTCTTTTGACTTCTGTCAAACAATCTACGAGGAATTGAAAATATCCTCCGAGTTCTTTTGGCCTAAGGTTCTAAGACTTTTTTTAAGCTATTCAAGTTACCTCTACTCATAGTACTATTCCAGTTCTTTACCTTCATAGTTTTTGGAGTGAATAACTCTCACAAAATTGATAACATTCTGATTGTACAAAGCACTAGTTCAAAGATTGGATACACGTTGGGGACTGTTTGAGTGAGTCAAGTAGTTGGTTTGATGGTCAAAACCTATTTACTTAATATAAATGATGGTCGTGCTAATGTCAACCATAAGCTTGTTTGTGTTTGTTACTGAAGCTGGTTAATCGAGACAACATTTATGGATTTTTACAGATGAGTTCTAATCATTTAGCCTGCAGTCGATCCAATCTGAAGCTACCACCTGTCTAAGCATACTTATTTTACCTTATGCTCACGCTCAACATCCTTGGTTCAACATAACTTTGTCACGTGTTGAGGCTAAACAGAACCTTGTTTTACCTTTTTAGCTAAGTTTTGATCCAGCATCTGCCATATTTTTTACCAATCGTCTCTTGACGACACGTTGTGCTGTTAAAACGATAGGCTCTATGAGTGAGCCATATGTCCTTTTCTTTGCTCAACTCTAGCACGTGTGGTTGCCATTGTTGCCCTTGATTTGACAGTTTTGATTGGACAGACACCAGGTTGCTCTAGGATGAACCAACCTTGATAGAGATTTTCCCGTAGGCCATTTCTAGCTCCTTGATGACGTGGCATGCTTGATGCCATTTGGACTAATCAGCTTGGCTTACGCTGATAGCGATTTTACTTGATGCAAAGAAAGAATGAAACAGATATTAAATACGAATTTTTTTTAAAGATCAAGATATAGCACTCAGTGAATTCTAACCAACCGGTGTCATTGTCAAGAATCGATGGTCATCGTTTTGCCAGTGCCACCGCTATCATCAACACCACACCGATATCCCCCTTAGCACCCACCAACACCATTGCCTGACAGCTTTGCTACTAAGGGAAATTTAGAGGGGAGAGAGAGAGAGAAGACTAAGGTAGCGTTTGGTAACACTTCCAGTTTTGGTTTTCTATTTCAAAAAAAAAAAAAAACCAAAACCAGTTTAATATATTTTTTTTTTACAAAAACATAAGGGTGTTTGATTACCCAATTTTTATTTTGAGTTTTTTCTTTAGTGGTGGTTTGCGGTGACGGTGGTGGGGGGTGGCTGTCTGTGGTGGGCGGCAGCTGCCGGCGGTGGGAGGGTGGTGGTGATCTCAAAATAAAAACCAAGACTGAAACCGAAAACTCATTTTTGGAGTTTTAAAAAACAGCCCTATTTTAAAGACTGGTTTTCAAAACAGAAGGAAAAAAAAATGAAAACTGTGTGCCAAACACTTTTATTTTCTCCAATTTACAAAACTGGAGAAAAAACTGGGAAAACAAGTGTTACCGAATGGAGCCAAGATTGGTGGATTTTGTAAAGAATTTGGCAAAATTTTCAACTCCTTGTCTAATAAGCGGCTGCGGAAGAATTCAAGGAAAAAAAGAGAGAAGTGATCTAGTTTTCACCTAGTGTTATGCACGGTCTTAGATAAGAAGCTTCTTACATGAACATGGCATATCCCATCCCCAGAGTCTTACATGCCATTTTGTTCTTAACGAAGACTGTTTTACCATTAAGTGTACCATAAGTTATAAACCCAAGGGATGACGGAGTGGCAAAAGGTTTTGACGAATAATCTCAAGGTTCAGAGTTCGAGACCCGAGTTTGAATCTCCATAATGACGGGCTATATAAACTACCGTTCTGACTATTAATTCCAAAAGAAAAAAGGGTTGTAAACCAACCCTTGAGAGGGCACATATGATAAAATTCAAAATTTAAAATCTACTCATCTAAAGAGCATCCGTCCTAAAGTGTCAATGAAAGAAGAATGTCTGAATTATTCGATTTATGCTTTCCAACAAAACCAACAACATATGAACTAGCTAACTGGTTTCCATTCTTTTTCTTCATCATCATCGAACATTCAACTCTAACATGCCCTATCTAATGACAATAGTAACACTCTGGTTTTCTTTTTCGGGATTTGGGCTTAGAACTTCTATGAGATCTGCCTCTACCTTTCCCAGAATTCTATTCTTTTGAAAAACCTCTGCTATAATAGGAATTTGGACCCTTAGCAAATAACCCATTTGTATGATTTAAGCCCTCAACTTCTTAGAGTTCAACAAAGGCTTATCATCGTCAAAAGAAGTAGAATCTCGACCATACAACACAGAGTTAACAAAATTATTAAACTACGTAAGCAAGTGAGATAACAAAATTAGTGCCTGATTTTTGTCTTCAACTTTTATCTTTATTCAATTCGTTTAACTGCTCTTGCACGGGTGTACCTTCATTCAGCTTCAAGGTATACAATCAATGTTTCAAGCACAACTGATTGATGAGACGCTTCGTAATGAACAGACTACCGAATTTCAATATTAGCTTCATTGCTTTATCTCCATTAGGAATTTCTCGAAAAACCTTACTTGAGAGGGGAAGCTAAACATTGTTGTGGGCTTTGTCCTTGATTTTGACTTTCTCTACCTGGTCATCGTATTTGCGTACTACCCAGCCAGAGTATGTATTATACCTTTGTGCTGCAAAAAGACTCACCTTTTGATGTGCCATATTATCACCCTTAAACAGAACTACTTCAAATCTAACTAAAGTAGCGAACATCGTGAAACCAACAGCTCAGATACTAGTTTCCTATGCCAGGTAGCAAACCAAAGATTGCTAATCACCAGCGGCAGTCAATAACACCAACAAAATAGTAAAGTAGACAGGATATGAGTTTGACCATTGCATAAGTCCACAGGGAAGCATAACATCAGATTTCACAATAAGAAAGATAAAATATACAGATGTCTCTCGAAACCTTTTTCAAAAGTTGCACAAGACAGAAAAAAAATACCTCTTCAACCCAAACCTTATCTCCCTAATACAGTATATATGGCATGTAGTAGGACTAAGGAACCAAAATGAGCCAGGACTACATAAAGAGGGGCCCTACACTACAAAAAAAAAAGGAGTTTAGCCGACACTTTTTAAGTGTCGCTAACGATTATTTAAGTGTCGCAAAAAGGTTTTCCGACACTTCAACAACACTTTTCTTAAATGTCGCAAAATCGTCCGTCGGGAATTCCTGACACTTCCAATACATGTCGGCAATTCATTTGGGATATTTGCAATGCTTATAAGTGCCTCTTATGAGGTCCATGAGTCAGCCTAGTTTGTGACACTTATATGAAAAATGTCGCCAAATTTGCGACACTTTAGTAAAAGTGCCAAAAATATTTGGTAGCATTATCTTGCAAGTGTTGTTTTTATAATGGCACTTTCAACAAGTGTCACTAGAGTTCAGCCATCTGTTTCAACAAAACATCGAGAATGTGTTTCAACAAAACATCGAGAACCTTTGTAGAAAACCCTGGCCTAGGCACTTATAATAGCGAGATTCTAAAATGTAGCAAAAGTGATTGTTTTTTATTTTTGGGTATTTCCCGGCCCAATAAAATAACAACCAAGACAATTTAACTAGCAAATAAGTTAATTATGAACCAACTACAAATAATTTCATTCAACCACAACAAATATCCAACATCCATGTCCATAGGCTATTTTAACCATCACAGTTGAACCTAAAGACTTTCTTACATCCAAAAAGTTAACATAGAAGATCTCTCTTTTAGTCCCACAAGCGTATTAATCAGTCCAACATTTAAACTAAACCTGCAAAAAAGGAAAAACAAAAAGTCCCAGAAAAAGGTTACACACGAATTAACTGGTGTAACATAAGCAAATTCAAACCAGAGAAACTAATATCCTAAAAGAACGCAACGACATAAGAAAAATATTCATCTACATCCTTTAAAAACGACTGCACTATAAGATTAAAAAGGTGAATTTATCACCTGATTTCATAATTCGAAAGGAAAAGCATTTAGCAACTTTTCAAAGACGTTAAAGTTTGCTAAAAGGCAAAGCTCTTACCATGCTGGAAGTGTGGGAACCCCTCGTAAATAACCATGTACATTTCTCTTTTGGTAAAATAAGCTAGAGCTGAGGGGCTCTTTAAGAAGTATTTTACTAATTGTTTAAAAATGAGAAGTCTAATTCAGTCGCTGGAGGTACATCCACTAATATAAATATTGCCTAGATCTTCACAAGCCACCTAAACAAAGAATACTAGAATACAAATGGTTAGAAACTGGGAGAGAACTTTTGATTTTATTTCAAAGGTACTTGTGATCATTGAATGTTGGATAAATGAATTCAACACAAATTATTTTGGTATCAAGTTCATCATTGTCTAAGCCTTGGATATCTTATCTGTCACAAAGCACTCTAGAAGGCAGGCAAGAACAGAAAATCTTTCAGAGAACTCGGGCAGATATTAACAATTCTTGAGAGGTTCAAAGGCATTTCGCTCACCCTATATTAGACCTGCTCGTTTATTGGTTAAGATCTCTGTTGTGCTAACTGAGACAGTGAGACCTAAAGAAAAAGCTCGTCTATCATTTTTAATATTAAAGGATTGGATACAGTGGAAAAACTATTACTAGATCTATTCTTACATTAAATTACAATACCTATATCAGGTCTGTTACCCTACCGTGGTTATTAGCTAGATTCACTGCTTCCTTTTACATTATGACGATGGACAAAAAGAAAGGGAAACGACTGCTACTGAGACCATAGTGATATTTACCATTCGGCCTATTTAAGAATAACAACAATAGAACAGAGAGAAGTGGTCATGTATAGATAGCTGCAAGTGGTATCTTTTAGCTCCTGGCTTGGAAACGATGTCTTCCTTGTAAATTGCAAGTGTTGTAAAAAGATGTCCTATAACAGCATCAAGAGATTAATAGAAAATCACTTTAAACGTGCATGTAAAACTTATAAATTTCTATGCTCCGAAACAAATATAGTTACAATGGTCACCGAGATACAATTATTTCAACAACCAAAATATCGTACCAGAAGTGTTCAGCAAGTAAGTTGCTAGTCTCTTTTGCTGCCTGTATTCAATGCTTGACATATATCTACTCGATAACAAGCCTTCCCTATGGTGTGAGTCCCTAAAAGTGGCCTTCTTCCACCACTCTGAGGCTTCACCTAGGTATCAAGTTCTAAATAAATCAAACATGGGACTATGTACAATTATAATTTTCACGAAAGATATTTAAGTTTACAAATAATATCTAATGTACACTGTTGCGGCAGTGTATCCAACCAAGCAAACTACAGGTATAAGATGACATTAATAGAATGAAGATGAAGAAAAAGTAAAAGAAGACATAAGATAGAATGCGGTAAGGATGCTCTTCATAGTTGGCTAAGTCTTCCATAAATTTTAACCACTGAACATGTTCAAGTAGGAAATAATAATAGCCACTTCATTTGTTGCTCAAAAATTTATTTTAGGTACAAACTGGTATAAGAACTAGATAACATGGCTACCTGTCAAATCATTTCTCAAATCTTTTACTTTTGTAAATGTAATTGGTAATGATCCTTCAGTTTGGTATCTATAGGTAAATGCCTTTTTCTCTATCTCGTCCAAACCTACTACGAAACATTCTAAACTAAGGCCTTCTTTATTCAAAAAACTATGAACGAGATTTCACAAATAATACATTATGCACAATGTTTTCATGTGTTTGTTGCCCCAGTAAAAAAGTATTAGAAATTAAAGAAAGAATTAGCTTTTCCAAATAAGTTCATTCAAGCATATAAACAAACAGTTGGTGTGCACAATAGAACCATCTTCAGGGAACCTGTCACTGGTAACATAAATCATATCCACTTAAGAAACGAGAAGGGGCAGAATATAATTCTATGTTCAATCAGGAGATCAAGAAGGAGAAAACATGCTCTTCACTACAGAAGCCCAGCAATTAAGGAACCCGTAATTAAGCTAATCCTATCAGTTAATCAAATAGTGCCAATTCTAGTCGAAATTGGATCTATTCAGAAGCCCAGCAATTAAGGAACCCGTAATTAACCTAATCCTATCAATTTATCAAATAGTGCCAATTCTCGTCGAAATTGGATCAAATATTGCCAATTCTAGTCGTAATTAACCTAATACTGTTACATTTTCAGTTGCAAGTCTGTTCAAAAGAGGAAATTAGGCTTTGATAGAGAGAGAAAATGAAGTATACAAAATGGCAAAAGGTCCATACCTGATTGTTAAGTCAAAGATCATCCATCAACCCCTATCGGTGAAGACCAACATATCCAGAGAGGATTGATTGTTGGTGGTGTACGTTTGTTCAGAAAGAGCGCTCGTTTCCAAAATCCTTCTCCCAAAAATATTTAGTCCCCCGTATTTTATTAACATGATATAATTAGACAAAACGTGGTCGTTTAGATTATAAGTTTATTGATGCTTTACTGTAAATGTCACTATTATGCGACACTTAAAAGAATGTCACGTTCATTAACGCCGCTACGCCCAATGCCGACACTTAATATGTGACACGTAGAGAAGTGTCGCAAAGGTTGTGACACATTTATATTTGTGTCGGTAAATTTGCGACAGGATTGTCAAAGCGTCGCAAAATAGAACTAGTTAACGACATTTTCTAAAGTGTCGTAAAATAAGTGTCGCCTTAGCCCCCTTTTTTTGTAGTGCTAAGAATGTTAGAGGGGGCCTAAAAAATATTGTTGCAGGGTACTGCCTTATTATTGTAACAGACAATTACAAATGATATGGCGGAAAATACTTGCCCAGTTAGATGGTGACATGTGGAAGGGTTGACTCATGGTCAGCCCAGTCTATCCCGGATTTAAGGTTTACCATATTGGTAAAACCAGGATCCTAACATAATCACGAAAGGGTTGTGACGTGATCTCCAAGGATCTTAACATGATCCTAATTGATCTGTCCCAAGGCCCATCCGTCAAGACTCACAAACCTATTGGGAGTCTTCTACCTATGGCTATAGAAAGGGAACTACCCCTAGCTACGAAGCCAACTTCTTTATAGAAGAGGTGATCCCGGAGAACACATCTATCAGTTTGAGATGAACATGTTGCTTCTTAAGTATCGGAGAGTCATCCGAGAAACCCCACCTAGAATGACTCCATGTTTTGTTTTGCATATATATCCTCTGGCTGTTTCCCAATCAAGTTTTTCCAGAAACAAATTGGCACCATTCATGGGACCACGACAGGGAACATAGGCCAATCAGTCACCATCTAGAGCTCCAGTTAGTTGCTCTGATGAAATCATCACTCATCATGAAGGCTTTCGAATGTATATGATCTTTATGATCTCTATCAAACATGTTGCTTCTTCAAGTATCGGATGCTATCATGTGTAGAAGGTTTCCCACCACTCTACGAAAGGTCGCACACGCATGGTTCAAGTCTCTCCAACCGAGATCCATCCAATGTTTTGACCAACTCTTGGATCTCTTCCAGAAACCTTTGTGAGCAATAGCTCAAGAAGGAAAAACTCAGCAAGCTTGCTAATGTAGTGCAAGATAAGAATGAGTCCCTAGCTCATTATCTTGGGCAGTTCAACGCGGTAACCTTAAAGGTGGACAATCTGGATGAGTCGGTCAAGTACACCGCTCTCCTTCAAGGCCTCTGACCCACGTCTAAGTTTGCATTCTCCGTCAATAAGAGCCCCCCAAGGAATGTGAGTGCTCTTTTATAAAAAGCTAATGAATACATTCAAGCAAAAGAGTACCTAGAGACTCATAGAGGGCAACGAAATAGAAGCTGCGAGGAGTAAGGATAGCGGCCCTGCGAAATAAGTTTAGGCAACAGGGAGAAGCCCAAACGTTCAAAACGCGACGAGCGATGCCTCAAATATTTGTTCCACATGAAGAACTTGACGCCGCTCAATGCTAAGCCATCATAGATATTACATGAGATCAAAGACAAAGAGGCCCTTAATTGGCCAGAGAAGATGAGATCTTGACCAAGTAAAAGAGACAAAAACATGTGGTGCCATTTTCACAATGATCACGGTCATAGGGCTGATGATTCCGAATCGTTCAAGCAAGCAATTGAAGCCCTGACTAAGTGCGGACACTTGAAGAAGTATGTGGCCTGCAAAAAGGTTGAAGAAAAGTAACCCCAGTTACTAAGGAAAGAGAAGAACGAGAAGAGAATGCGGGCACGATCAATACCATATCTGGTGACATAGAAGCATGAGGCTTGTCCGCACAGGCTCGCTAGCATACACGAGAGAAGTATGCATAACTAGTCAGCTCTTGAGCAAGCAACAAAAGACTTTGCCCATGCCCGTAATCTCCTTTTTAGATGATGATCTAGGGATAGGAAGACCCTCCATGACGATCCAGTAGTCATCACCCTCAAAATAGGGAGTTTTGATGTGAAGGGCATCTTAATCGACAATGGGAGTTCAACTAAGTCCTGTTCTACGAAGCTTTCAAAAAGATGAACATCCGACAGATCATTTTCGTAAGACAGGTACACCGTTCTTTGAATTTTTCAACCATCCGATCACAGTTGAAGGTGTCATCGCACTCCCTGTTGCAATATGTATGCTTCTGGCTCAAGCTAATCTAATGCTAGATTTTGTGGTGGTGCATGTCCTATCACCCTACAATGCCAAACTTGGACGAACCACCCTAGTGTTTACATATTTTCTCAAAATAAAATACCTCACGGAGCATGGAGTTGGGGAAGTCAAGGGAGACCAAAAATGGCCTAACAGTGCAACGTAGCGTTATGTCGGGCAAAGAATAAGGATGTGCTTACCATCCAAGATCTCTAAGATGAGATTAAGGCGTAGAGAGGCGAGCCCGCTGAAGATCTCACAAACATTAAAGTTTATCCTAGAGTTAAAGACAAGATCGTCCGAATAGGTTCGACCCTAAAGGAGGAACTTAAGCTCAAGCTTATTGACCTTCTATGAACTTACACAGAGATTTTCTCATGGACCACGGCAGACATACCCAAAATCGATCCTAAAGTGATCACACATCGGCTCAATGTTGATTCGCCAAAGAAGCCTGTCAAGCAAAAGAATGGGACTTTCGCGCCTGAGGGACAAGAAAAGATCGATGAAGAACTGGATAAGCTACTGGCTACTGGGTTCATTAAAGAGATCCATTGTCCAGACTGGATCACCAACATCATCATGGTTCTTAAATCAGGTGGCAGATGGCAAATATGCATTGACTTTACGAATCTCAATAAAGCTGGCCCAAAGGATAGCTATCCACTCCCAAGGATTGATATCTTTATCAACGGTACTTGAGGGCACGGAGTGCTCAGCTTTATGGACACCTATTCAGGTTATGACCAAATCATGATGCACGAAGATAACATTCAAAAGACTTCGTTCATCACGGAGCATGGGCTATATTACTACAAATAACCTTTGGGCTCAACAACGCCGGACCTACATATCAATGCTCGATGAACATGATCTTCCATGGCCTTATTGGCAAAAACATGGAGGTCTATGTAGGCGATATACGGGTAAAAGTGTCAAGGTCGAGCTCCATGTCGAGGATCTCAAGGAAACGTTCGACATCCTGAGGTGATACAACATGAAGTTGAACCCACTCAAGTGCGCGTTCGGAGTGCATCAGGAAATTCCTAGGCTTTAGTCTCTCAGCGAGGTATCGAGGCTAACCCAGAGAAGGTACATGTTATCCAGGCCATGACACCCCCAAGATTATTAAGAAAGTTCAAGAGTTAATGCGTCGAGTCACGACTTTGAGAAGGTTCATCTCTAGGTCAGTCGAATGAAGCTTACCTTTTTTCAAAGCCATCAGAGAGCAAAAGACTTCGCTTTGACGGAAGACTACGAAAGATCTTTTGGTGAGCTCAAAGAATATTTGGCCTCTCCCGCTCTTCTTTCTAAACCATTCCTCAGAGAATATTCAGAAGCCAATCTATTATGTAAGAAAAGTCTTGCAAGACATGGGGAAAAGGTACCTAAAGATCAATAAGATGGACTTAGTTATAGTTACATCAGCAAGACTCCTTCAGCCGTACTTTTAGTCTCACACAATCATGGTCTTAATAGACCAGCCTTTAAAGAAGATCTTGCTAAACCTCAGTGCCTCAAAAAGATTGGTGAACTGGTTGGTGGAGCTAGGGGAGTTTGATATCCACTACAGACCGCGCACTGCGATCAAGGATCAATCCTTGGCAGATTTCATTATTGAGTGTACGGTGCCTGAAGACCCTCCACAATTGATCACCTCTAAAGCCCAAGATCTTGGGTCTTTTATGTTGATGGCTCTTCATCACTCAGTAGCAGCAGCGTGGGACTCATCTTAGTAAGCTTGGAGAACTTTGTGATTGAGTATGCACTCCACTTTGATTTTTAGGCATCAAGCAACGAAGCAGAATGTGAAGCTCTTCTCGTGAGAATAAGGTTAGCTCATGTCTTGAAGGTGGATTCATTATCAGTAGATAGTGACTCCCAGTTAGTGGTCAACCATGTCTTGGGAGAGTATGGGGCCAGGGACGAGAGAATGGTCCAATACCTCTAGCTAGTCAAGACTTTGGCATCAAAGTTCAAGAACTTCATTGTATGCCAAATTCCTCGGGACCAAAACACACAGGCAGATGCATTATCAAGGCTCGCTTTGACAAAAGTCTCAGAATTCCTATGCAAAATCTATATTGAGCCCCTTAAGGAGTGAAGCATTAGCCCCAAGGTTGATGTCGAAATGGTTAATCAAGAGTCGTGTTGGATGAATCCCGTCATCAGGAATCTTTCAACGGGGGAATTACCTAGTGAGGGAAATGAAGCACACAACCTGCATGCTAGATATGCCTTAATAGAAGGGGTTCATTACAAGAAGTTCTTCAGCCTTCTCTATCTCAAATGTCTACGACCGACAGAGTCCCTATATGCTTTACAAGAAGTGCACAAGAGAATATCTAGGCAACACCTTAGAGGAAGGAATTTGTCTCAAAAAATACCAAGGCAAGAATATTATTGGCCACGGATGTTGAAGGATGCAATCACATTCATACAAAGGTGCAATAAATGCCTGAAGTCTGCTCTTATTTCACACACTCCAGTCGCCCCTGTCAGCTCGGTATTCACTCCAATTTTTTGTGCTATGTAAGGATTGGACATATTGGGACCGTTTCCAATGGCATTTGGATTATTACGATTTGTGATAGTCACCATCGACTATTTCATGAAGTGGACTGAGGTGGAAGTACTAGCAGCTATCACATCAACTAAGTGTGAAGATTTCTTTTCGAAGAATGTCATTTGTCTCTTTGGAGTACCAAAAGCACTTATAACGGGAAGCAGTTTGACAATGCCAACTTCTGAATAATTTGTGAGAATCTTCGATTGACCTCGACTTCACTTATGTGGCCTATCCCCAGTCAAATGGCCGAACTGAGAACATGAATCGAAGTATCTTGCAAGGCTTAGAGAAGAAGTTAGATGATTCCAGGGGGCATGCGTAGATGAACTCGTGAAAATATGATGGGCCTATTGTACCATTTCGCATTCGGTTACGGGCGAAATAACTTTCCTCATTTTCTTTGGGACAGAAACAATATTACCAATTGAAGTCGGGCTCCCCACAGTACGGACTCTTCACTTCAACATAGAAGACAACAAAGCTGGTCTTCATGGAAATCTTGACCTTGTGGATGAAGTTCAGGCTCGAGCCCATGAACGTTCCCCCGTTATATAACAGCGAGCCACTCGCTACTACAATCAAAGGGTCCTTTCCAAGCTTCTTCAAGTTGGGTACTTAGTTCTTCATAAACTGGAAGTATCTGATCCAAAGTCAACTTCGGGGAAGTGTCTCCAAATTGGGAAGGCTTTAGCGTGTCTCAAGGGTACTAAAGCCAGATGCTTATGCATTAAAGACACTCTACAGGGATCCAATCACTCGCACTTGGAATGCGGAGGACCTTCGTCACTACTACAGTAGCATCTTGCCCCAAGCCAAGATACTTTGTTTTCTTTGGGGGGAGGGGAGGGTGGCAGGGGGCATAGATCGACCTTGCCAATGCAGGAGTAAGACTTGGATTTTTTTCAACTTTCTAGAGAGTTGTTAGACGGTTAGACAAATAAATGGGTTGACATCAATCCTCTATGTACTTTCAATTTTTGGCCTAAGCAATAAAGTTATTTTTCTGAGCATGATTGTATTGTTACAATGGTTGTGCATTCTTGCTTGAGCAGAGTTACTTGACAAACATCCTTTTATGAAAGGTCTTAAGATCTCAAGAGCGTAAAGCCTCTAATCGAGCAAAAGCTGACTGAGCACTCTGCCCAAGCAAAGTCTCAATTCTATCCCTTTTGTGCTCGGACAAAACACAAAAAAGGTAAAAGGCATATGTTAGAGCAGAATGCCATTTGAGCACTCTGGCCGAGCAGAGTCTCAATTCTATCCCTTTTATGCCCGGACGAAGCACAAAAAGGTGCAAAGGCATCTGCAAGAAGCAGAATGCTATGCCCGAGCAGAGTCTCAATTTCATCACCTTATATCTCCTTTGTGCTCGAATAAAGCATACGGAAGGTAAAGCATATGCGCGAACAATAGGTTGAATGAGCTCTCTAGAAAGCAAACTCCATCTGTTATGTGCTCGGGTGGAGCTAAGCATTAGAGGCACTAAGATAGTATATGGGTATTATCCAAACGGTTTAGCTAGAGGTCTAACCCGTGAAATGGCAAGGTCTTTGTGGGACTTTGTCACCACCATACTTTGCTACTTCAAAAATTGGCTAAGCGATAGTGCGAGGCTTCTTTGCCATCTCTTAACTGACGATAAAAGTTCGCGTCAAAGTAAACACAATGCTATAAGATGTGGATTACAGAAGCTGATAAACACACGATATCATAAATCAACACCTTAAAAGGAGTGGTGAAAAAAGTTAACAAGGTGTTTTCAAGCCCTCAAGGGGCATCAAAAGTACTTATTAAAATGTATCAAAATGAGCGTAGAATACAGAGAAATAATGTCTAGTCTAAGGCTCGGGGGTAGTGTCCGGCTGATCGTCCTTCTCTGCCCAGGAGGTAACATCTCCAGCTTCGAAAGGCATGAATGTTTCTCCAGATGGGGATCCAAAGGTAGGCATGACAAAGTCATCTACAGGGACATTTGAAAACCACTCAACAAGCATTTCCTTGGCCTTTTTTTTAAGGCCACCTCATAGATCTCTAAGCCGTCCTCAATATGCTTCTTCAGCCACTCATCCCCAGTGCTTCCATCGAGGTAATCCTGGATCCGTTAATCTCTTGCCTTGGAAGCCTTTCTGTTTTCTCTCTCTAGTCTCTTCTTAAGGATGTTGACTTGGGAAATAAGGTCTACCTCCTGTTTAGTTAACTCCCGTGCATGCTTGGCGGCCTCCTCAGCTTTGGTGATAGCCTCTCTTTTTCTTGCCCTTCCTGAGCGGCTACCTCTCTAGCCATCTCAGAATGAGATAGTATCTATGCGTCACAGCAGTACATCTGAATGACAAAGATGACAACCAACAAGGAGCAGAAGCATAAAAAGTTATAAAGTGAGGGAAGTCAATGGAACCCTTACCAAGTACACGTATTGGGCTAAGGAACAGGCTAAAAACTCATGCATTTGGTTCATGAGGATTTCCATGTCTTTAGGAAGGACACCATGCGCACGATGCTTTTAAAATTTTTTTATTGGTTCCTACCACCCTTGACTTATAAATTGATGATCTAATCATCAATTGAAGGTAAAAGTTTTAACTTTTCGGATGTCTTTAGGGATTTTTTTTTAATTTAAACTAATGGCTTCGGCAGCACTAACATGAAGCACCTCATCCCCCCTCCTTCTCCCATGTCATCTCAAAGTCGTTCTTATCTGGCCACCACTCTTGGTGCTTCCTCGCCCTCTCCAAACCCCAAAGGCCTACGCCACATTCTATCTCTCCACTTCCACCACACCACCACTAACTCACTATCTAGCCAACTTACTCCATTAAACAAAACCAGGTCCAAGCCGACCTTGTTCCATTTGGTGGCCAGTGAACCCCGTTGAACCATCCCACTGCCTCTTCATGATTGCCAACATAATATCTTCACCTAAATCTCCATCTATGTCCATTTTCATAATTTCCCATAAAAAAAGTTCTTGATCATAGCACAATCTAATTCATGCCCCACTTATATAGACTCAGTCGTGCACATATAAATTTCTCAGATCAAGTTATGCATCTAGGGTTCTCGGTAATGGGGGCCAGGAGGGGAGAGAGAAGGGTTATGGGGTCGCAAAGGACTTGACGATGATGATGTGGCTACCACATGGGTTTTTACTGCAGTGATGTGACTACCACATAGGCTTTGCTGCAAGTTGTCCAATTTGCCTTTCAAAATGAAACGGGCATTTATAAACTTCAAGCTCTTGTTGTTGATCGGTGACTGGGCACCAATGTAGAAGTCCAGGGTGGTGGGAACCGGGGAAAAAATATAGAAGTCTAGGGTTTTTCACGAACATGGCCCTAAGATATGGGATTTTATGAGCAATCAATTCTAAAGAAGGAAGGCCCATTTTTTAACCACTACATCAGCTCATATTCAGTAATCCCGGCTACCAAATCTTTTCGGTACATGAAGTCGGTTAGAGCGCCCACGTTGCATTAGTGTCCAAGCATCTGAATCGTCAAAAATTTGAAAATCCATAGAAAGCAACACAAAAAATTATAATATCTATCGTTTGTTCTTTTTTTTTTTTTGTAAGATACTACTTAATGTGATGCATAGTGGTTTTATTATAAATTTATCTAATCCCTAAGAAACAAAGAAGTAAATGAAACGGTATTACATAGCGTTCTTAGTGGCATATCTTACAAGATATAACTGACACATATCTCATGTCCATGTCACATTGTCGAGTCTCTACCATGAGTACTTCATGAACATTAAAGAGTCCATGTAACGTAGGCGCTTGCCTTGATGAGAGTCAGGTTTTGATAGTTGAGTATGTTATGAAATTTTGTTTTTTGTTGCTAGTAGCCCCTCCTGGCTATACACCCATGATTGCTCTTGGGTCCCGCCTTCTTGACACAAAAAAAATTCAACGGTCAAAGTCAACAATAACAATCTGGTCAACCCAGAGCGCATGCTACAAGTAATGTGTCGTTCCTCTGTCACCAACAATATTTTTAAGTTTTGGCATCATTGTACCCTGAGCCTTTGCTTTGTTAGGGTTGGGGGGGTTGGTTGGCCCAAGGCCTTCCTTTTGATGGGAGGTTGGCTAGAGCCCTTCTTTGAGGGCTCTCTTTCCTTGTCCTTGGTTGCCCCTCTGCTAGGGGGCTCTTTAGCTCCCACCCGGTCTGTCCTTTGCTTGGGGGCTCTGTGCTTCCTCCTTAGTCTCCCTTTCTTGGGGACTCTTTGGCTCCCTTCGCTCTCTCCTCTCCATGGGGGCTTTTTTACCCCATGACCTCCGTCATTGCGTTTGAATGTGTCTCCGAGCTATGTGACTCAAGTACTATACCCACTAATGCGCGCCCAGTGCTGCGATGCCTGACTGTGCCAAAGCACTACTACCATTTATAGTTATCCAGCTATTGCTTCCTCCAGTCAAACCCACGTGCTAACACCATGTCGACAAACCACCACGCCTACTCTACTAAGCGTGCCCTTAACACAACACACACCTCGTCGTGCCAGTGCGCTATGTCACTTATACGGTCGTGCACCCCGCACTCTATCACACTGCCATAACCTAGACGTTGGTCCATTCTTTCATCACACCGTGCACACCTCGCCCAAGTCATGAACATTCTTTGAATTTCTCTTCAGAGTGTGCATCATCCCTCAAGGTAGGTGGCTCCTTCAAGATGCTACGAGAGATCTGTGAGCGCTCTGCTTAAGTACTGCCCTCCTACATGGTAGGTGAGTCATCCAGGGTTTTACCTCTCTCTATCAGATAGGCGACTCCTTCAGGGCACTACCTTGGCGTGCTCCGAGTACTTTGGCATAAGGACTCATCGGGAAATAGGCGACTCTCCTGGAACACTATCTTTACCAAGGAACTCCAAGTGCTCTAGAATGAGAACTCATCATCTGCCAGGTAGGTGACCGTCTGTAACACCACCTTAGCCCATTGGGTAGGCAACTCATCCAAGACCTACTACCCTGGCATGCTCCAAGTGTTTAGCACAAAGACTCATCCCAGAATAGGCGACTTCGCAACAAAATTATCGGCTCTAGGGAGCTTCAACTGCTCCGGCATGATGACTCTCTTCCCGCTAGGTAGGCTAATCCACCGTGATAATACCTTCGCCCTTTGGATAGGCAACTCCTCTAGGACACTCCCTTGGTGCGCTCTAAGTACTGCAAGACAATGATTCATCGCGGGAGAGGCGACTCCCTCAGAACACTCTCTCCGCCAGGATGCTCCAAGTGCTCTGGTGCAAGGGCTCCCCTCTTGCCAGGTAGGCGACTTCTCCGAGACTCTAAATTGTTCGGTCGGATAGGTAACTCCTCCAAAACACTACCTCAGTGTGTCAACTAGGCGACTTCTTCAGAACACTACCTCAGTCCATTGGGTAGTTGACTCCTCGAGACACTAACTTAATGCACTCGAGTGCTCAGAAACAAGGACTCATCATGAGGTAAGCAATTCCTCAGAACACTATCTTCGTCGGATGTCTGCGTGACAAGTCTACATGCTCTAGCACTGGGGGATCTTTATCGTGTACCTACAAACCATAACCCAGGTTCACTTTGAGACAGAAGAAGGTCTTCGGAGGACATCGCGTCTAGTACTCTTCTCGACAGTTGTCTGTCAGGCCCTACCCCTGCTGTCACGTTCTGTGTGTCTCTTGATGCCCCTGTCAGACTCAGTAATGGCTTTAGGCTGGTGGTTACACCAAGGGGTTTTCTAGCAACTGGTGTTGTGTGAGTAAAGTTGTGCAACGTAAGCCAGGTGAATATGCGATCGAATAGTCTCTAGAGCATCAGCATTTGTGGCCCCCCCTCAGCGAGGTGTCACTCCTAGGGAATGCCGCGTGTCCCTTGATGATATCACTTTTCCAACATCTATAAATAGTAAATTTGAGAATTTAAATGACGAAAAAGATGGAACTTCTTTAAACATTTCACTTTCTCAATCTAGAATTTAAAAGCTAAAGGATTCAACAAAGAGAAATACCCCGACATTGGACCTAAGTGTTGGATTAGTGATTGTCATCGTGTCTTCGATGACTCGCACTACTGCCACTACTTAGGCTCTATGTGGGAAGCTTTGGTCTTTGTTATGCTAGCTATGTCCGATACCGGCACACTTAACTTCTGATTCAGAATATTTTTGTTGTCGCACCTTCTGTATACTACGGACCCATTTCCTTAGCATCAATTGCACATAGTGTAAGCGTCTTGATTAAAGTCCAAAGCTGCTGTAAAAAGGTTGACTTCCAAATTGGTAAAGGAATTATTGTAAAGGAATCAATATCATCCTTTGGGTAACAAAAGTGAATTTACACTTACACCCCAATTCACTGAATCACTACTCTCATAGTCAAAGACAAATAGAATGTACAGGGAAAACATTCTTTAACCAACATAAGGATTCGGATTTAGAAAAAGGAGTTACGAGGGTACGATTCATGTATGATATCAGCATATCTTACTAAATTTTGTTTTTATAATAAGACACATCACTTCTAATATATTCTAAGCAGTTCATGTCTTTACTAGGATTATGTTTAGGCTTATTGAGCGGCAGCTTTTTCGCTAACTTCTTATTCAACATTCAGATGTTCCTGCAGAACCAAAAAGCATTGCAAATCTTGCTCAAGGAGGAAACAACAAGACCTCTACTAATAACGCGATATTCAGTTTGTCAGGTTACAACTTCGGTTTTTTTTTTTTTTTTCGATTTCTCCATATTTTTTTGGGTCAATTGCATTTAATCTTTAGTGACCGGTCAAATGTTAGGCTTCTGACATATTTGAAAAATGAAAAACAAAAGGTCAGAGGCCTCCAATGTGAATCTCGTGATAAGTTTACGAAGCCACAAGTCATTTGCAATAGAATAAATGATATAGTTGGACTAAATAAGGTTGTAGTTAGTGGAACTTAAAGCCTAATGGTTTGATATATATGAAATAGAATGAATTATAAAGCTCCAACTATTGGTATCAAAAGTTGTCTATCAACTTGATGCGACTTACATATTCGAAAGCTTCTATCAAGAACCTGACTCACATTGATCTACCTCGAGTTGGGAACCAATTTGTGATGCCAAGGGTGCAACCAATAACATTAAACCTTACTATTGGCAGGATGGAAGACATAGTCTAAGTGACATAATTCGCCACCTAAGGGTGGTGAATCGTGCTAAAACCGACCTTTTGCGAATGTGGCCTGAAGCCGCTTATGATTCGTATACTCTGGAACTTAAGATTGCCATTGGATTTGATTGGTTTACCAAAAAAACTGATACAGTCCAATGACAACTGGATCCGATTGTATTGGGTCACCAGCTATTTTGGATCGCGCGCGCATTTTCCACATATTATACAATCTAAATCTCATGGTTGACCACAGTTGGTAAGATCACTAAAAACACTAACCTATCGAGGCATACGTGAAGCATGAAAAATATTTGTATATCTTGGTGCTCCAATCCAACCGAATCCAGTCCAGATTCTGATCATGGCGCCGATGCATATCCAAGACCAATGTTCCATACCATCTTGGAAGCTATGCCCACGCCTCATATCATCACATCCACCAAGCACGCCATGACAATGTCATTGACATGGGCACAAGGGCGATGCCGCTGTAAAAATGTGTCTTGATCATTCAAAGGCTAACATTGGCCATGGGCTTTTGTGATCTATTTCTCGGTTCTTCATTAGTGTTACGAAATCGCTCGATATGTACATAGCACAATAAGCAAATGCAAGAACACGCAAATTCAGAGAGAACTCAAATATACTTTGCACGAGTTAAATTTACAACGCTTCTTCGCATGTATCTCTCAATTGTTAGCCGTCACGTTTATACAAGAGAACACGTTGTATTTCTAGCTATGTCCAACTCAAGGAAAATCTAATCCTACTCATGTACGGACACTTAAAAAATTCGGGTTGGGGGCTCCGCTCCCGAAGCCCCGATAAAGCCCACTACGCGGAATAAGATAGAAAGTGTAGGCCGAGCTGTCAGAGCGATTCGGCCTACCCTTTTTTTCTTTAACCATAAATTCGGCAAATATTTGACTTGTCTTAATATCAATTACTGCATCTTGTACACAAACTATTCTCAGGTGTCTCTAGTCATTACCATGAGAACATATTAAGCAATTATGCATGTTTATTCAAGTGTGTAGTAGAATTGACTGCATAGTTCAAGTTATGAATATGGTTAAGTAGCATGCGTAGTAACAATATGGGCTTAGTTTCTTTGAACAGTTGGAAAAAAGTTGCATGCAGCATTTTGGGCAGTCATTGAAGGATTAGGTAAGGACCTTATAAGTATTTGCATTCTTTATTTACGTTCTGATAGACTGACATTCGAGATAACGTTATTGAATTTTTATGTTCAATCAAAATTTCAGTGCCACAGGTCAGGCACATCCGTGACAGGAAGCTGAAACATTGTGAAGCACGTCAATTTGTCAAATGCCTATGCTTGGAAGTTGTGAAACTGAAATTCTTCAAAGCTCTTCCAATAATTACAGGGCCTTTGGGTGCTGCAGTTGCTATGGGGATTCACGAGATTGTTGAAGAGATACTTGAGTCGTTTCCCGGTATTCTATCTCTTAAAATGATGAATCTTGGGACGGTATTCCATCAAGCAATTCTTTTCCGTAGAGAAAATGTATTCAACATCATATATCAATTTGAGGGAGCTGAACACTATCTTCTATCATTACCGGACGCATCCGGCAACAATTGTTTCCATGTAGCTGGACGCTTGCAGAAATCTAATCTTAGAGCCCGTACAGCCGGTGCAGCAATGCAGGTGCAAAAAGAAGTACAATGGTTCAAGGTAACAAGCTTCTTTCTGAACTTGGTAAACAACTGGGAAACTGCTGGAAAATAAACTTGTGACTGTATGAGGATAGAACCCCACATCGAATAAATGTGAAAATTTTACAACCTAGTCGGTTAACCTTTTGGATCATGTTGAGTACCATTATATACATCCTAGCCTTCTCTAGAAAAAACGGCTCAGTATTCGTCTTCAAACAGCTGGCAGCATTTAGGTAAGAATATATAGGTCTGTGACGGTGTGACTTGAAATCCTATCAAGTAAATTACTGGTCCTAAAACCTAACAGTTTATCCTTTCGGATCAAGTTAGGCCATATTCATACGTGAGCCTTTCATGATAAATAAACGTGCCTCATCGTTTGTCTTGTAAGGTTAAGTATTCCGATGAAAATGTGCAAATCTTCTGGTGTTCAGATAATTCATTTTCCCTCAAAAGTTGTCTAGCTGTTGGAATCTCTGGCTTAAACTTTAGACCGACTCAAAGCTGCTCGGTTCTTGTTCTAGTGCCACTTGGCTTTGTTGAGAAGTACGTTACATGACTTACCTTTGGTTCCTGACATTGAATTAAGGATGTAAATTGTGTAGCTACGATGGTTTGGACATTCTAGATCGACATTGCTTCAGAGCTGGGCTAACTTGCTTGAAATTTGTGACGAATACGAAAAAGAGGTTCAAGTGCTATTAGATAGCTTGACTTCTTGTAATTTTACCCGAATAATCTCAATATTTTTGCCTACACATCGAAAATTCTGTCATACAACTCTACTGGTTTGAAATGCATTATACAACTGCGTTTAACCTTTACATGACCAATTTTACTAATAACTGATCTGATTTTACCAACAAATGTTTAACTTGTATCATACCACCGTCTCTAGTAAAATCGTCCATAAGTTTGCAAAATCATTTTTGTGTTGTAGATTCACTACCTCTTGTCATGTAATGGTAATGTTCGGTAATTTGTTACCGAGTCTTGACCATTTGTTGTGTTTGGCACTTGGTCATTTCTGCTCTAAACGATTGCAAAATTAAATTGTTACTGTTCATCAAGTGCCTTGAACCAGAACCATCAAATTTCTCATTTTATTGTTTTAAGAGCAATGCTGGAGCACTTCACCTTGCATATGACTAATAATTCTTGAACACAGGAAGTGGAAAGGTTAATGCAACCTGCAGACAGGGAAAAGAGGAACATAGAAGGAAAGACACCCGCGATGGTATTCACCGAGACACACGAAGAGTTGGTTAAAGAAGCTGAGAAATGGATGAAAGACACTGCCAAGTCATACACAATCGTCGCATCACTCGTGCTGACAGTCGTATTTGCAGCCGCTATCGTTATTCCGGGAGGGAACAACAGCGACAACGGCCTGCCAAGATTCTATATTGAAAAAGCCTACGACGTTTTCGTCATATCAGATGCACTTGCTCTTTTCTCGTCAACTTCTTGTGTGCTAATATTTCTATCCATCCTCACTTCGCGCTACGCAGAAAACGATTTTCTTTACGGCCTGCCCAATCGAATGATTGGCGGTCTGCTCACCCTATTCATCTCTCTAGTATCCATGATGATTGCCTCTAGCATCGCCATCTATCTTGTATTTGGAGATAAGACAGCATGGACTCTTATTCTTGCGGCGGGTTTGGCATGTCTTCCGGTTACCTTCTTTGCCTCCTTGCAGTTTTCTCTTCTTTTCGATATGGTTAAATCGACCTACTTCCCCGGCCTCTTTCGTAAGCGGACTGATCTTATCCTTTACTAGATCAGCATGGGTAATGTCATGTTCCTATCCAAAAACTAGTTCTTACAAGAGGGTTTCCTTATTCCTCTTTCCACTCGTTTTGTGTGTTCGGTTGACATTTCTAGGAATAGCAGCTAAGGACAACATTTGGCTGTAATGGCTTTTGTATTGATTTTGTGATTGTCGTTCCCGTTATTGCAGTTCTACGAGGGATATTTGTTACAGTAGAAATTTATATGTTTAACCATGTCAAACAAGGAAGCTAGCAAAATGACAGCGCTGATAGTTACATTGTTAGCAGTGATCTGACCGTCCATCCATCGTGGATAGATGGACCGGACCCGGTCATGTTTTCTTTAAATTTTTCCATCATGTGCCCCACTTAGAACATAGGATAATGAAGTGGCTAGAAAAAACTCTCAAACTATTTGCCGGCTGTGAGTTGTGCCTTTTATAGAGTTGTACATGTGATAAGAAGACAAAGTATGAAATTCAAAATTAAAGTCTTGTCCTGATCTAAACTGATGAGCCACCTCAAACAACTTCTATTCAAAATACTAATCTGACTTAATCTTATCCAAACCGCTTATCTTAACAACGTGAATTCAAATTTAAATGTTATAACTAAGCTAATCTGATTTTGTTTTACACATGGGCTGATACACCCCTGCAAGATGAAGGGGGACGGCAGGCAACCTTCAACTTGCTAGAAAGGAATTGATGTCGTGGACGACATGAAAGACCTTTGGTGAGGATGTCCGCCATTTGATCCTATGTAGAAACGAACTGAATTTGAAGCTCTGTGCCGAACTTTATGACGAACAAAGTGAAAATCAATTTTAATGTGCTTCATTCGAGCATGAAAAACTAGATTAGCTGATAAATAGGTAGCGCCAATACTATCACAGCAAAGGATGGGAGCATGGAGAGGCCAGGGCGAAATCCAAGTTCTGTGAGTAGAGAAGTTAACCATGTAAGTTTAGCCGCACAATCGGCAAGAGCCTTATACTCAGATTCGGTGGAGGATTGAGCAACAGTTTGTTGATTGCGAGATGACCATGAGACAAGATTATCACCTATATAGATAGCAAACCCACCGGTAGATTTATGATCTTCAACGCTACCCGGCCAATCGGCATTGGTAAATGCCTGAATATCTCAAGAAGTTTGGCTTGGTAAAAACCAGACCATCATCAATCGTATGCTTCAAATATCGTAGAATGCGTTTTACACGAACCCAATGATCTTCAATAGGTGAATGCATGTATTGACAAGCTTTGTTAACAACAATGGGAATGTCTGGGCGAGTGATAGTGAGATACTGTAATGCACCAAGGTAGATCGATATTTTGTAGGATCAGGAAAGGCAGCACCCCCTTAGTGGGATATTTTGTCACAGGATGACACGGGGGTGAGAACTAGCTTTGCATTACCCATTCCAGTTTTGAGAAGAAGATCAAGGATATATTTACGTTGGGAGAGAAAAATACCTGAAGGACGGTGCATAACTTCAATCTTTAAAAAATAATGCAATGAATCAAGATCTTTTAGAGAAAACTCAGTGCCAATAAATTGTATAAGAGAGCGAATGTGGGAGGTAGAGTTGCCGGTGATGATGATGTCATCAACTAAACCAGTAGCTGATAATGCCAGAATAGTTCAAGAAAAAGACGGATGGATCCATCTATGATGGAACAAATTCTAAAGAGACTAGAAAACTGGACAAATAGTTCAACCAAGCACGGGTGCTTGTTTAAGGCCGTAAATAGAGTGATGAAGCTTACAAACATGATGACGATGAGAAGGATCCTCAAACCTGGGAGGTTGGCTCATATAGACGTCTTCACAAAGAGTACCATGTAAAAATGCATTATTGACATCGAGTTGCCGTAGCGGCCAGCCATGAGTGATAGCAATGTTGAGGATGGTGCGAATTGTGGTATGTTTGACAATAGAGCTGAGAGTTTCATGAAAGTCAACACTGTGTTGTTGGTGAAAGCCTTTTGCTACTAAGCGAGCTTTGTAGTGCTCCAACAAGCCGCCGGCTTTCTTTTTGATGCAAAAGACCCATTTCCACCTGACAACATTCATGTTGGCATGATAAGAGACCAAGGACCACATGTCATTATGAAGAAGAGCATTAAATTCTTCGGTCATGGCAGTACGCCATTCAGGCAGCTTTTCGGCTTGTGTGTAACAAATGGGTTCATTGATGTTAGCGTGCTCTGCCAGGAAGGTAAAGGGATGTTTGGGTTTCAGAGAGTTGGTCATGGTACGAAGAATCATAGGGTGGTTTTGAATAGGAGGTTTGGAGTGCTTATGGGGCAAAAGAGAGTTTAAAACAGTTAAAGGAGATAGAGATTTGAGAGGTGAATAAGAAGACAGGGGAGAGGTAACAGGAGATAAAGTAGGAAGAGGTGACACGTGAGAAGGTTGGGTGGATAAGGGATTGTTGGCTTGCATGGATAAGGTGAAAGATGGTTGGGAAATGGTGGAAGAACAGGATGGGAGGGGCATGCAGGCAAAATGTGTCAGAATGAGGGCCAACAGAACATAAGGAGATTTAGTTGCCTATGGAGGAGCACCAATAATTGAAGGTCCAGAGAAGGGATAAGAAAACTCGTCAAAAACAACATGGCGTGCGATCTAGAGTTTTTTGGTCTTTAGATGTAGGCAGCAGTAACCAAGATGAGTAGGGCTATAACCCAAGAAGACACAGGGAGCAGTTTGATAGTCCACTTTGTGAGTGTTGTATGGTCTTAAGAATAGGTAACATAAACACCCAAAGATTTTAAGAAAGGTATAATTTGGGGATGTACCATAAACAAGTTCAAAGGGAGACTTGTTTTGAAAGACTTTCAAAGGCATGCGATTGATAAGATAGCTCGCCGCTTCAAATGCAAAATCGCAGTAAATTTGAGGGACAAAGGCATGAGCCATGAGAGTAAGGCCAATCTCGACAATATGACGGTGACGACGCTCAACTGCACTGTGTTGTTCATGAGTGTGAGGATAAGAGTGTCGATGGATGATGCCAGTATTGGTGATATATGTGCTAAGTTTTCTGTATCCACCACCCCAATCAGTTTGAATGGATTTGATTTTTTGTTCAAATGACGCTCCACCATTGCTTGAAATTGATGAAAAATCTGAAAAACATCAGATTTGCGAGCCAGAGGATAGAACAGCAAAAATTTACAGTAGTCATCTAAAAATTGATGAAATAATGAAAACCATTGTAGGATGAAATAGGGGCAGGGCCCATACATCGCTATGAATTAAATCAAGGAGTTTGAACTACATGAATTTGTGAGAGGTAAGGTGATTTGAGAGGCTTTGCCCACTTGGTAAGAATGGCAAATTGATTGAAGCTTGGAGGTGGTGCATGGTAGCTTATTGCTCATAATGAATTGACGTAGAACACAAACATGGGGAAAGAGCAGCGGGATGAGTGATCGATTGAACAGATAGATTGGTAGCTAAAAGAGAGTACAAATTACGATTACTCGGACCTCGGAGCAAGGTTGTGCCCGTACTTGATCCTTTACCCAAAAAAAAATAGGATGGAATTCAAAATAAGCATAATTTTCTTTGGCAAATTGTTGAACAGATAACAAGGGTTTAGATAAAGAAGGAACATGCAACGCATTGGACATGGAAAGGGAAGAAATGGGAGTGCAGATAAATGATTTTCCGATATGAGAAATGCGAAGACACTTACCATTTCTAATATGAAGTTGATCATTACCATGATATAGTTCCACACTGGTGAAAGGTTCTATGGCTGGAGAGGCATGATGAGTGACCCCAGTATCAAGGAACCATTGGAAGTCATCGAGAGTGGGAGCATAATCATCAGAGTGAGTGGTGAAATGTGCTGATGGACCATCAAAGGCAGCATTTGGATTGGCGGGATTTTTGCAACACTAAGTTTCATGATAAGTGACGTTGCAAAATTTGCAGTAGCGTGGACGATTGCTAAATCTACCCCCATTTCGACCACCATATTTTCCACTACCAGAACCACGATGTTGCTGAAATGTACCACCACTACCATTGCCACCTTGGCGAGAGTTGAAAAAGTGGCCATTAGAGTTATGTAGGGAACAGTGGTGACAATGAGAAAGATGGGCCAGAGTTGAAGTCTTTAGAGAGAGAGAGAGGAGGATGGCGGTATGAGGATTAGTTTGCTGAGATTATCAGAATGAAGAAACTCATGGCTGAGAAGCGAATGAAGTTCAAAAAAAGTTACTGGTTCAGGGCGAAGGTTGAAGGTAGTAACAAGATCCTTGAATTTGGGTTTGAGACCCCGAAAAACATAAATGTTAAAATCTTTAGGGGATAATGGTCGGCCAGTGGCAGAAAGTTCATCATTGATGATTTTGGCCCATTGAAGGTAGGCGGATACGCTGTCATCTTTCTGAGCGAGTTCATGAAGAGTTCGATGAAGACCGAGGATCCGCATGTTAAAAGGGGGAAAGAGCATTTTATAACACGGTCCAAACTTCATGACTAGTGTTGGAACCCCCGACTAGAGGAAGGATTTCTTTCGAAAAAGAAGAGATGAGCATGCTGAGGATGAGCGAATCTTGATTCTGTCATACTTGAAAATTTGGATTGAGAAAGGAGATAGTTTATCCAGTAGGGAGAATTTCTTAAGGCGGAGCAGGAAGACTTCCGTCGACAAAGCCAATTTTCTCGAGTCCACGAAGAAAACAGACTACCTGTATTTTGCAGTAGAGATAGTTTTCGGTTATGAGTTTAAGGGATAAATAATGGTGGTCTTGGGAGATGGATGGGAAGGAAGGTGAGATAATAGTGGTGGAATTTGGAGAATTGGTCCTAGAAGACGCCATTTAAGAGGACGTGTCATTAGACTAAGGCTTCAGTTGATACCAACTTAGAACATAGGATAATGAAGTGACCGGGAAAAACTCTCACACCACTTGCCTGCTGTGAGAAGAAGACAAAGTATGAAATTCAAACTTAAAGTCTTATCCTAATCTAAACTGGTCAACCACCTAAAACAACTTCTATTCAAAATACTAATCTGACTTAATCTTACCCAAACTGCTTATCTTAGCAACCTGAATTCAAAGTTTAAATGTTATGACTAAGCTAATCTGATTTTGTTTGACACATAGGCTAATAGCCCCATTATGGGGCAAACGACCGCATGGATGGTTAATAATGATCCTGCCCATTATAGGATAGACATCGCCAAAATTGGCCTCCAATATTGATAATATGGATTGGCAAATCTTAGCAAGTTGTCAGTGCTTTCATTTTATCAATTCTTATCACACAATATTATAACATGCTTAGGTTAAAATATGGCAGATACAAAGCTTATCTGGTATGTACACTAGAGTATAATGTAGTACATCTCTCTTTTTGGTTTTGGTAGGGGCTACGCTTACTATCTAACTTTAAAGAACTAAAAACTCTTTCTTTTCAAATATGCCCTTGCAGAAAATAGAAATGGGAAAGGGCTCTATCACCAGCTATAAAGGGTCACTTATATAACCACCCTTATCATCAAATCCTTTGTCTTAAACATACATTATTCTTTTCTCTTCTTTTCTCCTTCCTAAGCACATATTCTACGATAATTATTAGTTATCAAATCATTTCTCACTGCATATTCTTATCATCATCCTCGTCATCTAAGATCACATACAATCGTTGTGACCAAATTACTGCATTGGCCAACAATCTCTTTTTAATTCCACATTAAGAAGTATGACCATACCAAAGCTCTCCTGCCACACGTAAGGAGCCAATTCTGACACATAAATTTGATATTGACTTTCAATTAGAAGTTCCATCAAAATTGTTGATGTCGGGCACCTAAAATTTAGAAGGAAATTGATTTTCGGGATTCAATATAAAAGGCACTGAGGTCTAAGTGTAATCGGCTCTTTACATCTTTGCAATTGTGGCCTTCAAATTTCTCTTCCCAATTTGGCGGTTTAAGTAGAAGGCAGTGTGGAATTAAGGTACATAAGTGTCTAGATCAGGACGTTACAAATGTCTTGAGTTGAATATATATATATATATATATATATATATATATATATATATATATATATATATATATATATATATATATATATATATATATATGGGAGGTGATAAAATGCTAGTGCTAGCAAGTTCCTAGCACTCTGGTAAATATCATTTTCAACCCTTCAACTTCTAAATAGTTCACTTAAAACATCTCATACTTCTCAAAAGACTAAAATTGATCCCTCTCAAGTTTATAACATGTCATTCCTGACCAAAGGAGAATTTGGTCATACAAAATTGGTATCAGAGCCTAATCAAAGGCGAGATTCAACCGAAAACCTCATGAAAATTCCTTGTTTATTAAATCATATGCCAGGAATTATACACTTAGACCATGGAGTTGGAAAAACTAGGATAACAGGTTTATTAAATCAAATAATGGATGTATCTCATGAAACCTTAAATATATGTAGAACTCTAAACAAGATAACATCTCAGATATTAACTGAATTACACAATTTAGTTAAAGAGTTAGGAAGTGAAAATCACGTCCTAAACTCAGATAACTTCTTATCAAACTTTGGAAGTTATAACACGACCAATAAGTACTAGAGCAGCGAAACTTCATATGTATTTGAAGAAGTTATAGTATACAGTGGTAGCAAAGGAAAACCCTCTTCGATTGGCTCAAAAGACACCAAAGATCCCGTAAAGGGAATGGGTGTAGAAGAAATAGAAAAAATAATAAACGACTACTTAGACAAAGTAGGAAAAGGAAAATCATTGAAAAAACCAATGATGGATGAAATAGATCCAGCTGTTCTAAAAGAACAGCAATATAAGCAAGAAGAAAAAAGAGCCATATCAGAAGTAAATAACGCATTTTCTGATACGAATTTATGGAACGGAAAAACCGATCCAAACTATGTAGGAGCGTGGAATCCAGATTTAAATTTAGAAAGAAATTCTAAATTCATTAATGCCCCTATAAGGACAAATTTAAAACAAGAATTTGTTCCTAAAAATGGAAGAAATGAGCCCGTAAATCAATACGGCATATATCTTGATATCGATTGTATTTCAAATGATAATTGGGCACAAGCCTTAAGAATTTTCATAATAGGTGGTAATTTAACCGAAAGACATGCTATGAAACATTTTATTTGAGTAACCCTGTGAGGAAACACAACTTGGTTCTAGAATAGCATAGCAGATAACGAAATGATAATTGAAGCCCAAAACAAGCTTAACATTTCTGAAGAATGGATAATGTTTTATGCAGATAACCAAACGAGAGTTCTACGGGATATCTATAAATAACATAGGTATTCAAGAAAAAAGTACTTTCACAAATTTGGCAAAACTACAGATATGTGATATGTGCTATTTTAAAAATTACACTTGTGAATTTAAAAAATATTTTTACAAGTTAGAACTTAGAGACAGCCTCCATTGGCAAAAGCAATTTATTTCCAAACTTCCTAAACCATGGGACGAGTTAGCAGAAATTTTTTTTACTAAACTCCTGAACGACGGAATGCTTTGCGATTCCTTAGGAGGAAGGATTGCAGCTGTAGAAAAAGTTCTGAATAAATATTGTACTGAAGGACAGGTAATAAAAGATATGAAAAAGCTCATATGAGTTATGACTATTGTTCTAAAGTCGATAACATGGTAAACAACTATGAATGTTAAAAGAAGCCAAACAAAAAATTTGAAAAGAAGAGGTTTGGAAAAGAAAAAAGTTATGTGAAGAAATGGAAAAATTTTCAGAAAAGAAAATTTAATCCATCAAGAGAAAAACCAAAACCATGAGGAAGATATATTAGAAAGAAATCTAATGTTCCGTATAAAAAGCCTTCATGTCCAAAAGGAAAATCACCAAAGGAATGTCATTGTTGCTGGTTATGTGGCGAAAAAGGACATTATGCAAATAAATGCCCAAGTAAGAAAAGAAAACAAAATATAAGATCTTTCTTAATTGCTGAAGAAGGATATGAGCCAGCATTGGGATACGAATTAGATTCTGAAGACGAAGCAGAAGAGCTTGTTTCAGAATACAACTACGAATCTGATGATGAAACAACATCAGATGTTGAAGAAGGTTAAAACAGAATTTTGAAAATATAGGCAAAATTTTCATGATGTCAGAAACTTACGACCATAAAGAAGAAATGATTCCTTTATCTAATAACATAATTAGTCAAAGTGGATCAATTGAGGAAGAAACTCTCGATTCTACTATAAGCCATTGGGAAATGCCTAAAATCAGGGTTGGAGAAATATACAAAAACTCTATATTCAGATTTAGGAGTAAGATGAATGTAGAGATTTCCGAAGGAGAAACCTCGGTAGGTCAAACCGAAGAGAGAATACTAGACAAACCTCTCTTCAAGGCAGAGAAGGCAAAACAATACCTTAGAGAAGGATATCACTATATTAATATTGGTATGATACAAGTTAGTCTTTGTCCATTATTCATGGATGGCAGAGATACACCAGTAATCTATTGTTTAACAGATAATCGGTGAAAAACTTTTGAAAAAGCCCTAATAGGGGGTATCCAAAGCAACTTGTGTAACGGACTAGTTTGGTTTAAAACTACATCAAACTACTTCATGTCTGTAAAAGATTCATATCTTAATAAAGCATTGAGACTGAGAATTCAGACTCAAGGTATGACCGAACTACTAGAAGTCTGCAAAAATATTGCAGTACAATATTGTCTAGTCTACAGAGTGGTAAATACCACAAATCCACTAAGTAAAACGCTAAATAGCAAGTGGAACTATTTGAACAAACAAGTAGTAATGTTTGAGCCATAAAAGCACGGAAGATAAATTCAAAACAACTATCATGGCCTAAAAAATGGGTGATAGGAAAAGGACTCGCTAGTAAACAACTATAACAAATGCACATTAGAGAAAATAAAGGTGTTGTTATCCTTGAAGAACCAAGAAGACATTGTCTCTTCGATACCTTCCGCGTCTACAAATCCGAAAGGCAAAGGAAAGGAAAAAATGGTAAAAGAAGCTATTAAAGAAGAAGACAGTTCTGATGAAGATATCATAGGGTACAAAACAGTTACCATTCCAATCAGACGAAGTATGTCATCACGTGTAGAAACCATACATGTAATGACCACAATATTAGTAAATGATACTGTCAAGAAGAAGCTTAAAGAAAAGGGCTTGACAGGAGATAAGCTTGATAAAGGAATTCAAGACATTATGAGTATTATCAAAAAGAAAAGAAGGTCTGAAAAAATGAATAATAAACGGATGACGGTAAGTCCACACAATTCTTATATAAAATTAAGTTTCAACTTCCAGGGTTATCATTCTTTCAAAATAGATGCTTTAGTAGATACTGGAGCATCTTATTGCCTGGCACAACCAGGAATTTTACGCTTTGAAAAATGGATCAAAACAGATCAACTCATGAGCATATGAATGGCAAATGGCGATGAGTTCGAACCAGAATATGAAGCATATCATATTTTGGTCCTAATAAATGAAAAACAATTCATTATAGAACGATTAATCCAATTTGACGACTTAGATGCCGATTTTCTAATAGGAAATGATTTCCTCAAACAAGCTGAAAATCGACCATTTATTCAGGAAGAATTTCATATTGAGAAACAACGTCAAAAAATTCGTTGTTAAAATATGCTTCTTAAAAATGTAAATTTGGCTTTCGTCCAGAAAAATTAGGAGAAATCCAAAAATGTATCCAGATTGAGTCTCTCTACGCAGCCCAGCGTGGTGAAGAAAACAAAACAGACTCATGGAAAAGGTTACTTGAAGAAAAAGTAAATAAGGAAGAGTTACCTGACAAAGAAGTAACCAAAGAAGATGACAGTTGGGTTAAAGAAATAAACCAACATTATCAATGCAAACAAGGAAAAGAAATTCCTAGTCTCAATAGTATAAAAAAGATGTTAGAAAATAATTTTAGTGAAGACCCGCTAAAATTATGGGAAAAAATGGGTGATAGGAGAAGGACTCACTATCACCCAGTATGGGAAAAGGATAAACCTTGGGCGACATTGACTATCAAGGATAAAGATTATGTGGTTAACGTAAAACCAATGCAACATAATCTTGAAATGGTTCAGGAATTTGAAAGACAGATTCCTGAAATACTAAAACAAGGGTTAATAAGACTTAGTGAGAGTCTTCATTCAAGTCCAGCTATCATGGTAAAAAAATCATGCAGAACAGGCTAGAGGAAAAGCCAGATTAGTCATAGACTATAGAGCTTTAAATACAGCAATAGTCAAAGACGGCTATATAATTCCAAACAAAGATATCTTGATAAACAAAATTCAGCTAGCCAACTTTTTCTCAAAGTTTGACTTAAAAAGTGGATATTGGCAAATCAAAATGGAAGAATCATCAATTTCATTAACTACCTTTAGTGCACCACAAGGGTACTATGAATGGACGGTGTTACCATTCGATTAAAAAATGCTCCACCTTTATTCCAAAGAAGGATGGATAACATTTTTAGAAAGCACGGAGATTACTGTGTGATGTACATAGATGACATATTAGTATTCTCAAAAACCAGAGAAAAACATAGAAATCATATAAAAAAGATAGCACATGAATTCATTGACCATGGATTAGTACTATCACAAAAGAAATGTGAATGAGAACAAATCACCATTAACTTTCTAGGATTAAGAATAGAAGATAGTAGAAAAATTGTCCTTCAAGACCATATAGCTGAAAAAGTAAAGCTATTTTCAGAACAAATCAATGATGTAAAACAACTTTAAAGATTTATTGGGTTGTTAAATTACGTGAGGAAATTTATCTCGAATTTATCAAACCTAATAGAAGCCTTAAGTGAAAAGCTTAGAAAAAGAAAATGGATTTGGAAAGATAAAGATACCCAAAATGTCCTGTGGATAAAAAGTCAAGTTAAAAATCTACCAAAATTAAGCCTGCCTAAACAAAGAGACAAGTTAGTTCTAGAAACTGACGCTTCTGAAAATTGTTGGGGTGCAGTATTAAAAGCAATACCCCCTGATCAAGCTGAAGAACAGCTGTGTGGATACTGGAGTGGAACCTTTAAAGATGCAGAAACTCGGTATCACAAAAATGAAAAAGAATTTTTAGCTATAAAACGTGGCATAAAATCTTTTTACATATTTCTAGCTTCAGAACACTTTCTTATCAGAACAGATAACAGGTGTTTTAAAGCTTTCCTTAAAAGAGACCTAAGAGATGTTAGTCAAACAAGGCTTTATTGATGGCAACAATGGTTCATTGATTATACTTTTGATGTAGAATACATCTCATCAGCCAAAAATGCACTTGCAGATAGCCTAACCAGGGAATTGTTGTTACCCCAAAAATGCACTTGCAGAATTATGCTTTATGATGCAATGAGTTGTTGTTACCCCAAAAAAGACTACTCAAAAGGCCTTAAAGGAAAGTTATGAAGCAGGAGATCCTGAAGTCGGTCTACTGGGAGAATCATTAGGGAAATTCGACTACTACGTCCTTTACCCTAAAATGAAAGATGACAGTTCTTTGTCATTAGCAAATCCTCCTCCGATAGCGGAAGAAGATGGTTAGAACTATCAACCCGAAAGCCCTAAAATAGGACGGTACAAAACTAAGCGTTCAAAACCAATGCATAAGTTTTGGAATAAAGAGAGTAAGGCTGAAACCTTGACAGTAAGGCACCTTAAACAAATGGGCAAGAAAATAAAAAAATTACTATCCTAATAACAAGGATTTAAAAAGAAAAGTGGCAACTGACGAATATGAAAAATCTTCAAATCAAAATGCTACCATAACACAAACCCATGATAATAAAACAAAAACGTTTTATGATCCAGGGTTATGTGAAGAGAGTAAAAAACTCTTTAAAAATGTCTGGCATTATCTGAGGAAAAATTACCGAAAAGAGTTACGAAGAACCCTCAATCAATTAACTGATTATGTTAAGCACTTAGAAGAAAGGCTTAATATAAACAATGAAGAAGGAATGATAGTCATATAAGATAAGGAAGAAAGAATTCAATTGCTAGAAGAACTAGAATCACTGCTCCCAGCTGATATCACTACAAAAATAAAAGAACTAGCCAGGAAGGAGAACGAACACGAAGAAATTCTTCGCAAACCAAAAATGAAGGCGTTCTTGAATTGGGATTATGGATAGCCAAGCCTCACATTACCATCAGATAAAGTTGATCTTAAATGGATTGAACATGGATTCGTGGACACATTCAAAATAAATCGAGATGATTATCAACTCATCAATAGTCTCCCGGCTATAGTTAGATATGCTCTTCGAGTTATGGGATTTACTCAACAGATTATCAGTCCAAATACGGTCAACACTGGCAGAAAGAAGCGAAACTAAATTAGACTAACCAAATCATATTTGGTTCATTTATCGATTTGCTAATAAAAAGTTAATGAATTTTTACCAACCACACAAGGATGAACTATGGAACACGTATGATCCGGAGAAAGACAAGATCGAAAGAATCAGTTGTGTTCATGCAACCATTGAAACCATGGTAGCCAATCCCATAGAAGTATGTTTATGTGATGGACGAAGGATAGTAATCCTGAAGTGGTGTAGAGCATCCATAGAGCCTTCCAAACAAGGTGAAGATCAGGTAATCAGACTCTATGAACAGTTCAATAACCAAGGAGAAGAAGAACCTGATCTACCTAGCCAAACTTTTGAGTTGTACAAGAAAGTACGGGACCACAAGATAGCCGTGATAGAAATAGACATAATGGCTAGCGAAAAATGACAAAGTCAAGTGGAGAAGAGAATAAAGTTGTCTGCCATAATAAAAAAGAAAATAACCCTACAGAAAATAATAAAGGATTTTCACTGTTGAAGAATCCTATGTGCCTGATCCTTTCATCTATAAAATGGGTCGAAGTAAGAGTTAGAAGGCAGAGGAAGTCTGAGAGAGTGTGAAGTGTGTAAGAGTGTGAAGCAGTCTAAGATGTGAAGTATGCTAAGTTTTAGAGTGTGCAACAATAGTAGGAACCCTTCCTTTCTATTGCTCCTACATAATATTTCCTTTCAAGTATAAATAAAGAAGTATTGATTTTAGTACGACGTATTCTACTGCAATATTTCAAACCAATATCCTGGAAGCTTGAGAATGTTTGATAATAGCCATTAGCCAGATCTGAGAAACATAAGGCAATGAGCTGTGTGTCCACTTGGTGAAAGGCTTGAATATCGAAAAGTAACAGGAGAAGCAAGGTGGGCATACATTCAAGGACCAAGAGCAGCATCTCTGTAAGTAGCAAATATATCCTGAAATAACTTTATAGTTTATATTGTATATGACGAAGTATTAGGATGCATAAAATTATATTTTTCTAAAGTTTTGGGGTCAAATTGCAAATATGTTAAAGTACTAGGATTATCTAGCACTATTGAGAGATGAGATTTAATCTGAACCATCAATAAATCACGGATAGACGGTCAGATCGAACTAGGAAGAAAACTAGTTTGCCAGCACGGGCAATGGATCGCGTCCATATATATATATATATATATATATATATATATATATATATATATATATATATATATATATATATATATATATATATATATATATATATATATATATATACTACAAGAAAACAGGGTTTTAGCGACGGGGTAATCCGTCGCTAAAAGCCAAAAAATCGGTCGCTAAAATAATTAGCGGCGGATTTACCGTCGCTAAATATCCCTCGTATAAAAGCCCGTCACTAATAGTTTAGCGACGGAATTTTTAAATCCGTCGCTAAATATGTCATTTTTACCGACGGATTTATTTTTAATTAGCGACGGATATTCCGTCGCGAATTATATTTTTTAGCGACGGATTTATATTTTTGAGACGGAATATTCCGTCGCTAAAAAACTTATTTAGCGACGGAATATTCCGTCGCTAAATAACTGATTGTAGGAATACTTTAGCGACGGAATTAATCCGTCGCCAAAAGTCAATTTTTTTTTTGAATTTTTTTTTTTATTTTTCAATTACCCAGACCTGTAATACAATTTTCAAATCTCAACAACAACGCGCAATAATCAATACAGAAAGAAATATATATAATCAATTATAAAAAAAATTTATAATAAAAAAAATTCATATATGTACAAGCCGGGAACCGGATATAGCCGGTTAGGAGAGGGGAGAAGAGTACAAGCCGGGCACGGGGGGGAAGCTAGGAACGGGCACGGGAAGGGGCTCATCAGGGGTTCCCGAGTCCCGGATCTGGATCCTGCTGATCCGGGGCCGGGGCGGCCTGTCCAACAGTGCCCTGCTCCCTGATCATCCGGCACACCACTGTAGCAATGCGCTGGATCTCCTCGTCGTCCAACTGAGGCCGAGGAGCCGGTGTCTGTGGAGGGGCAGCAGGGGGTGAGGACGCTCCTATCACGGCACGAGCAGTCGTGCTAGGCAGGCCGCGTATGCGGCCTTTCGGCCGATTCACGACCTCCGGCGTATCCAGCCATCGCTTCAACCCCCCAGTACTCGCAGCCGTACTAGTGGACGCTGATGGCTGTCCGGACTGCTGCTCGGACCCCCTTAGCTGTTCATACGAGGCCTGCAAAAATAGTGGTTTAACGATATGTTAGGGCATTAATTAACGAAACAGACATTGAGGATAGAAAGAAAAAACATTAACTTAAATAAATTGACTCACATCGATCCGCCGGGCAATATCTGAAATATAGTCGCCCGCCCGGTGCGTCTCGTCCTTGTCCTTCTTCCGCACGTGCGTCTGATTATACGTCAGAGCTACGACCTCATCGTCCTCCAGATCCGGGTGCTCGACCGCGTTCTTGTGTCGGACGATGTCGTGTGGCACCGACCCCCCCGTGTGCGTCGGATCTGTTCTGTCTGTTCTCAGTCCCGCTCTTACTCTTGGCGTCCCAACCTGGATCCGCAGCCCACCGATCTATCATCTCCCCCATACACGGTGAGATATCCAATGTGGGGGATATCTCGCCATGTCCGTCATCGGGGCACCCGCGGGCAGCGCCTTCTTCGCCCGGTCCCGTGCATCGTGGAGCCATCGGCGGTAATTCTTGCCGATGTAGGCAAAGAAAGCCTGCTGCCCCAGTACCTGCTGCTGAGGCGTGTCAAACGTGAACCCCTCCTGTAAGGCATTCAATAACACAAATTAACAACATAAAACAAACTGTAATTTAACATTTACTAACGCTGAAAAAAATACTTCACCGTACCAGCCACTCCTCCCATAGGGCCTCCCTCGCAGCGGCATCCCAGTCCTTCCAGTACAGGCGTGGCTCGAAGAATCGGCCCTTCACAAGAACGCCGATCTTCGTCCTCGCAATATTCTCCAGGATCCTGCCAAAGAAGTAATTAAATTAATTAATACAGTTCAAATATAAATTAACACCCCAAAATTTTGTAATAAGGCATGAGGTGATATTTTTAGTACTTACAGGCCCTCCTGCGTGAGCGTAACTCTCTGTTTACGCTGGGGGTCGATGCGTACCCCGCGTGTCGGACCACGGCCTCGTCGAGATCCTACAAAACACAGACATTAATACAGTTCAAATATAAGGCTAGCGAAAATGTACGAAACACCGTTATCAACTATACCTGAGGTAGAACCCACGGAAGATGGAGAATGCACGCGCGTGTGGGATGAATCTGCGTCGGGCTGGGGCGACGGCTCGAGCTGGGGCTGGGGCGACGGCGATGGCTGGGGATGGGGCGACGGTGACGGCGACGGCTGGGGCTGGGCCCCCGATGGCTGTCCGCGATCACTCTGTGCCTCGTCATCAGTAGGCAATGACGAGGTGGGACTAACCGGGGAGGAAGCAGCTCGGCGTCCAGCCCGGCCACGAATAGCCCGTATCCTATCCATATCTGACTTCATATAGATTATATACAAAGACATTAACACGTGAAAAACAATAATTTAGGCATAAATCATCATCGGCACTATATATATATATATATATATATATATATATATATATATATATATATATATATATATATAT
>JAVXUP010000108.1:0-170000 GCA_033070095.1 Escallonia herrerae
CGATCAATACCCATCTCCACTTCTTACACTCAATACTACTCATTCTCACACACACACAGCTATACCCGCACTAATGACACTCACATATACACTCAAGCACCCACATCTCTCTCCATTTTCAATCACTCACACGCACAATTTCACACATGTAGTGTACATACATGTACCTTCAGCCATACAACAAACACTTTTGTTCCAGGCCTAGTCATGGCTGTCTTGCACCCATTTCCATTCCACGCACCTCACAGCCCACACATTAAAACACACACTCACACTAGCTTCCCTCTTTGCACCCATTTCAATGCATTCCCTGTCTATATCTTCTCTTCCTCTAAACCCACACCCACACGCACACACACAACAGCACATGCAAAGTCACACATACACACACACACAACAAGACTTCACCCACTCTATTTTTGTACGCACACACCCCCACTGTCCTTCACAGCCCCATTCTACACCCCCTCACAGAACTCTCACACACATACCCACACAGTTTACATGCAAGCACCCCAAAAACGCACTCACATATTCACTTACCAAGCACACAGGCACTCACACACACATTTACTCAAACAAAATCTGCACACAACACTACTCATATACGAAACACTCACCTGTATACCCATTACACATGAGCTGCCTCTTGGAAACATCACCATTTCATACACACTGCACCTCAACCCCCCACTGCCGTAACTCTGATGATACGGAAAATGGTTCGATGCTACGTGGAGGTGCCACAAAGGATGCGTCTGAGTCAGCTTCCAGGTAGGCAACGCGAGAGACAGCAAGGACGGCGTAAGGGCCGAGGGCAAGGCTCCCCAGACAGGTCGTGAGGGCTGGCAGCGCTGCGCAGGCAGGGTGACGATGAACAGGGCCGACAGTCTACAGTCCGTGATAGGGTGCAGCGTCGAGGGTTCGTGGACGTGAGCCAAGTGTGTTTCTCTCACTAGGATTCCAGAGGGAATGTCGTTTTAGAGAAGAAGTGGCTCAAAATGAGAGCAAAGATCCTTGAGGAAGCTCCAAAGTCCACTATTTATAGGCAAAAATGTGCATATATAAGTTGACATGTGTCACCCCCTGGGAACGACACGTCGCCAGGGGGGGCCAAAGCACTGACCCTCTGTTGGACTGCCGGTCCCTAAGTTCGTGCTGCCCTGCCCTTGCAACATCCATCTGCCTGTCTGAGGAGACTGATCATGCCGCGGTAGCATGGTCAGAGTAGCCCGTTGCCCCAGCCTCCAGTCCAAGCCCTTACTGAATCCCACAGGCCTGGCAGCGGTGGGGAAGACCCGACGCCCAGCTGCCAGGTGGACTAGGCAAGATGCCCTTCCGAAGACCTGCTCCCATCTCGGAGTGACCCGGGGGTCATAGTCCTTAGGGGTGCCGACGCGAGCCCCCAGTGCCAGAGCACGTAGGCCAGTCACGCAGGCACCCCGGCGGAGATAGTGTCCTGGAGGAGTAGCCTATCCCGTGAGCATATAACATGATTGCAGCGCATGGGGCGCGGTTGAGTGCGGGCGACGAGGGTCGCAGAGTGATCTCCGAGCGACAAGGGTCGTTGCGTGGATGGCGCGCGACCGTGAGCGACGGTTGTCATGGCGACAGAGCGGCCACAAGTGACGGTCATCGAGACTACGAGCGACGGTCATCGCGACGAGGGGCACGGCCGAGAGCGACGGGTCGCGACTATGGCGGAGTGCGGCCGCGAGCGACGGTCGTCGTAACAACGAGCGACGGTGGGACGACGGAGCAAGGTCGAGAACGACGGTCGGTGTTCAAGGCAGGTGGCCGACCCCCATGGGGTGGCCGACCCCCAAGGGAGGCCGACCCTTGGGGGAGGCCGACCCTAGAGGGAGGCCGACCCCCGAGGGTGGCCGACCCCGGGGGTGGCCGACCCCTTGGGGAGGCCGACCCTGAGGGAGGCCGACCCCTTGGGGTGGCCGAGCCCTTGGGGTGGCCGACCCCCAAGGGTGGCCGACCCCTTGGGGAGGCCGACCCCCAAGGGAGGCCGACCCCTTGGGGTGGCCGACCCTAGAGGGTGGCCGACCCCAGAGGGTGGCCGACCCCTTGGGGTGGCTGACCCCCAAGGGTGGCCGACCCTAGGGAGGCCGACCCCCGAGGGTGGCCGACCCCCGAGGGTGGACGACCCTAGAGGGAGGCCGACCCCCGAGGGTGGCCGACCCCCAAGGGTGGCCGACCCCCTGAGGGTGGCCGACCCCTTGGGGTGGAAGGCACGCCGAAGTCGCTTCACGAATGGTTCACGTGACTTGAGCATGCGTTGCTTTGACCGGCTCTCGAGCGTTGAAAAGTTGACCGCTGACTGGGTGATGTGTCGTGCAAAGTGGGTCCCTTGGCGGGTCTTGGGGTGCGACCAGAATAGGGTATGAACATAAGCCCCCTGCGTGTGGCGGGCGCGGAGGGGCAACCCGACGGGCGTCGCATGCATAAACGATGTGGTTACAGCCCCTCTTGCTGCGGGGGCCAGGGTCCTTGGTGATGGAGCCGGCGATGACGCTAAGCCCGTGTAGCAGTTTGATTGAGTCGGCGATGACTTCAAGGTTGTGAGCCCATCCCGTAGTTTGATTGAGCCGGAATGGCGCTAGCCCGTACTGGCGCTCAGCCCATGCCGCAGTTGATTGTGTCGGCGATGGCTTCAAGGTTGTGAGCCCATCCCGTGGTTGATTGTGCCGGCAATGGCGCTAGCCCGTGCTGGCTCAGCCCATGCCGCAGTTGATTGTGTCGGCGATGGCTTCAAGGTTGTGAGCCCATCCCGTAGTTGATTGTGCCGGCGATGGCTTCCAGGTTGTGAGCCCATCCCGTAGTTGATTGAGCCGGCAATGGCGCTAGCCCGTGCTGGCGCTCAGCCCATGCCGCAGTTGATTGTGCCGGCGATGGCTTCAAGGTTGTGAGCCCATCCCGCAGTTGATTGTGCTGGCGATGGCTTCCCGGTTGTGAGCCCATCCCGTATTGATTGTGTCGGCGATGGCTTCAAGGTTGTGAGCCCATCCCGTAGTTGATTGTGCCGGCGATGGCTTCAAGGTTGTGAGCCCATCCCGTAGTTGATTGAGCCGGCGATGGCTTCCAGGTTGTGAGCCCATCCCGTAGTTTGATTGAGCCGGCAATGGCGCTAGCCCGTGCTGGCGCTCAGCCCATGCCGCAGTTGATTGTGCCGGCGATGGCTTCAAGGTTGTGAGCCCATCCCGCAGTTGATTGTGCCGGCGATGGCTTCCAGGTTGTGAGCCCATCCCGTATTTGATTGTGCCGGCGATGGCTTCAAGGTTGTGAGCCCATCCCGTAGTTGATTGTGCCGGCGATGGCTTCAAGGTTGTGAGCCCATCCCGTAGTTGATTGAGCCGGCGATGGCTTCCAGGTTGTGAGCCCATCCCGTAGTTTGATTGAGCCGGCGATGGCGCTAGCCCGTGCTGGCGCTCAGCCCATGCCGCAGTTGATTGTGCCGGCGATGGCTTCAAGGTTGTGAGCCCATCCCGCAGTTGATTGTGCCGGCGATGGCTTCCAGGTTGTGAGCCCATCCCGTATTTGATTGTGCCGGCGATGGCTTCAAGGTTGTGAGCCCATCCCGTAGTTGATTGTGCCGGCGATGGCTTCCAGGTTGTGAGCCCATCCCGTATTTGATTGTGCCGGCGATGGCTTCAAGGTTGTGAGCCCATCCCGTAGTTGATTGTGCCGGCGATGGCTTCAAGGTTGTGAGCCCATCCCGTAGTTGATTGAGCCGGCGATGGCGCTAGCCCGTGCTGGCGCTCAGCCCATGCCGCAGGGAGGGGTCCTCTTGCAGGAGCACTACGAGCGGAGCCTCCAGAATGCCGCACACGAGAGTGGGTTGAAGGTCTTCCATGCCCATGGCGGGGGCGCATGGTGTGGTGAACGGGTGTTATGCCCGGAGGCTTGTAACATGGTCGTGGTGCATGGACATGGCGATGATTGTCGCGGGGACAATACTTGGTGCCGGAGCACATGTCATGAAAGTGGTGCGGGCGCGGCGACGAACGTCGCGGAGCTATACTTGGTGCCGGGGGCACGTATCATGAAGATGGCGCACGGGCGCGGCGACGAACGTCGCGGAGCTACAGTTGGTGCCGGGGGCACGCATGATGGGAATGGCGCACGGGCGCGGCGACGAACGTCGCGGAGCTATACTTAGTGATGTCGTCATGGCAATGCATCAAGTGACCATTGCATTGAGCGCGCGTTGTAGAGAGCGCGATGAGTTGGCACAAGCGACGCGGTTCAAGGAGACGGCACGCGGGCGACGGGGCCTGTCGCGGAGCTGTCATGTGAATGCGTGCGACGAAGGTCGTGGAGGTGGCGCGCGGGCGCGCACGGCGAATATCGCGTGGTCGACAAACTGTGGCGAGGCGCCGGCGGACGGGAGCGTAAAGTAAAGGAAAAAAGAAAGAAAAAGAAAAGAAAGAAAGAAAGAAAGAAAAGAAAAAGAAAGAAAGAAAGAGAAAACAAAAGGAAAAAGAAAAGAAAATTGCCCACCCCTATATAAGGCAAGGAGGGGGGAGGGGCGGAGGCACCGCCATTTGTGCCCACGTAAGTCAGAGAGAGAGAGAAAGAGAGAAAAAGGGATGGTGAGAGAAGAGGTGGAAGGGGGCGAGGGGTCGTCGGGGCCAGGGGGTCGGCCAGTCGGTGGCTCTGCGAGGGGAGGGGGGTCGGCCAGCCACGGGGGCTCGGCCGCACGAGGGGGGTCGGCCGGACAAGGTGGGTCGGCCCAGCGAGGGGGGTCGGCCGGACAAAGTGGGTCGGCCCAGCGAGGGGGGTCGGCTGGGAAAGGGGGGTCGGCCCAGCGTGGGGGGTCGGCCGGACAAGGGGGTCGGCCTGGCGAGGGGGGTCGGCCGAGCAAGGGGGGTCGGCCGGGCAAGGTGGGTCGGCCGCGCAAGGGGGGTCGGCCGCCACGGGGGGTCGGTCGCACGGGGGGTCGGCCAGCCACGGGGGGTCGGCCGCACGAGAGGGGTCGGCCGCACATGGGGGGTCGGCCAGTCATGGGGGGTCGGTCACGCAGGGTGTCCGACAGGCCCAAGTCCCATCCTCACAGCCCGGAGCGACGCCAGCAGCGAAAAAAGTTCGGCAGAAGATGTGGGCGAAGCCGCGAGGGGCCGCGGCGGGTACATCGCGACCGCCGCGGGATATGATGACTGTACCTGTGCCGGCGCCGCCAGTCGATGAGGCCATACCGTCAGTGGGTGTCGAGGCGGCAGTGCCATTGACCTTTGATGATGGCGGTAGGAGGTCCTACGATCCGGAGCCAGATAAGACAAACACATTGCTGGGGGTGAGGGGAGTAGTACCGTGTGTACCGGACCGTGAGCTGTGGAGGGAGTTGGCCATTCGTGTGGCAGACGGAGCGTTCATGACACCGTGGGGTGGTCCGTCGATGGGAGAGGAGCCTCGGCTGTCGTCACCCTACCTTCGCGCGCCGAGCCCGTCGGAGGCGCCTGTGATGTCGCCGAGGTATGTACCGGCATTGTTGATTGGGAGAGAGGACATACCTTGGTCGCCGGTGATGTTCAAGGGCCATAGTGCGATGCCGGTAGGGTGGGACTTTTGGTGTGAGCATATGTTGGAGACACCGGTGAGGGCGCAGGTGTTGCAGGCACTAGGGCTGTTACCGGCGATCAATATTACGGCGAGGGGGCTGGAGTTATATAGGGATACGCCAGGGATGACCCGATTGCTGGCAAGATGGAGCACGCAGTCGCATACGTTCGTGACCGAGTTCGGGGAGATCGGGCCGACGTTACTCGATGTGTTGATGCTGACAGGGCTGCCGATACACGGGGAGGTGGATGCACGGGTGACCCGGCTGAGCGGGGAGGAGCGGTTGTTGCAGACGCAGCTACTAGACATTTTGGCGGAGACGAAGAAGCACCGGAAGGGGACGTACGGTGGGTGGCTGCGCCAGTTCTACGGTACGCCGCAGGCGAGGACAGGCCAGAGGTTGGGCAATGCTGCCCAGTTCGTGATGGGTCCGTATCATGGCAGCGATCGGTACGAGTTGGTGGCGTTTTTGGCTATGTTCTTATCGAGGTAAATTTTGTACTGTCATGTGATTATTCGTGAATATATCGTATGTCCTGCTTGCCCTGTAAAACGTCAAACTGACATATGTTGCCGGTCGTTGTTTGCAGGTTTGTGTTTGAGGGGACACCTGAGGATGGCATTTCCCCGAGGGTGTTTCCCTTGGCCATTCGGATGGCGCAGGGAAGGCGGGTCGGCTTGGCTCCGGTGTACTTGGGCACGTTATACTCGCGGCTAGATCAGTTCGTGAATGACGTGAAGCGGTCGTATGGTCGGTATCAGGTGGCGACGTACGTGGACTGGATGTTCTTGCAGAGGTACCTGTACGAGTGCTTTCCAGGGTACCGTCCTGACGGATACCCACTCGCACACCCGTCACCGACGATGGGGACAGTGACCCGTCCAGGCAGGTCGCGGCAGGTGGCGTTGTGGTGTAGCGGGTCTCGGGCTTTTGCTTGGGCAGGCATCAGGAGGCCGGGGTGCCCGTTGGCACAGATTCTAGACAAACGGGGGGAATGCGAGCGACGGCCCTATATGGAGATGCATGCGTCATATGGTACGCCGCCATGGCTGCACGTGCAGGAGGTGACGACAGATCTGAGCAGGAGAGGCGAGTTAGCGCCAGGACAGCTGGCGCTATTGGTCGCGTATTTTCCCGGCTGGCTCCCGGTATTGACAGATGATGGCGGGAAGCCCGCCGAGTGCTGCTATTATGTGGCGAGGTATTGCCCGGACCGTCTGTCGTTGGCATTCGGGTATGACCTAGAGCCCCCATGCGGTTATGACAGCCCTTGGAGTGTGGCGACGGCTTTTGGGTATACACTATATGACAGAGCCCGCGAGTGGCCGGCACCGACGACAGAGTGGAGGCAGCCAGGGACAGAGGTGGCAGGGGCGGTGACCGCGGATTATGCGCATTGGTGGGAGCGGCTGCGAGGGAGCTGGGCCGGATGGCTGGCACAGCCGTCAGGCACACGTCGACAGGTAGATGTGTTCGCATGTGACCGAGCCCTGAGTCTGATATCGGCCACAGTCGCGAGGCAGTGCGGGATGCTGTCACTGGTGACCGGGAGTTCTGTTCCGAGCTCGGAGAGGGAGGCGGAGGAGGATGCCGTAGAGTTGGGGGACGCTGCCCCGGGGAGGACCGTGGAGAGGAGCCTATTGCCGAGGTGCCGAGGGTGCCGGGGGCCGGCAAGGGGCCTTTGTCGGCATTGCGAGTGGGGATGATGGAGACAGCGCGTCAGGCTAGTGCTGGTACCTCAGCCCCACACATATCAGGGGCGAAGAGGCCGCGCGACGTATTAGAGGAGCTAGACTCTGAGGTTTGCTTCTGTCCTTTCTTTTTGTCGTATAAATATGGTTTGCATATTGCTCATAATCTGTGAACTGACAGCGGTTTTGCCAGGGGGACGAGGAAGAGGCGGTCGCGGGGGGGAGCGAGGCCGAGACTGAGATCGAAGGCGAGGAGGCTATGGCAGCCGAGGCCGGCAGATTAGTTGACAGTGATGAGACTGAGGCCGTTGAGATATTGACGGCCGGTGTGCCGAGGAGGGTGAGCCCATTGCCTGCTACTGAGGAAACGGTGGGGGCACTATACGGCGGAGAGGGGAGCGATACGGTGATGTTTGACATTGACGAGGACTGGTGGACAGGCATGGAGACGCAGGTTGTGGGAGGTGATGGTGGCGATATGGCGGAGCCTGAGTCTGTTGTTGCTGCCTCGATTCGTGAGCAAGAGACACCGGTTCAGGCTGTGGTGGTGCGACGGCACGACACATTGCCGGAGTCCGTGGTTGAGGTTGGAGCTACTCTTCTGGCGATGCACTCAGCCACGATTGGTGCGCAGAGGGCGGGTGGAATGTCGGAGATTTCTGCAGCGGGCGGCAGTGGCGCGACAGTCGGAGAGATGAGTAGAGGATCCTCGAGCGGTCAGGTGGATGTGGCAGCTTGGGGGGGCCTCCAGCTACCAGCGGAGACTGTGCGCCGGTTAGAACTGGTGAAGGCAGCGTTCCCGCAGACATTCGAGAGCGTGGTGGTAGAGAACCCAGTACTACGGATGTGGGTGTCTGCCGGGTTTATGGAGTGGTTGCTGCCGTTCGCCAGTGTGCCGTCGACGGGTTGGACTGCAGAGTTCGTTGCTCGGTCGCTTTCAGAGTTCGCTCCGTTCACATCGCTAGGTATGCAGCTGGACTGGCTAGCAGATTTCTTTAGATCGAGGAGCGTCAGCCACGAGATGGATGAGAGGCGTGCAGTCGTGGTTATGCGGGAGATGTTGCTGGAGCGGCGCCGCACAGGATTAGAGGCAGAGCGGTCAGAGATTACCGCAGAGTTGGCCGGGATTGACATGCAGGTGGCAGAGATAGAGAGACAGCTCGTCGATTTGCAGAGGCAGTTGTCCGATCTACAGAGGCGGCGAGGTGAGGTGGACGGGCGAGAGTCAGAGCGGTTAGGGCGACAGGCCGAGCTTGATGCTGGATGGTCAGAGGTACAAGCGGAGCGGGAGGTACTTCAGGCATTCAGCTCCCACCCAGTTGCATCGCTGTTGTCTAGACTTTCCTAGCTTGTATGTTACTTTGCCGTAGTTGTAGTGCTTAACGACGGCTAGTAAACGTTTGATGTATATGTACATATTTTCGATGGTCTCGGCTTATTGTATGTTATGTTCGGTTGCTCTCTTCTTCTCTTCTCTCTTTTTTTTTGAATGTCTTGCTTGTTTCGGTTACTTGTGAATGCTCTCCCATTCCCGCTCGTAGAAAGTGACTTAGGAAGCATAGGTTGAGAATGAGTGCCAGCTGGGCAGAAGTTGAGGTAACAGCATGACTTTGTATTGATAGGACGCGGTACAAAACACCATTACATGACTAGTGTAGAACGCTACACAGATCAACAAAAAAATAAAAATACAAGTCTGTAAGCAATGTCGCATGTACAAAAATGCTACGAGGGCGCGTACTATGACGCGGGCGGATAGGGCTGGGGGAATGTTGTCGCGACTACACATAATACTTCTTCAGGTAGCGGCCGTTGATGGGGGCCGAGACCTGACCGTCGTCGTGGTTGAGCAGGAGGTACGAGCCATTAGTGCGGGCTTCGTGCACCGTGAAAGGGCCCTCCCAGTTTGGCGTGAATTTAGGAGCTGACATGTTGGCCCGCACATGCTTGGCGGCTTGAAGAACAAGGTCACCCTCGATAAATGAACGTGGCTTGACGGTCTTCCCATAAGCTTTCGTGAGCTGCTCATGATACTTCTTCATGCGGCGCAGGGCCGTGGCTCGTCGTTCGTCGAGGCCGTCAAGTGCCGCCAGCCGGGCTGCTTCATTTCCGAGACTGCTGCTTAGGGAAAGTCGAGCCGATGGTTCTGCGATCTCGGCAGGTACCACACACTCGTCCCCGTAGACGAGAGAGAAGGGCGTGGCCTTTGTCGCTGTGTGCAGGGATGTTCTGTAGGCCCAGAGTGCCAGATTCAGTTGTTCGGACCACGACCGGTCGGCGTCATGCACCATTCGCGATAATACTCGTAGCAAAGTCTTGTTGGACGCTTCAGCTTGACCATTACCTTGCGGGTAATAGGGAGTTGATGTGGCATGGCTGATGTTGTACCCTTCCATGAGAGCTCGAACCTCTCGGTTAATGAATGGGGTGCCATTGTCAGATATAATACACCGAGGGATGCCGAAACGACAGATGACGTCGCGTAAGAAGTTGGAAACGGCACCTCCCGTGGCTCTCCGCAGAGGTACGGCTTCAACCCACTTCGTGAAGCGTTCAGTAGCAACCATGATCCATGAATGGCGTCTGGACGGCGGGTGGATGGGGCCGATGAGGTCGAGGGCCCAAGAATGAAATGGCCACGGTGCTGAGATCATGTGCAAGTCGGATGCTGGCGAGTGTATCCTGTCGGCGTGCCGCTGGCAGGGTTGGCAGCGTCGGACATGCGAGATGGAGTCGGATTCCATAGTCGGCCAATAATACCCCAATCTTAGTAATTCTGCATACAGCTTCTGGGAGCCTTGATGTTCACCACAATCACCATTGTGTACTTCGTTAATGACCTTGACCACTTGGGCACCTTGCAAGCATCGCAGGGTGCGTCCCGAAAATCCCTTGCGAAATAACTCGCCTTCCGTCACAAAATACCTGACTGCCTTGCGCTTGATGGATCGTGCTGAGCCGCGGTCAGGTGGTAGAATCCCGTGGGATAGATACTGGATGAAAGGCTGGCGCCAGTCACCCTCGATGTCAATGACAAGAGCTTCGGCACCGTCGGGTGCATACAAGCACTCGGGACAATCCTTTTGTATATCCGAGGCGTCCTTGGCCATGGATGGCCAATATAATCCCATACGCTGGAGGCGACGATACAGAGGGGGACCGTCGAGGCCACAACACTTCTGGTGGCCGAGCTGTAATTTGTGTTTTGCCTCTTCCGGTGCCAAACATCTTGCTAGAGTGCCTCCGGGACACCGCCTGTATAAGACATCTCCCATCATTGAAAAGTCTGTAAGGGTGGAGGCATGAGCAAGAGATGGCGCTTTAAGTTTGTCGATAATAGGTTGCCTCCAATCGTCCGCAGTAACGTCCCTCGGGACTAGGTTCAGTGCTGTGCATGGTTCCATTCTCTTGACGATGGTTAGCATCCGTTGTTCACCATCGACCTCTATCTTTGACGCGATCGTGGCCAAGCAGTCCGCATGTCTGTTGTGGCACCTATTGTGATGTTCATACTGGACATGACCGAGTCTTCCTTCCAAGTGTTGCACCAAGGCACGATAAGGTGCCAAGGCTGGTTCTTTGACCGCGAACTCCCCGTCCGCCTGCTTCATGACCAGATTTGAATCTCCTTTCACACACAGCGCCTTAGCCCCCATACTGACGGCGATCATGAGGCCAATGACAAGTGCCTCGTATTCAGCTTCGTTGTTAGACACCGGGAATGCAAGTTTGAAGGATAATGAAGTGGTAACACCGTCTGGTGCCCGCAAGACTATGCCGGCACCCCCTTGCCGGAGGGGCGTGCCATTGGGACCTTTGCTAGTGGCAGAGCCGTCGAATTCAAGCGTCCACAGTCCATCGATGTCGGTGATCAGGGCTGTCTCCTCCCCCGGCAGTTGATCCGATATCGGTTCACATTGTTGGCGTGGGAAGAAGGCCAGGAGGTCTGCGAGTGCTTGGCTCCGCAGAGCTGTAGGATTCTTGATAGATAAACCGAATTCGGCCAATAGCAGCAACCACCGTGTGAGTCGGCCAGACAGGGCGGGACGCGTAAGCATGTAACGGAGCGGGTCAGCCTTGGTGACGAGTGTGATCTGATGCGCCAGAAAGTAATGTCTGAACTTCTGTGAGGCGTACACCAAGGCTAGACAGTGTTTCTCGAGCTCGGAGTAGTTGGCTTCGGGCCCTCTGATCACTCTACTGAGGTAATAAACAGGACGCTCGACACCTTCGACTTCTTGGGCAAGCAAAGCCCCGATGGATCTGGGTGTGGAAGTCAGGTAGAGTAGGAGTGGGATGCCCCGTTGTGGTACGACCATGGTTTGCGGTGACATGAGGACCGCCTTAATCTGTTCAAATGCTTGCCGTTGGGGCGCGCCCCAATTCCATGGTGCGCTTTTACGCGTCAAGTGTTGAAATGGCGTAATGAGCTCGGCCAGTGCGGGTATGAAGCGTCGGAGGTAAGAGACCTTGCCGAGGAAGCTCTTCAGTTGCTTTGTGTTCTTGGGGGGGGGCATTTCTTGGATGGAGGCTGCTTTCGAGGGGTCAACGTCGATGCCCTGTCGACTGACCAAGAACCCGAGGAACTTGCCGGAGGAGACTCCGAAGGCACATTTCAATGGATTCATCCGCATGTTATACTGGCGGCAACGATCAAAGACCGCTTGAAGGTCGGTGAGGTGATCACTTTCCTTCCTGGATTTGATAATAAGATCGTCGACATAGTCTTCCACAGTACGGTGTATCATGTCATGGAATATTGCTGTCATAGCCCTTTGATACGTAGCACCCGCATTCTTGAGGCCGAAAGGCATAACTTTCCAACAAAAATTACCCATAGGAGTGCGGAAGGCTGTCTTGGCGCTGTCGTCGGGGTTCATGCGAATCTGATTATAACCTGCGAACCCATCCATGAAAGATAAAGTTTCATATCCGGCGGCGGCCTCCGTGAGCATGTCGATATTGGGTAGTGGAAACTCGTCCTTGGGGCACGCCTTATTCAAGTCCCGAAAGTCGATACAGACGCGGACTTGGCCATTCTTCTTTTGTACAGGGACGACATTAGCCAGCCAAATAGGGTGAGTGATAGGTTCGATGAAGCCTGCGTGCAGGAGGCGTTCAATCTCTTGCTTGATTTTCAATTCGAGCTCGGGGCGGAATGTCCGCGGGTGCTGTCGGCTAGGGATGGATCCGGTAGCAATGTTGAGATGGTGTGTGACTAAGGCAGGATCCAGTCCGGGCATCTCATTGTAGCTCCATGCCAAGACATCACGATACTCGTGCAGGAGGGAAACCAATTCCTCTCTTCGGCCGGGGGCGAGTTTTGTGCCAATGTAGGTGTGCCGCGGTTCTTCGCCCGGGTCGGCCAGGTTGATTTCTTCAATATCTTCAGCCTGAGGTCGAGGGCCGTCCTCATAGCAAGGTGGTGCCGCGCCGGGGGTGAGGTCAGGATCTGGCTGGCAATGCTCGGCCGTGCGGCACCATTCAGTCTCTCCAAGGGGGTCGGGGTCGAGGGGGTCTGAGGAGGGACCGCCTGGAGCCCCTGCATACCGTCATAATTGATAGATGATCTTGCCGTCCTTGACGATACGTCGAAAGGCCGGCTCAGCCTTTTGCTTCTTGGACCTGGGGGAAGAAGGGGGGAATTGGTCGTGGCAGCAGGCGGAAGCGGTGGGGTTGACCCATTATTCTTGTTACTTCTCCCGGTTTTGTCCTTGGGAAGCTTGTCCCCGCACAGCTCATCCCAGGTCGGCAGCCTGGTAGAATGTACATGAGTAGCATTCTCCCCATCCTCGGCGAAATTAGTGAAGAAGGAGGCCTCGGCGAAATAAGACTCGGCGCATTCAAAGGGGGCTTTGGTTGCAGGGATTGTCATTGCTACCTCATGTCCCGTAGAACCGGCTACCAGCTTCACACATTGATGGTATGTTGAGGGAACGGCCTTGTTGATGTGGATCCATGGTCGCCCGAGCAGGAGGTGAAAGGCAGACTCGCTGTCTATTACGTGAAAAGTAGTGTCGCGACGGACAGTTCCGACCATGAGGTCGACAGTGATATGGCCGAGGGTCGACTGAGGACCCTGTCCAAAGCCGGTAATATTGACGGGGTCACGGATGATTTTCCTTGGGGGAATGCCGGCCTGTTGCAGGGTGATGAGGGGTATGATGTTGATCGAGGCGCCGCAATCAACCAAGGCACGACGGAAGCCCGTGCCATTAACAGTACACTCTAAAAACAGCGGCCGATTGTGATGCTCGACCGGCGGCGAGTCTTCATCCGAGAAGACTAAGGCCGTGGAGGGGATGTGACGTAATTCAGCCTGGGCGGCGAAGCATTCGGGACCGAGGCCGGTGGTGACCTCGAGCAGGCAATTGGAAAGGTAAGTCCGGGCGGCGGGTGAAAACCCCATTTCATCAAAAAAACTTTTGATCTTCGTCATCTGTCGAAGGGAAGGCATCGACTGCTTAGCTGGAGGAGGCACGAGGGTCAGTGTGGGCTCTGCCGGGGCTTCGTGGATTACAGGCTCGACATGGTCAGTGACAGCCATAAGGGCCTGGTGCTCCCTACTGTTGCGATGCGGTGGGTAGGGATCTTTGCGCACATCGTTGTTTTTCCGTAGCTGCAGGTCGCCCGACGCTACCTTCCTTGCAAAGATGGTTCGCAGTGCATTGCAATCTTTGAGCGGATGGCCAAGGGCTCGATGGAAAGGACAGTAGGTGGGCCTGGCCTTTTCTTCGTCTGTGATATTGGTCCGCATTGGTGGCAGTTGGAAATTTTTGTCATGCGCCACCCATTCGGCCAAGAGTTCCTTCACTGTATTCAGATCACAGGGATAGTTAGGTGCAGGTCTTTGTTGCCTTCGCTTGTCGGAGCCTTGGTTCACATCTGGAAGCTGACGCTTGAAGCCTGCATAGTTGTTGTTGTCGTTGCTACGTTGAGTGATAGGTGCATCTGCTGAGGCCAACAGCGTACTTTGCGGTCGAGGCTTCCATGACTTGACAGGACCAACTGTCTCGTAAGTTCGTCGGGCTGTCTCCTTGAGGTGTCCCCATGACCTTAACTGTAGGTTCTCGATATGCACTCGGTAGACGTCAATCATATTTTTGATGCATATGGGAACCAACGTTTCGTCTTTGCTGAAATCTGTGCACTCAAGGCACTTGAGATGAAAACGATGCACATATTTATTCAAGTCTTCCCCCTGGTTCTGGCGAATGCCAGCAATATCAACGATAGTCACGCGCTCGGTCTCGTAATGAAACTTGTCTAAGAACAGCTGGACCATGTCGTTCCAGGTGTGGACGGTCCCTGCGGGGATCTGGTGATACCAAGTGTAAGCCAAGCCCGTAAGGGACTTGTGGAATTCTCTCAACTTTAAGCTGCTTCCTGTACCATACTGCTCCAAGGAGCCTGCGAACCTTGTTAGATGTTCACGGGCGTTTCCCTCACGTCCGTTGAAGAGCACAAAGTTTGGTTGCTTGTACTTGAGGGGGTAGGGTGCGATGGCGATATCATTGGCGTATGGGGCGTGTCCGGTTAGACGGGTTGAGGAGTCCGGCTCGGAATTCCTCGACAGGCGACGGACAAGGGCTTCCAAATCTGACCGAGTGACATAGTTGGAGGATGGTGCCTCATTGCCGGTCAAGGGGTGATGACCGCCTGGTGCGTCGCGAGCCCCCGAGCCCCCAGATGGCACGGCTTGATGAACGGGGACATGGGAGGGTTGGTATAGTGCAGGTGCTGGCAGGGGCAGCTGTGCAGGGGCGAATGTGGGTTGGCGAGACATGCCCATCACTTGGCCGGGGGTTTGGTGTTGCTCAATTGGATAGGGATTAGGTTCCATCTCGATGGAGTCATGCGTTTCGGAGGAGCTTCTTGCCGGCGTCAGATGAGATGGTGTGACAGCGGGAAGAATCTGCTGCAAGACTGGCCCGAGATCCGTGTGTAGCTTGCGGGGCGGCACTGCAGAAGGAGATATGTCGGCTACCGGCAGCGAGGGTGTTGCGAGCCCTACCGCCAAGGGTCTAGATATCCAAGGCGGCGGTAGTCGCGACACTGGGGCCGGGGCGATGTCAAAAGCTGGCCCCGGTCCTGAAGGCTGGATTGATGGAGCGGCCTGCTGTGAGGACAGGGCTTGTATGGATTTTTGCATCTCCATAATGGCGGCTAGTAGAGTGGTCTGTGAATCTTGCAGAGTGGTGATGGTTGGAGTGAGTTGCTGGATGGCTGCATTTACGAGCACTTGCACGTCGGGGGTAGTGGTTGGCAGCTGGTCTCGGAGCCGCGTGGCGCTAGTCTCTTCCTGATCACCGAGGTGGTGTTCTTGCATGGCGGGGTTGGGTCCTTGGCTGGTTGCCCTAGTAGCTCTCCGTTGCACAGGCATAATGCCTAAGTCCGGAAGGTGTGCAAACCGCAATACGATGCTCACCTCCCCAGCGGAGTCGCCAAAATGATGATGCGGAAAATGGTTCGATGCTACGTGGAGGTGCCACAAAGGATGCGGTCTGAGTCAGCTTCCAGGTAGGCAACGCGGGAGACAGCAAGGACGGCGTAAGGGCCGAGGGCAAGGCTCCCCAGACAGGTCGTGAGGGCTGGCAGCGCTGCGCAGGCAGGGTGACGATGAACAGGACCGACAGTCTACAGTCCGTGACAAGGGTGCAGCGTCGAGGGTCCGTAGACGGGAGCCAAGTGTGTTTCTCTCACTAGAATTCCAGAGAGAATGTCGTTTTAGAGAGAGAAAGTGAAAAGTCAAAATGAGAGCAAAGATCCTTGAAAAAGCTCCAAAGTCCACTATTTATAGGCAAAAATGTGCATGTGTCATAAGTTGACATGTGTCACCCCCTGGGAACGACACGTCGCCAGGGGGCCAAAGCACTGACCCTCCGTTGGACTGCCGGTCCCTAAGTTCGTGCTGCCCTGCCCTTGCAACATCTCTCTGCCTGTCTGAGGAGACTGATCATGCCGCGGTAGCATGGTCAGAGTAGCCCGTTGCCCCAGCCTCCAGTCCAAGCCCTTACTGAATCCCACAGGCCTGGCAGCGGTGGGGAAGACCCGACGCCCAGCTGCCAGGTGGACTAGGCAAGATGCCCTTCCGAAGACCTGCTCCCATCTCGGAGTGACCCGGGGGTCATAGTCCTTAGGGGTGCCGACGCGAGCCCCCAGTGCCAGAGCACGTAGGCCAGTCACGCAGGCACCCTGGCGGAGATAGTGTCCTGGAGGAGTAGCCTATCCCGTGAGCATATAACATGATTGCAGCGCATGGGGCGCGGTTGAGTGCGGGCGACGAGGGTCGCAGAGTGATCTCCGAGCGACAAGGGTCGTTGCGTGGATGGCGCGCGACCGTGAGCGACGGTTGTCATGGCGACAGAGCGGCCACAAGTGACGGTCATCGAGACTACGAGCGACGGTCATCGCGACGAAGGGGCACGGCCGAGAGCGACGGTTGTCGCGACTATGGCGGAGTGCGGCCGCGAGCGACGGTCGTCGTGACTACGAGCGACGGTCATCGCGACGACGGAGCACGGCCGAGAACGACGGTCGTCGGTGTTCAAGGCAGGTGGCCGACCCCCATGGGGTGGCCGACCCCCAAGGGAGGCCGACCCTTGGGGGAGGCCGACCCTAGAGGGAGGCCGACCCCCGAGGGTGGCCGACCCCTTGGGGTGGCCGACCCCCTTGGGGTGGCCGACCCTTGGGGGGCCGACCCTTGGGGGAGGCCGACCCTAGAGGGAGGCCGACCCCTTGGGGTGGCCGAGCCCTTGGGGTGGCCGACCCCCAAGGGTGGCCGACCCCTTGGGGGAGGCCGACCCCCTTGGGGTGGCCGACCCCTTGGGGTGGCCGACCCTAGAGGGTGGCCGACCCCAGAGGGTGGCCGACCCCTTGGGGTGGCCGACCCCTTGGGTGGCCGACCCCTTGGGGTGGCCGACCCTAGAGGGTGGCCGACCCCAGAGGGTGGCCGACCCCTTGGGGTGGCCGACCCCCAAGGGTGGCCGACCCTAGAGGGAGGCCGACCCCCGAGGGTGGCCAACCCCTTGGGGTGGCCGACCCTAGAGGGAGGCCGACCCCCGAGGGTGGCCGACCCCCAAGGGTGCCGACCCCCCGAGGGTGGCCGACCCCTTGGGGTGGAAGGCACGCCGAAGTCGCTTCACGAATGGTTCACGTGACTTGAGCATGGTTTGCTTTGACCGGCCCTCGAGCGTTGAAAAGTTGACCGCTGACTGGGTGATGTGTCGTGCAAAGTGGGTCCCTTGGCGGGTCTTGGGGTGCGACCAGAATAGGTTATGAACACTCTCTAGTTCACAGCCCCTCAACCGAATATACACTGTTGCACCGTCACAGCCACCATGGCTATGACTTGAATTCACCCCTTCGTCCATAAACGCACCTGCACAAACACGCACTACTGCACTCCATCACTCACAACACAATAAAATCCGTAACCCACAACATCCCATGGCTGGCCAGCCACCTCTTTCTCTTACGGCAGCCATGGCTACGATTCCTTCCTCTTGGTCGCTCAACCACGGCAGTCCCTCACTCACAGCACTCACCCTTTTTATTTGCACTCACATTCACTCTTTGCTGCAAGTCTTCCCTTCATCTTCACTTCTTTAATGTACACCAACCATACCCAGTACACACCACACCCATGCTAGCCTCCTTTCTAGCACCCAACACATGAAACACGCACACACACACACACACACACACACCTGTAACACCATACACTAATTTGCATTCTCTTCTCCATTCACAAACACATATATACACTACACAGATATTGCACTCATGCACGCACCACCCATATTCAACCCACACGTTACACTACACCCTTACTTCTCACATAAATACACACAGGTACCTTCACATCATCTCACAAGACACTGAAACTTCCACCAAAAAAGAAACGGCCACAGTGGCCTTGAGTCACATTCTATCACATATATAACGTCTATATATATGACAGCCAGGCCATGGCTTCTCATTCACACAAGTTACACATCCTTTCTCATTCTCTGTGATTTACCCAAATCATCACTAAAACATCTATATTCAACCATGACAGCATGATATATATGTATGTATATATGTATATATATATATATATATATATATATATATATATATATATATATATATACACACACACATTCACCATACTCTAACTTCATATTTGCAAATAACGATAAATCCTAACATACAAGTTTTTTCACGGTTTTCTCATACTTCCTTTAACCGAATTTCTGAAACAAAATAGAAAAGGAGCCTTACCAAAAAATTTCGCCGGAGAAATCTCTTCATGATCTCTTCCCATGGGGTTTCCCATCTCAGTAAAATTTCTCCTTCTCTCTCAAGAATACTCACCATGTTTCTCTTTCTCTCTTGATTTCTCTGCCTTTGCCCTTCTACGTAATTAAAAGAGAGAAATTATTCTCTCTCTCTCTCTCTCTTATCCTGACTTGTAACGGAAAATGGGAAATAAATCCCATTTGCACCGATTTCTTATTGATTCCTCTCCTTGTTCCCTCTCTAATTATGCTTTCCGAAAATAAAGAGTTGACATTCTTTAGAAAAAAATATTCAGATTTGATGTAATCTCTTATTTATTAAATAGTCCCCAATTTAAAATTTGTATTTAAAACTAAGCCCGCGACACTAATTGTTGCTAAAATTTGCTAATTAAAATATCCATGCTAACTATAAAAAAATCATCACTGACTATTGACGATAAAATATTACTTATGCGCATTGTTCTAGATATGCGTAAAAATGATCTCTAAAGTTGTTAATATAATATTCGTGCTAACGATAGAGTACAAAAATTGTCGCTAAAGATTTTTAAAGCTATCGTTAACGCTAATCATTGCTGAAGACCTCAATCAATATCACCTATAATTATTAACGTTAATTTATAAATTATATTTTCTTAAATAACTTGTCGCTAAGGGTCATCAACTACAACGCTCAGCTCCACAAATCTATAACATCTCGCTTAAAAAAATGTTGCTAAAGTTGTCAAAAAATTGTTGCTCACCAAATCGTCGCTGAAGGTCAAATAAATAACTAGTTGATTTTTTTTTTTACCGTAAAACCAACATAAAATTTTGGGGTGTTACAGATTGAGTTAGAGTTACTTGACAAGGAGATTTAAATGGTTCGGCTTCAATTACCCTCAAGTTTACATCCACCTCTTCAAGGAAGTCCCTTACAAGAGCACTAGAATTGAAATCACTAGCAACAATCTTCTTCCGGGTCAAGATCAAAACCCTTACAACACTTGGTGATATCCCCACACCAAGCACAAGTCTTGAATCCACAAAGCTCCCCCAAGACTTGACAAACCCAAGCCTTGATCACAATTATTTTACAAAGATCAATTGTGTACAAAGAAACCCTCTTGAAAGGAAATGAGTACAAATGAAGCTCTAGTACAATAGAGAGATAAGAGAATTGATGACTTGAAGTATGCTCACTCTCAATCAAAGAAATGCTCACAAAGATGCTCTCTTTAATGATGTAAAATCATGAAGATGAAGAGAGAAAAGTTTAATCTATGAGCCTTGATATTTCTCTAATGAATGGAGGCTTAGAATGTGATTTCCATAGTGTATGATGAAGCCCCAACTCATTTATATAGAGAACAAATGAAATATAGCCGTTAGAGACAACAAGTAAGCAAAACTACCATTGCAATCGACTATATTCTCAATGCAGTCGACTGGGTTCCCTCTAAAATAGCCGTTGGAGTTTTGTCCTCAAAAATAGCCTTTGGAACTGAATTTTGACCAATACAGTCGACTGCATTACAATGCAGTCGACTGCATTTGGATTACCCTACTGCCTATCGGTTGCCTCACGGAACCCCCTTTCCTATTTTGGGCATAACTTTCTCTAGAAAAATCGGATTGAGGTGTCGTTTTTTGCGTTGGAAAGCTAATGAAAAGTTTTATCAAAATATGAAAATATTAGCACCAAAATAGTTTTTGAGAAAATCTAAGTGAGCTCCAAAGTTCACTCATTTTCAAGAACCACACTTGTGTGAAAGGTTATGAACTCACATGCAATGCACAAGGTGTCCTAAGGTCTTTTTAGGTCATAGTCATCAATCCAAGCATCAAACCAAGACTAGTTACATAATAGTAAAGATCAATCATAATCGATAGTAACTTAGCCCTTGCATTCTTTCTTGCTCTTTAGACATAGGACTTGATGAAGCTTCCATAGTATGTCCACTATAACTTTAAGCTTCTTTGGCTTTAATCCATCTATCCAACTTCTCAAATGTGTCTTCATGAGTGTGCATGTATATGCCTACTAAGAATACACTCAAAGCACACATTAGAACATAATCAATGTGTAGTTATTATCAAAACAAGATGTAAGCCTAGGTTATCCAACCATAGGGCTAACAAACTTATAATAAGTAAGTCTTTTTTTAATTTAAAAGTAATTTTAATCATTCTAAAACTCTACCTTATCATTATACTACTTTATTAGGAGTTAATATTGACTATTATATCTTTAAATCTACTATCTAATATGAATATAATAACTCATATATATAAAAAACAAAAATAATACTTTCAATTTAGAAGTCAAAAATTAAGTTAAAAATTAATTCTAATCATTATAAACCTCTACCTAATCAATATACTAATCTATCAAGACTTAGTTTGACAATTATGTCCTTAAAAGTGTTTTCTAATATGAAAATTAAAATCCATAGACCAAAAAAATAACTTATGAGATTTAGAATAAAAGACATGATCAATCACTATAAAATTCTACCTAATCAATATATTACTTTGTTAAGGCTCCTTTCTAACAACTATGTCCTTAAAATTCAAAACTAATTCTAATCATTCTAAAACTTAACCTTATCATTATATTAACTTATTAGGACTTAACATTGACTATTGTATCTTTAAAACTACTCTCTAAGATGAATATAAAAAGTCATCTATATAAAAAATGAGAATAATACTTTGATTTAGAAAAAAAAATTAATGTTACTGTTAAGATTAAACAACTTACGAGACTTAGGAAAAAAATGATCTAAACGTAATTTTGATAGGTGCCTTTCAATTTAAATTTGATTAATTTTGCAAGAATAATAAGGGTTGTATAATTTAAAATTTAATTCTAAATGTTTTAGAACTCAACCTATCTATATAATATATAATAAGCGAAGCGAGAAAGACATGGATAGCTTCTTTGCGCGACACATCATCGCTTCTCAATATAACACGTCATCAGATTCTTATTTTAAGATTAATATATAAATAAGTCTTTTTTAATTTAAAAGTTATTTTAATCATTCTAAAACCTAACCTAATCAACATACTAAACTATTAAGACTTCTTTTTGAAAATTATGTCCTTAAAATTCGAAGAATAATTTTAATCATTCTAAAACTCTAACTTATCATTCTAAAACTCTACCTTATCATTATACTACTTTATTAGGAGTTAATATTGACTATTATATCTTTAAATCTACTATCTAATATGAATATAATAACTCAGATATATAAAAAACGAAAATATTCGATTTAGAAGATAAAAATCAATTCTAATCTATATAATATATAATAAGCGAAGCGAGAAAGACATGGATATCTTCTTTGCGCGACATATTATCGCTTCTTTTAGATTAATTAACTTCTATATAAATAAGTCTTTTTTAATTTAAAAGTAATTTTAATCATTCTAAAACCTAACCTAATCAACATACTAAACTATTAAGACTTCTTTTCGAAAATTATGTCCTTAAAATTCGAAGAATAATTTTAATCATTCTAAAACTCTACCTTATCTTTATACTACTTTATTAGGAGTTAATATTGACTATTATATCTTTAAATCTACTATCTAATATGAATATAATAACTCATATATATAAAAAAAATGAAAATATTCGATTTAGAAGATAAAAATTAATTTAAAAATTAATTCTAATCATTCTAAAACTCTACCTAATCAATATACTAATCTATCAAGACTTAGTTTGACAATTATGTCCTTGAAAGTGTTTTCTAATATGAAAATTAAAATTCATAGACCCAAAAATAACTTATGAGATTTAGAATAAAAGACATAATCAATCACTCTAAAATTCTACATAATCAATATATTACTCTATTAAGGCTTCTTTCTAACGACTATGTTCTTAAAATTCAAAACTAATTCTAATCATTCTAAAACTTAACCTTATCATTAAATTAACTTATTAGGACTTAACATTGACTATTGTATCTTTAAAATTATTCTCTAAGATAAATGTAAAACTCATCTATATAAAAAACGAAAATAATACTTTTGATTTAGAAAAAAAATTAATGTTACAATTAAGATTAAACAACTTACGAGACTTAGGGAAAAAAAATGATCTAAACGTAATTTTGATAGGTGTCTTTCAATTTAAATTTGATTAATTTTGCAAGAATAATAAGGGTTGTATAATTTAAAATTTAATTCTAAATATTTTAGAACTCAACCTAATCGTTACACTAACTTATTATGACTTAATTTTACCTATTGTATTTTTAAAATTACTTTTTAATCTGAATATAAAAATTCATATATCGAAAAAAGATGAAAATAGCATATTAGATCTAGAAGGGGGAAATGACGTTCTAATTAAGTGTTATATATATATATATATATAACACATGTAACATACATTAGATAGTCGTCTTTAATAATGTGATATATAGATTTAATAAACGAATTATAAGTAAGGATTTTTAAATAAGACCTCACGACCATCAAATTGGTTATATCCCATCTATAAGAATTTAGAAAACAAATCAAACTCTTTACTACGATTTATTGTTGAATAATTCATGGTATAATTGTCGCGATATTTGTAAACCTTATAAATATCAATTGTAAAACATTTAAACTCTATGCCACAGACATATTTACGTATTAGGCTCTGATTTTGTCTATTAAAACTTTGTATAGATTGTTATGCAATTTTTGCGTAATATTTGCATACGCATATATGTTTGCTTTGGTTCCTTTGAACTGTAAGTTGAAAGAAAAATAAGTAAATTGTGTTATAGAACCACCTGATGATGTAAAAAAAGCTTAAAGAACGCAAAAATCTAGCCGCTGCACTCTACTCATTATTCTTTAAACTTACAGTTCAAAGGAACTAAAGTAAACCCTAGCAAATATTCTGCAACAATTGCATGACCATTTAATTAATCAAGACTATAATTTTAGACATGTATGAGACGAAACAATATTCTACTGGATATCATGTGTTGTATCTTAATAAATTGGTGATTTCTTGAAGCAATGATTCATGAAAAAGATAAGAACGAACTTTGATATTTATGATTCTAAAGATTAAGAACTCTTAACCTAACTCTTGAAGTTAAGGGACTTGATCTTGAGATGTTACATGTTGAGCCACTAAAAGAGCTTAATAATAATATAGTCTTGACAAGTTAGTTGAAACTTTTACAAATAAGGTATTAAAAATTTCTTACTAACAATTATAGTTTTAGCAAAAGTATAAGATAAATCTCTTTTTGCTTCTTGAATGTGGTATGCATTGATACACTTTTTGCAACTTTTAAAAAATATTTTATTAATTTACTCGAGCTAGATTCGGGATCCCAAATTATAATATCTAATAACTGAGGCAAGAAACGCAATTATAGATCATGACACGTCTTTGCATTGTGTTTCTAATATAATAAGAGTTATAAAAACTATGCTTGAATATATTAGTGTTGCTAAAGATCTCCAAACATTATTTTAAACGGGATTCTTAATTTTGCAATTAATTGAATCGGCAAATATAGTAAGCATTTAAATAATAAGCCTCATGCAATTCGAAAAAATAATTCAAAATATTCTAACCAGTATAGTAAACTATTTTGATTTTATTTATATATTATATATCGAAAGATATCTAGCATGAAATATTAACCTGTAAAACAAAAGTTACTTAAAATATTTAATAAGAAAAAATAGGTACTATTTTAAATTCATATCTAAGTTTCCTGTAAATTCAAATATGAATATAACTAAATATGTTGGTTAAAAGTTTTGGTCAATAATTTCCTTACTCTAAGGTTTTGCGCTATCCTATTTAGTCACAATGGTTAAATGCATATTTACAATAATATGCAGATTCTATATGAGATAAATTAAATAAATAATATAAATTTAAAAAATTAATTATGTGAGCATTTCTTAAATTCAACTAATTTTATGTTGAAAAAGTTTTGAACCAATTTTTTTTCTATGGTACTTCTATTGTGAGTAATTAAACTCTCAAACATTCTAAATTCTATATTAGCATTATACCATTTATGATTTTATGTTAAAATTTATACTTTTGAATAGAATTGCATATAAAATCTAAAAAGATGTTAGTTATGTTGTGATGAATGTAAACTAAAACTTATATTAAAAACCTTATTATCTCTGAAGAAAAATCTTACTTAGTAAGCATGCTTATTGTATGCTTTGAGAAATCTTAGTTAAATGATATTCAACAATTTCCTTACTATGAGGTTTTTGAGCTATCCTATGTAGTCATGCTAGTTAAACTGTAACATCCCGAAATTTTCTGGAACATTAACACTCAATCGATCAATACTTACTTATGCAATCATCTCAATTCCACTAAGCAAACCCCAATAATATTCATATCAGAACTCTACAATTCTTCACTATCTGTGTTTAAATGCAAAACTAGATTAATGAACTCAATTAGATAGATTACACATTGATTCCCTCGAAGGCGCTTAAGCAAACAGAATAATTATAGTAAATCGAATCTAATTCCATCATCCGGCTCTAATCGATCCAAGAATCTACTGGTGGTTAATACCTGCAGAAAGGAACCGAAAAAAAAAGAATGAGCTTTCGAGAGCTTAGTAAGGTCGCTCAAAATTCGAAAAACGGATTTCAAATGATTAACAGATTTATTTCAAATGTAATGAGGAAGAGATTCAATTCTCTACCTTAAATCAGATATCAACGAAAACAATTCAATGACACTGTATACAATGCAGATGATATTGACATGAGTAAATTTGCAAAGCCATACAGGCAATGCGTGGAAACACTTAGCAAAGCCACACAGACAGTGCAGGGTATTCACTTAGCAAAGCCACAAAGGTGATACTCAATAACACTGTTGTTACATATGCATATGATTACTAGCTAGACCCTCAAGGTACTAGCATCTCCCTACAATAACAGACCTTCCTTATATCATCGCCGATACAGACCATCCTTATATCACCGCCGATACAGACCATCCTTATATCACCGCCGATACAGACCATCCTTATAACTCCTCAACACATTAACTCATGTCAATATGCAGAGTGCAATGATCGATAATGCAATGATTAAATCGATGCACAACGAGAAATAAATACAGAGCATCGAACAGAATTTTCAAAAAACGTGTCAGGCTCAAAACATGGTATTAATGGCAATCAATGAAATTTCATAACAATTAAAACTGATTCCGAAGAAGTAACGATGGCAAATCAGAATAACATACGAATCAAATAGAGGAGTTAGGTTCGGATGAAAGTACCTTACCTCAATACAAGCGCTGAAGCTGAAAACGCTCTTGACCAAATCTCTTGAGATTAACCTAGGTTGCCAGAGTCATTTATTAGAACACTTATTCATACTACTTACATTAAAATCTAAATATAATTATCTATAGCATACCCATTTTTCTACCCTGACATGATGAAACTTGGAGTGTTTCCCACACGGCCAACGTACCCCGAAATTGGTCACACTCTTCGAGACTCAGAAATATCCCAAAAATATTATAATCGTTCATTAGATATCATTTATAGATTAATACAGATGATGGAATAAAAATATAATTTTTGAATATTTTTGATTATTTTTGAATTAAAAATAATTTTCTTAAATACACTAAAAACCTATAAATTGTCATAATTGCTTCTACCTGGAAATAAAGACTCAAAATTTTTATACAAAACTTAATATATGTATAAAAATTATAGAAATAAAAATCTGGATTTAAAAGTGGCTAAAACTATTTCTTTATTTTTCGTTTTGCCAAATTCCATGCGATACGGAAAATGATAATATGTCAACTCTAAAATTTATCAAACTTTTACTGAGTCTTATTTATACCATAAGGACACTACTATAATTTTTCCTAGAACATTTTCTGGGTTTAAGGGCTCCAAAAATATTTTATGTATCTGAAATTACAGAAAATACTAAAAATACATGTGATTTCAGAACATTATGAAATTTTGCCGTAAATTCTAATATGGCCTAACGTACCATACTCTTAAATTTTGTATGCTAATTCTCACCGTATAGTATTAAATGCTCACGTCGTGTCTAACGCTAATTCGGAATACACCCGTGCTTGCACATATACCACTACGCATCAGTGACCACTTCTTTTCTTCTTTCTTGTTCTTTTGCGCTCATAGACTCTAGAACACACAAAGCCCCACGAACCCAACATACTCACAGTTGCCACATCTACACCCATATACAAAACACACACTAGTTACACTATATTACTCACCCAAACACACACTCACAAACACTCAAGTATCCAGTAAATCACACACTCAGTTTCTCACAGCTCATACACACAAGCATGTAAACATCACTCATACACACACAAACGCATTCCACACTCACATTCCCTCCAAAACAAATACCCACATTTCATTCCATACACTACACAACATATAGATATTCATGCACACTACCTCACACACTTGACTCACACTCACATACCTGCTACACTATCTTCTCTTTTCTTCTCACAAACACCACAAACACTACACCGATGGCAGCCTTATTCCTTCTTCTCTTTTCTTCCACACCATACTTATACACATACACAATACAAACACACTCTCACATAACCAATGTAACCAGCTGCCTTACACACCCTCACACATGCACAAGCAGGCACTCAAATTCTCCACACCCATTTCATCTCCCACACCCACTGCCGTGAGGCAGTGGGTCATCCACCTCTCATGGTTCTTTCTTCTCCTCCAAACTTTTCATACACTCCACAAATTTATATATTTACACACAGTACGTTACACTCATGCACACTTGGGCACCCACTTATACACACAACTCTCACAGAGGCTAGACAGTCTTCCCTTTTCTTTTCTTTCCAAACTCACCCACATAACTTCTGAACCCACATGAAAAGGCATGGCCATGGCAGCCATGCCTCCTCTCCATCACCCTCACGCACAGCCTAAGTTTGTAACTTACAGTCAAATTTGCCTCATGACAATTCTTTGCAAAACCCACACCTTTCCAAAACCCATATACGCGACCTATGCATAGCCTGCCTTACGGCAGGTTGTCTTTTGAACCCAGTGCCTCATGACAGGTGGTGTTCTCTGGCCTTCACAAGATCTGTACAAAATACACGCACACAAACACTTACGTTGTGCACTGAACTCATGGCAATCCATGCCACAGCCTCTACTCGATCCCACAAAAAAAAAACCCAAAACCACCCAACGTCCAACGCCCTCACAGCCTTCTCACACAGGACAATACCCATTTATATATCTACTGGAATACACACATACATATAAAAACATGAAACATGAGTTTTTAAAGCAAGCTTACCGAAAAGATTCACCGGAAGTAGTCCCTCGATCCGTCTCTTGAAGCCCTCTCCCTGCCTTTCCTCTTTTTCTCTCGCTCTCTCTCGGTGTGTGATGGTTACAGGGAGCCTTGACGGCTGCCCAAAAGGGTTTGCATATTATATAAAAAAAACCTAGTTTGCTATAGCAAGCCCCCCTATCTATCATCAGTCGCACAAATTTTACACCGAAGCGTTTATTATCGCAAAACAGTCCAAAAATAAATACTTACAATTATTTTTGCACTAGGAAAAATTATTTACGATTGTTACATTATCTTGTTTGACCAATCGTCGCTAATAAGCACACCTTTACAAAATTTGATTGTCACTAAAAATATTTCAATGCTAGAATACACGTCGACGTTAAATATATATAAAAATATATCTCCTCTAATAAATATACCGATATTAAAAGAAAATTTTTAACTGCCGCTAAAGGTTGTCGATAAAAATTCGGTAACGCTAATCGTCACTAAACACTTCAATCAATAATACATATGACTGTTAACATTAAATTATTAATTATTGTTACTAAAATAAATTTGTCGCTAAGTGTCATAAACTATAAGACTGAGCTTCCTCTAATCTACAGCATTTTGTTTAAAAAAATATTTCACTAAAGTTAACCAAAAAATATTGTTCACCAAATCTTGGCTAAAGGTCAAATAAATAACTAATTGGATTTTTTTTTAAACCTAAACCAGCATAAAATTTTGGGGTGTTACATTCTCCCCCACTTAAAAAATTTTCATAAGGGCTCAAATATAATACCATTGACATGTGCAACATCGCTTGAAACCATTCTGCTGATGCCACGTCTACCCCTATTTTTTGCTAGCATTAAGAGTTGTAATTTTTGTAATGGAGTTAAAATTTGTCTTAGATCTCATTTACCTTACATTCTTTCTATTCTCCAAAATTCTTATTATCGGAACTACTTGTTCTCCCATCAAAGTCAATTACTTATTGTAATTTAATTTAAGAAAGGATCGGTTTTAAATCAAGTATAACATGTTAGACTTAACAGATTATTGCATGACACCATACACTTACGAAAAAGCTTACGAAAACATATAATTTTATCCAAAGTTACTTTTAGCAATCTCAATAGAGCAAAATGTTGCTCTATTTTAAATCTCTTAGAGTTTCTAAGCCTTTTTTTCATCAATTTGGAATGAAATATATGACAGACACTGTAATTAGATATATAGCAATGAATTAATAGTTAATGACACAATCACTCACCAAGTACCTAGATAAATAGTCTCCAGAGATTCAAAAATCTTGATTATGTTCAGAATACTTTATATTATGTTCTTCCAAAAGCTATCTACAATTTTGATATTATGGACCGCATGTAGATCAAGGTGTCAATAGATTTACTTTTAAAGTGTTACAAACATTTGATACAATCACTCAAGCCCTGAGTCTACTTTCCCATTTCTTTGGATTAATGGAGTTTAGTGCATTTTCTGAACCCAACATATTTGTTAATACAATTAACTTAATCTATGATAGCGGGCGGTAATTAGTACACACTTTAAACATTTAATTTACAAATATTTTAGAAGAATCTTTACTATCACTTCATTGCCTTTCTTTCGTAGCTTTTAGCAACAATAGTGAAATGTGAAGGTTCTAAAGCAACAAACAGAGAGCAAAGAGGAAATAAAAGAGGCTCTAAGGCATTTAGTTTTATCAATTTTTATTGCTTACATGCACACCGGAGCAGCATATACTTTTAACAGATGGATTTTATTACCATCTATTTCTAAAAACATGCTAGTGTCTTTCGTCAACCTAACAATATCTTTGTAAATCTGATAATAAGCGGCTAGATGTGATTTTTATTATTAACATCTACTTTGTTTTTGAATCTAGAGAATTGACACTTACTTTTATCACCTAAATGTTCTCCTTGTAGTTCCATGCTAATTAGCTTTATATCTAATTGCAAAAAACCATGAAAAACATCTTATGTGCTCTTGACCGTATATAAAATCTACTCATACAGATTATCATACTTGCTGAAAGTTTTAGGCTCTTAATTATTACACTACAAGAAAAAAGGATTTTAGCGACGGGAAAATCCATCGCTAAAGGTTTTAGCGACGAATATTCCGTCGCTAAAAGTCCGTCGTATAAAAGTCCGTTACTAAAAGTTTGGCGATGGAATTTTTAAATCCGTCGTATAATATTGCACTTTTTGTGACGAATTTATTTATTAATTAGCGACGGAATATCCGTCGCTAATTATATTTTACTTATTTTAATTTATTTTATATTTTGTGAATTTAGTGACGGAATTATTTTTTTGGCAACGGAATGTTCCGTCGCTAAATAAGAGTTTTGGCGACAGAATATTCCGTTGCTAAAAAGTTAAGAGAAGAAACACTTTTGGCGACGGAATTAATCCGTCCCCAAAAGTCAAATTTTAAAAAAAAATTATTTTTCAATTACCCAGACCTATAAATTCAATTCTCAACAACACACAATAATCAATACACAAAGAAATATATACAATCAATTATAAAAAATAGTCATAATGTACAAGCCTGGCTAAGGGAGGGGGGAAAAGCTGGGACCGGGCACGAGAAATGACTCATCAGGGGTTGCCGAGTCCTGGATCTGGATCCTGCTGATCCAGGGCCGGTTCGGCATGTCCAGCAACGGTACCCTACTGATCCTGCTCCTTGATCATCCTCAACACCACCGTAGCAATGTGCTAGATCTCCTCCTCGTCCAACAGATGCCGAGGAGCCTGTGTCTGTGCAGGGGCAACGGGGAGTGAGGACGCTCCTATCACGGCACAAACAGTCGTGCTAGGCAGGCCGCGTATGCGGCCTTTCGGCCGATTGACGACCTCCGGTGTATCCAGCCATCACTTCAACGCCCAGTACTCGCACCCGTACTAGTGGACGCTGATGGCTGTCCGGACTCCCTAAGCTGTTTATATGAGGCCTGCAAAAACAATGATTTAAAGATATGTTAGGGTATTAATTAATGCAACAGACATTGAGGATAGTAAGAAAAAATTAACAACTTAATTAAACACATCGACTTACATTGATCCGTCGGGTAATATCCGAAACATAGTCGCCGGCCCGGCGTGCCTAGTCCTTGTCCTTCTTCTGGACGTGTGTTTGATTATACGTCAGAGTAATGACCTCATCCTCCTCCAAATCTGGGTTCTAGACCGCATTCATGTGTCAGATGATGTCATGTGGCACCGAACCCCCCCTTGTGTGCGTCGGATCTCTGTTCTGTTTGTTCTCGGCCCCTTTCTTACTCTCGTCCTTGTCCTTCTTACATCAATTTAGGGTTCAATTATGGCTCAATTACTTCAATTTAATGCTCGATTGAATTGGGGCATTCAATTTAGGGTTCAATTAGGGGATTAAATAAGTTCAATTTAGGGTTCGGTTGGATTAGGACATTCAATTTAGGGTTCAATTAGTTTAATTTAGGGTTTCGATTGGATTAGGGCATTCAATAGGTGACACAATTGAATTGGCTTAGCTACATCACTAACCAATTGAGCCAATTAAGGCAAATTCCAATTAGGGCAAATTAGGACAAGTTCCAATTAGTGAATTGTGTTGAACTGGCATTTCATGCCATTAATTCAAATCTATATAAAGCATTCGCATCTTGACTGTCACATAACTAAAAGGGGCAGGCACATGCTGGTGCTGGAGGCTTGTTGAGAGCCCCAAATACAGTACTTGCTAATTGCTGACCACACTCAAGAAGCCCAAATCAGCTTATTTCATGTCATTTGTGACGTAATTGGATGTGTCCGTACCAAACCTATTCTAGCAATTTTGGCTAAGTAAATGGATAGACAAATCAACATTATATCCACTAGTAGCAATTTTCTTCAAAGTGGGAAAAGCACTACTCAGATAGATTAATAAACTTTTGCATTGGCAAAGTTCACTTCTTCCTTCAATAAATTACTCGACAAGCTGAAAAGTTCAAAAGCCATTTAAGTAACATGAGAAAGATCTATTTTGTACATTAGAGGTGTCACCCCAGCATCCCGAAGACAAAAAAAAAAAAAAAAATTCTAGTTTACTTCTTGCGTCGTCTAGTTCTTAAATTATGACTTACTACATAAGTTTAAACTATTGGATAATGTGGCCAACCACGCTCAACGCTCTCCTCACCTTCACTTATGAGTTCTGATTTGCACGTAGAGAGGCAAACCGCAACGGGTAGATAAGTTACATCAATGTGGGCCACTAATAAGTACACAACATTTTAGTTATTGCTTACTTTGAAGATATAAATTCTCAAAAAATGAACTTAACAATGCAATTATGCTCAACAACGTTGACCTAAAAAAATATATTCGTACTATATTGTACGGTTCATCATAAAGTAAGTCATATGTATCGTATACGAATAAAGGATGTAAACAAGAAAAGGTCCTATTGTATCTTAGTAAGACAAGCATTTCCTCACCATTTGTATGACTGTGTCCAATCATAGTACTCTATACTGGGTTAATGTGCCCTCGTCTAAGGAAGTTAGCTGCAAATGTGACACCTATCAACTCAAGCGGCCATGATTGCGGGTTGAATGTTGAACCATTGTTAGAAGATGTGTATATATATATATGATGAGATAAGGTGACGAAAGGAGAGCCTATAACGCTCCATGTGCGAGGTGTTGCTTGTTGGTAGTTAGCACTCAAATCTGTATGTTTGAACTTTATTAATGCAGATGTCCCCTCATAAAGATCACTGTGATGTTGTTTGTCGGATGAAGTGATGTGGAATTTCAGTTCCTCCTTTGGACTAAAATTCAAGGAGGAATTTCGGTTCCCCCTTTGAGTGTGGCCAGCAATTAACAATTACAGATAGATGCACACAAGACCTAATTGATGTGCAACCAATTAACAAGTACTATATTCGGGCTCAAAGAACATACTGTTGGCGATTAATGAGATCAGAAATTAGTTCGAGACTTACTGGAGTTGGTCGGAGCTCAAAGATCTAGGCAGACTCACTAGATCGATCTAACCGGAGTTGAAGACTGGCCGTGGCGGCCGCCAGAGGTGGCACGACGTCGGGGGGAAGAGGGGTGTGTCGCCGGAGGTGGGTCACCGTACAGGGGGTCGCCGGAGTGAGAACGTTAGTGGATGAGAGATGAGAGATAGACAGACAGAGAGAGACGAGAGAGAGAAAACAAATAAAGCAGATCTGTGATTTAAGGGGAACTTTTAGTGACGAAACAATTTCGTCGGTGAAAGTCCGTAGGTAAAAGTCCATTTTCACCGACGGAATTTTTAGCGACGGAATTATTTTATCGCTTAAATTTTTTTTTAAATTATCAAAAATTATAAAATTCTCTAAAATATTTAGCGACGGTTACTTTCATCGGTAAAAGTCCGTTGGCAAATTCGCTAAAAGTCTGTCGCTAAATCCATCTTTTCTTGTAGTGTTAAGAGTTGATGTACATACATTGGCTTGGATTCTCATGCACAAAATGTTAGGTTTGCTTCAATCTTTTATTGGCTAACTGGTAGTATGCATACATCAAAGCATGACTATTTCAAATATTTTTCCTTTTTCTCTTTTTTGGCTTGCCTTCTAAAGATTTCATATGAGTGGCAAAAGAATAATAGTTCGTGATAGTATAGATAGGAGTGATAACATCGAAAAACTCATATTAGATTGCAAATTGTATACGAAATAGTCATAGTAGATCAGAATGCATATTCAGTTTTTATTCATACATATGTGTCTAAGATATTATAATACTACTTTACACCTAATATGCCTCTACACGGTATTACAATAAATAATATTGAAATATTAATTAAACTAAAAAGAAAAGCTGAGAAGCCAATAATGAAGAAATAGAAACCTAAATTTACATAATAATTAACCTGAATCACTAATATATTATTGAAAGGTAATTTAAGCTTGAGCAAGACCCAATCATATTTGTTGTGCATGTTTATCATAATTTTCTGTGATGAAATTCGGTTTCAGTAAAGAACAAAAGATCAATGAACATATTAAACACTTACCCCCATATCCTTGACTGGAGGACGACTTATAGCCCTTTAATTTTGGTGGTGCTGTTGGGTTTCAGTAAAGAACAAAAAATCAATGAATATAATAAAGACTTACTCCCATATCCTTGACTGGAGGAGGACACTATCAAGCGAAAGGGAGCAATCAATGTCCTCCACCATAATGATTGACAAATTAGCCGTCCTAATCAGCAACCTCCTAAGATCAGAGTCGGACCTTACGGCAATAAGCTCCAAGTCATAAACATCAAAACCAAGGTAATTTGCCATGGCCACAACCAAAGTCGAATTCCAGTTTCCGGCTGCCCATACAACAAGTAACCTCGCCTCCAGGCCTTCCTAGCCCTCCGGTAAAACTTCTTACTCTGCACAAACCTGTCCAGATCGTTAATTATGTCATTCTTCATATTCAAATCCATTGCCAATGTATCAAACGTAGCCAAATGGTCGAAATTCACCGATTCCCATCAATATCCATTGACTCTCACCATAAACATCCTCAACTTTTTCTTCATTTTATTTGCCACCTTCCATTTTTTAAGGGTTAATAGAAAAAATATACCCTCACATATGGCACGTTTCCAAATTATATCTTAGACCTTTCAAAATAGCTTTTTTATCCACCAAACTATGGCACAATTCTGGTGCCCACACCCTATTAGTTTTTCTATTAACTGCGAGGGTATTTTGGTCAGGTAACTTTTTGTCGGGATATAAAAATGCAACCTTAAAAAATGTTAAGGTATAATTTAGCAAAAATGCTGTTAACCTGAACAAAGGGCAAAATGACTTCTTTTTCCCCCCAAATTCAAAAAGCACACACACACACACTCTCGCAACATAGACATTCACGCACACAAACTCACACACTCACTCATGGCTGAAAGCAGCAACAATACTTCCAGATCTGGAAAATCAAACCACTCCACAAATTCATCCATGCCCACCACCTGCTATTGTGGACAAACAGCCCCATTGACCATGTCGTGGACCAAGAACAATCCGGGTAGAAGATTTTTGGGATGTGCTTACTACAAGGTAACTACCTACACTCCTAATTTGATAATCATATGAAATTTTGATCTTAACTAACGTAGGGTTTTTTTTATATGTATGTAGGATGAACAAAAATGTAAGTTCTTTAAATGGTTTGATCCGAATGTATGCGATTATGGAATGGTGTTTGGGAGGTTGGCATTAAAGAAATTAGAAGAGGAGCATGTACAGAATGATGAAATACACAAGAGGACTATACAGTTGCAGTTGAGGAACCAACAATTGGAGATAAAGAAGTCTGAGTTGGAGAGGAAGAACATGGAGTTGCTCATCAAGAATTCAAGCTTGAAGTATTGGACTGTGATCTTGTGTGCAGCTGTAGTTCTATTGGTAGGGTTTAGGTTTGGGGAAAAAAGCTATGTAAACAACACTGGCAAAATATTGTATTTGCCCTAGTTGTATGCAACCTTATTGTATTTGCCCTAATTGTTATCAGTTTACCAGCTTTTTGTTGATGTAAATAACTAAGTCCTGACAACTTTACGGTCATTAATTTAATCAAATGTAACAACACATTAATTAAATGTACTAAGCATCCAACACATGACAAAATAGTCATTAATATTAAAACTTAATCATCCTTCTTGGTACAAAAGTATCCAAGTTACATCAATTGTGAACAAGAGCTGTTAAGCATTTATCACATAGACAATGCCCTAAAGACTTGGCCAAATGCAGTTTGTATACAAACAAAAGTTGCCCATCTATTTATCTGCTCATATGTTCCTCATATACCCAAATATCTGCACAAAATTTGGCCCTTTTAAAGCTGGCCAAATGATCACCCTGTACCCCCCGTATGTGCACAAAAAATGCCCCAGCATATAGCATTCACCATAGTCTATTTGAACCAAAAAATGGCCCTATGCAATTCCTCTGGCTGCTGTTTTACCACTAACAGTGTCCTTTTCTTTCCCCTTTCCTTGAGTAGAACGTCTGGTCTGAACTGTAGCAGTTTGCAAGGATGGGGTGGTTGTGTATGCTTCTCCCTTCCAAGTATATTGAGCAACCTTCACTGATGTTGACCCCATTTTCTTCATAATTGGTGGAGGTGCTTGCTTAAAAACTGGGTGTCCTTGCATCTTAATTGGTGGTGGTTTAACCTGCATGAACTCCAAAGTGTAAGAATATAAACATTTTATGCTCTGTTTTTGTACTTTAGTGGCAACATTTTCTTACCACTTCTGATGTTTGAGAAGCATTTGGTGTAGCCATATGTTGTTGGTTCATGTTTTCTTATGACAGATCAACATGTGGGCCAATTAGCTTCCAGACAGGTCTGGCCTTTTTCCTCTATAACAGAAAATTAAACAACTATCACCAAAACCATCCCAAACAGTATTTGAAAATTACATTGCATATGCACAAAGTCTTACCAGTCCCAATGTCCTTTTTTAGCCCTTTTTTGTTCTGTCAGAAACAACTGCAAGGCTAGAACCTGTCCCCCCTTGTTCACTTTCCCTAGTAACTCTCTCCAGGGAGGAGTCCAGTGACTTGCCAATCACTTGAAACAGCTCAGTGTCTTTATATTCGTGCTGTAGTTGAGCATTGATTGCTTGAAATTCCCTTATTGCCTGAGCCACTGCTGCATTGTATGCCTTATTCTTGTTGCCACTGCTTGGTAGGGGTTGAAGCTGTTGCTCCTAAGAAAAACCAAAAACAATAAGTTAGTTAATCCAAATACATGGTAACATAAAATAACGAAATGCCAGTCACCTGCTCAGCCCTTTCCCATGGCAAGTCCAAATCCAAAGACACATTCTGTGATAGGTCCATTTCAGTTGAGATATACTGAATAAAAAAAGTCAAAAAAACAAGTTAGTTAATCCAAATACAAGGTAACATAAAATAAAGAAATACAAAATGCTATGCACAATTTAGTTACCTCTGGGATAGTAATTTCTTCTAGCATTGACTCTTGGGCACCAACAGTGTTTTGCCTGACTTGGCCGTCTTCCTCCTGAGTACCACCCCCCTGAGTACCACCCTAGCCATCTTCCTCTTGACTACCACCCCCCTGAGCTATAGCTTGAGCATCACCCTCTTGGGCTGCATCTAATACAACACTGCCCTTTTCCAAAGTTTGTGCACAAGATCTACTGTTATGACCAAGTTTGCCACATGTTCTACAGCTGTGTGTTGCTTGGAATTTCCTTAGCTTGTTTGGGGTTTTCACTTCACTTTGGTTTTTTTTTCTATGCCTCTTTGGTCTACCTACTGTGGCTCTAAGTGTAGGTGGCAATGGTGGATCCATTTCAGTTTGTGGCCATTTATCTTCATTATTTAGTTGGTACACAATATTGTCATAAGCTTTCTTGTAGGTATCAATCCAATAGTATTGATGCACATAACTCTCAGGTAGCTCTCCTGCATGATGGATTGCAGCAACAACATGTATGCAGGGTATTCCTGTTAAGTCCCACTTTCTACAACTACAACTATGTGCATTCAAGTCAACACTAGCCTGCCCACAATACATCAACAAAATTTGAAACTTCTTATCACTAGCATATTATGGTATACAGACATTGGAATGCTCTTTGATGGTTTCCAGTTTGGCCTAGATGCCTGGGCAAATGTTTCCTGCCTTATTTGCTATCCACTTTATTTTTTCCTCCATCCTTTTTATGTTGTACAACCTGATCCACTCAAGCATTGATATGATAGGTTTGTCTCTTGTAGGCATTATTGTTGCATTGAAAGACTCACACCAGTTGTTAAGTAAAATGTCACACTTAGGGAATGCCCTAAAGTGTGACCTGCTCCAGTGTTCAGGTGGCCTAGCAAGTAGCCAAGAATGTGCACCCTCACTAGCCCTTTTCAAGACCGCCATCTCTCTCTCAAACTTATCTTTTTATGAAGCTCTAACACAAGCCCATACCTAATCAGTCAATGCTTTGCTCCTAAACTCAAGTCTAAAATTCTGAACAAGATGCTGAACACAAAACCTGTGTTCTGCCTGTGGTACAAGTTCCTCTAACACTTGAACAAGACCTTTCTGCTTATCACTTATAAATGTCCAGGCAGATTGATTTTGAATGCCCACATCATCAATTAACAGTTTAACAAACCACTTCCAGTTCTCCTTATTCTCCACTTCAACCACTGCATGAGCCATTGACCACATACCATCATTAGGGTCTATCCCAACTGCAGCTAATAGAATCCCTTTGTAAGGGCCCTTTAAATGGCATCCATCCATCATGAGTACAGGCCTCAAGCACTGCACAAGTCCTTTCTTGCAACCCCCAAAAGATACATATAGTCTTTTAAACCTACCACCCTGAACCTCCAAATCAAAAGTTGTATTGGGATTAGTCCTCAAAACCTCTGCCCTATAGCTCCATAGCTTCTCATATTGTTCCCTACAATTGCCCTCAATTTCCTTCATAGCAAGTTTCTTAGCCCTATATATTTTCCATTTAGAGGCCTCAATGTTGTAGGATTCATGAAGTGTATCAGCTATAGCTTGAACTGGCCATTTAGGATTAGATCTCAGGGAAGACTTTATCCTTCTTGCAATCCACCTATAGTTCACCATGTCAACCTCATATGTCTTTGAGCAATTGTGTTCAGGATTTAGGGTTTTCACTTGCAAAGTGGTGGTCCTGTACATGTAAGAAGCATATAAGACCCAAGGACAGTCACCCTTACAACACACAGCTCTAACCCTTATCTTCTCCATCTTTGTAAAGCTAATGGATTTTCCATTCTTACATGCATAATTCCTAATAGCTTTCCTCAATTGTAGGTATGAGGCAAAGCACTGACCTAACTCAAATGAGGGATCTTCAGACATTGATTCATTGAACTGGGGATAACTAATCTTTTTCCATGGTTTCTTTTTCATTTTAGGAGCACCTTCTTCATCAGATGAACTATCCACTTCTACCTCATTTTGTGTACAGTTAGAGTCATGCCCTACATCAACAACCTTTGTTAAGTCCCCTACTTCAATTGTCCTCAGTTTCATAACTTCATCATCACTAACAGGGTAATCACTGTCCACTATCTTACCATCTTCTTCCCTAACCTCTACAGAGTCCTTTGAGGTTACAAAGCCATCATTATCTTCATCCATGGTGTTCTCTGACTCTAAAATTCTACCAGAAGATTGCACATTTATAGGCAGAACAGTAGATGTAGAAGTGGCTTGACTATCCATGGGTTCATTGTGCTTCACATAAACTTCTATTACCCTATTGTCTTTTACATTTTTTGTTAAGCTTAGAGCAATCTGATATGTCCATAATAATAGAAGTCATGTACTTAAGGGGCAACCATGCATCTTAGAATAAAATTTTGGCCAGTTCTCTTGTTTCTCCATATCTATTTCATACCCTACTTTCTCACAACAATCAACCAACTCAAGCAAAGACATCTGATCTGGATCACAGTAGTCAAAATAAGCAACTTTACCACCTACATAAACTGTAACAGGGCAATTTCTAAATTCACCTCCATGGTGCAACTCAATAGTAAAGAATTCAGAGTCATAGTCTGCATTAAATCAAATAAAAATTGCAAGTTAAAATATGTTGAAAATGAATTACATAAAAAGCCTATTTTTCCAATTTCATCTTAACTGCCACAACATAAACCCTAATTACAAGATATAGTGTAACATAAACCCTAATTGCAAGATATAGTATAACATAAACCCTAATTGCAAGATATAGTGTAACATAAACCCTAATTGCATTCATTCAAATATCTGCACAAATTAAAATATGTTGCAATTCCATAACAGGAAAAGCCATGTTTCTCAATTTCATTACAACAGGCACAACATAAACCCTAATTGTAAGAAATGCTCTAAAAGGAAAATACGAACACTAGAAAACCCTAATCAGGACTAATTTTCAATCGTTGAAAAGGTAATCATTGATAATATAATTGAATCTAATGAAAATAGATAAATGAATGAATGACTTACCGTATTCTAAAAGCCCGTAGTTGCCCTGGCTCAGAACCCCCACCATTGTCACGATTATAGAGGGAAAGAAGCCGTAGTCGCGATGATTTTTGGCAAAATCCTCCCACGATCGTCTCTAGTGCCACGATCGAAATGATCTTCTCTGTTTTGGAAATGACCCAAAACAGAGTCTGGACTGGACTCCCTTATGCTACAGCCCCGCAATCTTTCCCTCCAAAACATGCCCATGCAATTTTACCAATATGCCCTTAATATGTTGGGGAATAATTTTGCAAACCCTAGATTTTTTGAAAAAAAATGGAAGGAAGGTAAACGTTTGCAACGTTAGCCATAGTTTGGTGGATAAAAAAGCTATTTTGAAATGTCTGAGATATAATTTGCAAACGTGCCATATGTGAGGGTATATATTTGCTATTAACCCTTTTTTAAGATGTGAGTCAAGTAGTCATCAAACACCTTTATGCTTCCTGTGGAACCTCAACTCCAAGGAAGACACAATGGACTTGGAATTGGATTGCTCCTTACTTTTCTTGACCATTTTCCAAGCAAACTTGAAAGTCATTGAATGTATCAGTGATCTCTTCATTCCGCTCGACGAAAAGTTGATGAGCACTTGAGGAAGAAGCTGTTGCACCATGCCAGATAGTGTAGTGAAGGTTTAAGGTCTTACTAATATTTTGCCATCAGTGCATGGTGCTTGGTGCTGCATGGTTTTTGTCATTGATTAGGAGACTAAATTAAAGTTACACATAATTTGATCTCTTAGTTGTTAAAAGGGGAGTCCAAGCAAACCGGGGGTCTCTGAGGATGAAAGTTACAGCTGATTTGGCACATGGAGAAGACTCCAAAAAGTTGAAGTGGCATAAATATAAAGCTTTTAAAATCCTATGTGTCGCAATTCTAAGATAAGATTTCAGCTTATATATATATATATATATATATATATATATATATATATATATATATAGAGAGAGAGAGAGAGAGCTGATCCATTGAGAGCACTGGGAAACTGGGTTAAGTTGCTAGCGCGATCTGGCCGTCCACGTGCGATTTGTGGACGGTCCAGATCTTTTTTTTGCATTTTTTTAAGTCCGTCCGCTACATTATGTAGCGGACAATTTCTGGACAAAAATATCCTTCAGCTCCGTCCGCTACATTGTGTAGCGGACGGATGGGCACTACTAGCGGACGGATGCTCGTGTCCTTCTCACTCTCTCCTTTCTCTTTCTCTCATCGGTATCCACTCTGCAAAATTTCATCTCGTTGGGCTCTCTCTCTCTCTCCTTTAAAAAGCCATAACTTCCGCTTATCTCTCCTTCTTGTTTAATTTCGAGTACCTTTCTTCCAAATGAAGAGTAACGATCGCTTGATTGTAATCCCCAAAACCATGACCCTAACCCTAAAATAGCAAATCCCCATCAAATGTCCAACAACGTCGTCATGGCCCAATAGCCCCCGACGCCAATCCTCGACAAATTCAAGGCCATTTTGAAGGAAAGGGAAGAGGAGATAAGGATTATGACTGGAGACCTGCGCCGCCTCCGACCCCCAGCGAGATTGTCTGGTACAACGAAGAGGTGCTGGCGAAGATCACCTTCAATTCGAAGCCGATCGCCACAGATCTCACGATCATCGCTAGCAAGCAGCAGGAGCACAGCGAGGGCATTGCCGACGCCGTCTGCACCAAAATTACCGAGGTGTATCGGGTGAATGTGTGTCCTGCCGTTGAGCTTCTTTTTCAGATGGGTGTTCCAGTAACTTTTGATATTGTTATCTGTTCTTTGAGGAAGGTAGGAAGCTATGGCAGCCCATCTGCATCCACCAAATAAAATAACTTCAATCAAACTTATCACAAACAACGAACAAAAGTGTCATGCGGTTGAAAGCTTAGATATTTTAGGATGGTGTTTGGACAGAAAGAGAAAGAAAAGGGAAAAGTGCAGAGAGAGAGGAGCCGATACATTTATTGTCCTTTATTGGAAACTGATGAGAGATAGAAATGAGAGAGAGAGAGAGGGGGACATTGCATTGATGACAGAGAGGAAGGAGAGAGAGAGACAAACATGTCGGAAAAATAATGACCGAAAGGGGAGAGAGAGAGAGAGAGAGAGAGTAGTGCCCATCTGTCCGCTACACAATGTAGCGGACGGAGCTGAAGGGTATTTTTGTCCAGAAATTGTCCGCTACATAATGTAGCGGACGGACTTAAAAAATGCAAAAAAAAAAAAAGATCTTGACCGCACACAGATCGTCCGTGGAAGACCAGATTTCGCTAGCAACTTAACCCAGTTTACTAGCGTGTGTGTGTGTGTGTGTGTGTGTGTGTGTGTGTCTATATATATATATATATATATATATATATATATATATATATATTAATGACAAGATGCAACTTCATGGTAATATAGCTTAACTTGCCTAAATGCAGAATACTTCTATGTTTGGTGTTGCTGAATTGGAGGCACTCATTTGGTTAATGCATTCCTCACATAAGTATTCCTTAGTCATACATAGTAGAGAATAAATGGGAGAAACTGCACAAAAATTTGAATCAGGATCTTTGCCAGAGAGGATGACGGAACGAGCCCAATGAACAAAGTGATGCAGCTTGTGAAGAAATCTCGTGTTTAGACTGTTGGTTTCAGCTCCCTTAATGTAATTTCTGTAACAAGCCATACTGTAACCAACATGCCTTTCTGCAGTGCAGCCTTCCAGATTCTTGAGGGCTTCTATGTGACGTTTGTCATGCAAAGTTCATCACTGACTTTTACAATCGAGATTGCACGTATGTGTAGTGTTCGCTTTATATATTTGTGAATATGCAAGTGTAAATAATTATGGCTGTGTTCGTCTGCGTGCATATTTGGCTAGCGCGTGCAAAGGTTCCAATCGTCGCCCCGGCCTCACTTCATGTGCAAGGGTTCCAATAATCGCCATGGCTGTTCACGGGTTTCAAACGCAAAAACATCTTGCAGGAGTGAAGCTGCATACATTAAACTTTAGCTGAACCCACAATAGCACGAGTCTTGTGTGCGCACATGGAACCAAGATTGGCAACACCCTTCTGAAAATGTATCTCTCGTACTAATATGCAAATTATCTTGGGAAAATGGGGTAAATGCATAAGAACATGCAGTTGCGTTCGCCTTAAATTGAAAAAAACTTCCCCAATAATTGGGGCTATTACATTTTGCCCGACAGAGTTGCCCGCCAGAGTGGAAGTATCTGGCATCTTCCGTGTGTATGTGTCTGTGAGGGAGAGCGTGTGCTGGTGTAAAGGTTATCGTTGCGTTTATCAGTGCTCTTAGGAAGCCACTCCTGCAAATGATTGAACAAAGTATACAACACCACTCTACTAGCACTAGAACGATCATAATATTACTTGCATTGATGTACCCTGTCTCAATTGCTGACAAAACATGCACAGTGGTGCATTACAAGAACAGACAGACAAACCTCAATTCACAGTTAAAAAGAATTCTAATTCAACTAAAACTCCGCAGCAAGGTGGCTACACCAATAACCCAAATAATGGCTGATGCTTGTTTGTACAAATCAATAGACCTCTCACTTCAGTTACCTGCCGACGATATGCTCAAACCTTGTCACCCCATACCCTCCTCATTGTAAGGAACAAAATGGGGTACACTGGTAAGCGAAACCAAAAATGCTTTGAAGGATGTGAATGCAATAAAAGAGTTGCATACACTTCAAAGAAATTATGACTTTACAAGAAGGCTGCAATCCAGAGCAAAATACCAACTAGAGAGCTCATAAAAGCAGGAGTCTCGTGGAAATATCGCGTCGGGCAGCCTGACACGGTTGAATTTGATGATGGAGCAAGTAATGTACTGTTTGTGAAGGTGCTATTTCCCCCACGACTACATAAACAAGAAGAAGAAAAAAGCGTTAACAGAATATTAGGATAAGACCAACCATAAACAGCGTACTTCTCACCATGAGAAACAACGTAAAAGCATATACAAGTGAAAAGAATCCAAAGGACTTAAGGAGGACACCAAACGCTACGCTAAATGGAAACAGTACATATATATTGAGCACTGCTTAAATAACTTCTCTATAACCACTTAATATGCTTGCACCTTGTGCATCAATTGCCAATACATCATTAAGCATTGTCGTGATATCATAAGATGTCAGCATATGATGCATAAAGTACAAGCCTTTTGAAGCTCTTCCACTGAAGTTATCTAAGCAATTAATTCTAAAAACATCATCCCTAAAGAAAAGTAACACATCCATATCGGATGCCCGAGGAACAGAGTTCATGATTATTACCTTCCTGGAAAGGCACAAGGACCATGACCTGCACCAATAGAACAACCATGAGTGATTGTAGGAAATTGTCACAGAAGCTACATGGACTCTTTGGTATGCGTGAAGTATCCGTCTTGGACCCTTGACACTTGGACATGGGAATGAGATATGTTTCCAACACACCTCATTGGATATGCCATTTTGAACACTACCTCATCGTTTTTGTTTAATTTGTTATTGCTTTGAGATGAGACAAGTTGTCAAATTAAACCTAAGTGCACCACACATAACACCTTTTTACCTTGGAAATAACTAAAAAGCAATAACAAATATAAACATTTTGCCGTGTCTTGTGTTTCAAATTTAGACAAATCTAACACTTGGACACGTATCCAATCCGGACACTCGTACCGAGTCCGTGTAACATAGCTCAAAAGGCAAGAAGATGAAGAATTACGTAATACATCAAAGAAATAAAAAGCACGATATCTTCAGTAAACAATCGGCGTGATTATCATCTCGGTAAACGCTATTATTCACTATTTGTTTTGCCAAGCCAACTATCTTTCAAGAACTTGTGATTGCGATTAGATTACATTTTATATCTTCTTTCCATGAGTTTGACTCAATGCAAAATGCACTGCACCTCCACATTAATTAAGTACGCTATATGCCCATATATGGTGATGGAAAAAATAGGTCACATGACCACTTGTGAAACATGACTTTGCATAACGCGTAACTTGTTTGGATAATGGAGGTGCGCTAGCTTTCCGCGATAATAAGCTACTTTGCGTAAAGATTGTTAGCTCATAACCGAAAATTACTACATACTTGGGTTTGTGGTCGTGATGGTAGCCACCCCATTGAAGTCACAGGTCCCTTCGGCAAAAGCCATCTTGTGATAATATGCATCAAACGCATATGTTGCATGTGCAGCCACAGTGTCCGGTTCATAACATGGTTGCCCTTGCAACAAAGGAGAGCAGTCCACTTTTCCCGGACCGCAAGCCCAATCCAATGCTGCCTGCAACATCTTTCTATCAGCACCATCCCTTGCAACACAATATGTTTGGTTAGTAGTGTCATTTGCCAGCACTGTCCCAGAACCCGTCAAGTGTAGGATATAAACCGGCACCCCATTGGCATCAAAAAGCCCCCAATTCTTCTCTGATACTGACCCAGGTCTGGAATCTTCGTTGTAAAGCTCATAAATGTAGGTACTGACTGCAACCCCAGGGTGCTTGGGTGTCCCTGTCTTGTTTAACACATGCCTGATGAGGTTGCTGTTATAAGTGTTGGCATTGTCAACAGTGGCATCTGGCTCTGAGGAGTCACCTTTGGAAGGCCAACCAGATTCAGTCACTATAATGGGGATATTAGTGAAGTTTAAATAGGACATTGCGAAATATGCTGCATCAACAACTGCATCAAAGACATTTGTGTAGTGCAAGAGCGTATTAGAATCCACAGCTTCCTTATTTGGAGGAAGAGGGCGAAAGAGAGCATAGTCCAATGGTATAACACCGTTAGATTGCATGTAGTCATAGTATGGGTACACGTTGAGCATAAGAGATGAACCCGTGGACTGCAAAAACTTGAGCAAGGGTACCATGACTGGTTCCCAGGAGCGGTTAAAGAAAGCTTGTGAGGGTGGGAACGAATCGAGGATAATAGAAGAAGAGTGCGGAGTGGAGACTTTGATTTGGGAATCTAGATTCGAAGCAACAAGGGCGGAATAGATAAATCTTAAGGCAGAGACAAGGATTGGAGCAGCATTTGGAAGGGTTGTAAGGACTTCAGATCCAACAGCTATGGTTGTGATGTTGGTAGCAGGAACATGCGCCAGCACATTGCGAGCTACCCAGTTGGCTGCAGTGGCATTGGACTGGCCAATGCCTAGTAACTGGTCATTGGGAACAGAAACAGTCACCTGGATTCCAGTGTTAGCAAGCGCGAGTAGGATCGCCTTGTCAGCATCATAGAGCCTAACATGTCGAATTTGCTGAGCCTTAAGAAGAGCCACAACTTGAGTTGGGCTTGGCATGTCTGAGAGGTCCGTGCCTACATTCACACCAAGGAAAGCATCTGCAGAAAAGGAATCAAAAGGTGTAAGTTTAAGGAAGTACAGTGTTGGGGAAACATGTGAGTATGCGAATCCCTAGGGTGACAAATAGAATCGAATTGTTGATGTTATGGATGCAAACAAATAATTCCGCGGAAGAATTATAAACTTTAGGAAAGAGAGATAAGTAGGCAGGTTCTGGCACACCATGGGCCCAATAAACACAAGAAAATGCTTAGGCAAGCATACAGAATGAGCAATATTCAGTCCAAAATGATCAATATTCAGTACATACGTAGCTCTTTTAAAATTAAAAGGTCGTTCTTCTATGTTATATCCACATGATAATTATTGATTGGCATACTTTACTTGTGAAGGAAATCAGAAGTGCAGCATGCACCTTCCAAGTATAAAAGGCCTAAAAGAAGATAAGAAAGGCTAAATGCCGTGCACATATCAACACGTTTATGTATGTGCGAAGACGCTCCTACGGGCGCAAAGACAATTCTGAATATTCAATTATTGCATTAATTCCTACAATATGCGTCAAAAAATGGGTCAAATTTTAAGGGACCAAATGTAAAATCTGGTAGCTAAATGCTAAGTCAAGTAATTTACAGGGACCACGTATACCTCAGCACATTGTAGTTCAACAAAATTGGCAGACAATATTCATGATGGGGATTGGCACCAGATTTTTGTGGCCATTTAAACCCAGAGAAATATATGCACCAGCAATGTAAGAAAATATTCATTGTGCTTATTAAAGAGATTCTAAGTAGGTTGTTATAGTGATTTATATATCTCAGAGGTCTTGGGGCGTACACAGATAAGACATCAAGTGCTAGAAAGTACTCTATTATTTGTCATCAAAGACATACACAAACAACCAACCCAAAAGCTGTGAATAGGTGTCACAACTCTATGGAGGTGGAAAAACCCAAAAGATTTTTGTGATTTTTGAATCTGACTAGCAAATACTGTCCTCAAATAAGGACCTGGTCACAAGACCTGAAGTACCCAAACAAGGAGATTGACAACCTTTATATAGCTAATACTACCTTACAGATTTTCCATTAAAAAACAATAGAAAGGGGAGAAAAATATCTATATTTTTTAAACCCCAAAGACTACAATGGCTTCCCTAAAGAAAAGCCCCCTTCAACCTTATTGATAAAAACCTAAGGTAGCTTCTGGACGGGTCAGGTATGTCTTTCTCTTCAACACCCAGTACAAGTCAAATAAGAAAAATTCACAAGCTAAATAAAGGTAAAGAAAAAGACTTAGACAGCAGTTAAGCATTGAAATTACTATCAAAGTATCTGCCAAAAACTCAAGAGGCTCTTCTCTCAGTAATGTATCCAACAAGGGGAAAGACTATTAACAGTTGGAAATTACAATCATTTGACCTTAATTTTGAACTGCATGCCCTTGTAGATTGGCTTTTTCCAGTAAGTAGTCTTGCCCTCATTTATGAAAGGTGCGCAGTTGCAAGTTGCATGTGAACCCAACACCCTTTTGGAGCATCTAAATTAATTCAGAAATACTGACAAGTTGGTCACATCTGAAAGCTTTCGTGTGAACAATAGATCCAACATTCACTATCACAGATATTTAAAAATCTTCCAATTTACTGCTCAAGTTCTTCATCTTATTTTATTAAGAGATAAGTCTACAGAGAGGACAACGGAAACTCTTATTATTTTTCAATTGCAACACTAGTGATGTTATACATCTAATTTGTCCAAACATGCAAAAGACAAAGGCAATTACAAGGAATAAGTGTCAGAAATCAGAATTGATGGGCTTATATAGGAGTATCATATAGTGTTTCTCCTAAAACACTGCATGAGGTAATATAGTATCTTTAACAGTTCAAAAAAGTGAATTTAGTTGGACCCAAATAAGGTTTATGGTCACACAAATATTCTAACGGTTGTAAGGTTTGTGTAACTGGAAAACCAAATGAGCTGGTTAGCAATTTAATTGTGTTATAGATAGTTGAAGTCATATGGCAGTTCTTAACAAAAGGAAAGTCTTTAGTACCGGTTTCCTGCTTTGGTAAGAAGAGAAACAATTTTCAAGAAGAAAAGATAGACTCTCTCTCTCTCTCTCTCTCTCTCTCTCTCTCACACGCGCGGTTTTGCAGTGTGAACAGAAAGTGATCAAGTGAACACATATTATGACTTCAAAGTCCCACCCATTTACCGTTTAATCTAGAAAACACCAGTCAAGTATGCGCTTATTGAACCTGAAAGCTTTTTTTATGTTTTGAAAATCCCCACAACATACTCATAGCCCAGCAACCTCATTTTTGGCTCAAAAAACTAAATAATACTACCACAATATAGAGACAAGGACCTTAACCCAATAGTTCATCAGATAAAAAACAAAATTCAAAATTTTGGTCAGATATCCAGTAGCAACACAGGTTGCAAAATAAAGCCCAAAAGGGCAATATACATAAACGTAATGAGGAAAGGCGCTGCTAATAATTTCAAAGGAAGGAAGCAACTGTAGAAGGAACAGGGGATGTTATGCTATCAGCACAAAACAAGGCAGCAGGGCTTCTGAATTACAGAGAACAATGCGAACACATATCATTGTACTTTAAACCCCCAAAAAAAGTTCAGTTTGAGAAGTAATGGAAAAATCCCAGAAGAGGCTAAAATAAAGCCACAATAACAAACAGGTTTATGGGAGTTAACTTGAAGCAAGTAAAGGGAAGAAAAGGACTCACCCTGATCAGCAGAAACGGCAGATACTACTAGAAGCAGAAGAAGCAATAGACCCATTTGATTCTGTTTAACTCCAAAGCTTCAATCTTTCACACCGATTCAAAAATCTCATATAAACCCAGAATGGGAAATCTCTGGAAATAAATGAAAAGGAACTCTTTTCTGGGATGGAGAGACTGAGAGAGAGGGGTCTGGAGTGAGGGGGGAACTTTTGGAGTTCTTTGTATGTTTTTTGGACAAAATCAAAGCGTGGAGGGTTTTGTCAGAAATTGGACGGCCAAGATTGAACGTGTGCTGCTGCGCATCGTAACACTTTGGAGCTCTCTTTTAACCGTGTGTGTTTGTGTCTGTACGTATAGAGTGTGAAAGATCGCGATCTACGACGAGTATATGCCAGATCTGACATGGCAATGCAGCTGGATCCCATTCAACGGTCATATTCTTTTTTCTTTTCATTATTATCGAGGAAACCGCATAATAGGAGTTTTCACACCCTAGCTTCCCGTGTTTTTTGAGAAAAGATTACACCACCATCCTCTTATTTTTGTGGTCAGTTGGCGCGGTAACGAATTTGGTATTTGGACCTAGGCTTTGTTTGGCTAGTAGATTTGTGTATTTGTCAAATTTTAAATTTATTGGAAATTTTTATTTTTAAAATCATGTATTAAGTTAGTATCATGATTTTATTGTTCGTTTAGTAAATTGAGTTTTATATATTTAAATAAAATTGTGTTTGATTATTAACTTCATAAAACCAAATATCCATAGTTGACAAGACCCCACCCTTTCCCTTTGTTTCCCTCCTACACACAAACCCCTTCACACAAAGGTATAATATATTGTCAAAACAATTTTTTGTCCATACGATGTGAGTGTTCAATAGAAAAAAAATTGGAATTTTTTTTCAGCATTTGGAACTAGTTATGCTATCGAGTAACTAGTTCTGAATGCTCAAAAGCTCATAAAGCTTACAACGCTTGTAGGAAGGACCAACGACACATATAATTGAGAAAGCAATATTTGATTTAACTATCACCAGTAAGGATATGGGATTCGAGATTTCTCTTTATCTGCTTAAACCTTGGTTCACTCAAATGGCAAAAAAGTTAAAAATAATAAATAATCAAGGCCGAAAAACTTTTGCTCCAGCCTATGCATTGAAACTGAACTGAAGGGTGCCACTAAATCAATGCAGCACGTAGTTTCATTTACTCCTCTATAACCTGCACGAACGATGGATTGTAGACATATAGAATGTGGCTATGTCATTTGTATGTTAGCTTGAACGTAAGACCATGAGATTTTGGGATTTTTGTTGTTACTCCAGTTGCTTTTACTGTTCATTTCGTCTATGGATTTGGTAGTGCTGGGTTGGAAATAGAGCTCTTATTCCTTTATAATGCATGACTTTGATGTGATTTTAGGACCAGATTAGCTACTTGTTTATCATGCAAGAGTTGATTGTTATTAAAACAAGTTAAAGGAAAATTTAGGTTTTGAGGGGTTTTGGGAGTAAAACTTAGTAGAAGGTTGGATAGTTTTGAAAAGTTATGAAAAAATGGGGCTCTTTTTATAAATTTCTGAAAACAAGAGATGAGGTTTACAAAAATGGGTTTTTTGAGATCGATTATGTTGGTCTACCCAAATTGCTCCTCCTCCTATCTTGTTGACCTCCTTCGTCTGGTCCCCCCATACGCCTACAGCTTCCTCTATTTTCAAATTAGAGATTTTTCTCCAAAAGTACCCCCCCCCCCCACACCCCCTCCCCCGCGGCCACCCCCATCATCCACCCATAGCCCACTTCAATTTCCTCCAATTTCATACGGCCATTTTCCCTAAACCACATGGACTCCTCCAAGCATAGACGCGCAACACATTCACACACGACCGTCTGGTCCCTCCATCCCCCCCTACCCACCCACCCTTAAACCACCACTACCTCCTCAAATTCCTTCCTTGATGTACCTACGTAGGTCTCTTTGGCCCCCAAACCCCCTCGAAACACACACACACACACACACACACACCCGAAGAATATTCATAGATTTCCTTCCATCCTCCGACAGGATTGCTCTGAGGCAGAGGGCCCTGGTCAGATTGAGAACTACTCAGCAGCTGAAGATCGAAATCTGAAGGTTTGACATTTGTGGTTTGTGGTTGTCGTTTGACTCGCCTACAAAAGCTTCAACCTCCCCATGTAAGGGTACCCCTCTGACATTTTACAATTAGCAGTATTAGGTTTTGTAAGAGAGTAACGTTTGTCTTGGAGTAATTTTACTATATGTTTTTTAAATTGTACATTTTTTTGACAAAAGTCAAATTGTTGGTACTTTAGCACTAAAATTGGACTTAGAAAAAAAAAAGTGGGCATGCAATGATAACTAATTTATGTTGAATTTCATTATAGTTGAACTCGTATTTTTTTGTCGAATTTACCCTTATGCACTATGGTCACTCGCTTTATTCAGTGTTGAATGAATATCGTAACAATATAGTTAGTTGGAAAGGCATTGCCTATTTTTCTAGTATTTGAAATTAAAACTCTTTTTAGGCAGTTCGGGATGAATGATTTTGACGATTTAGGATCTGCCTCTTTTAGTTTTTCTCTTATTTCATTGATTCGGTTGTCCTAAATGTTCTATACTAAAGATCCAAGAATATATAATATTTAGTTATTTACTTAACAATGAAAATAGTATGCTTGAAACTTGAGAGAATTAAGAGATCGAGAAGCTTTGTCGGAATACCGTCGTGGGATTGTTAGAACTGGACTATCAACAAGGAAACCAAGGCCCTAACAAATTGCTTGAAATTGCCTAATTTCATAGCTAACCTCTTGGGTTAAGTAGATTTGACCCTTTTTCTTCCCCTTTTTTTATTTTTGGTAAAAACATGGGTCTAGTAGAGTTGGCCCATTTTGTGACGAATGAAAGCTTTGATCAAGTCTAGTAGTAAACTCAACCCATGGATTAGGACTAAAATGTGACGTAGAATCACATGTCATGTGTTTGAAACTCTATAAATATTTCTGGACTTAGCTATTAATATACAAAGCCATGCATACAAGTGGTGTTAATGGAACTCGTACTTGTCGCTTGATGTTTTTTCGGTAAAATGTAGTTGTAATGGTCATGCCTTTTTTGACTTTTACCGATGAATTTTAACCGATCGGATTGTGTTATATTCCTCAAGCCGAATGTGAAGCCTAGGTGCAATTTTAGTAGAATTGTGATACTTCCTATGCTAAACTTTTCACCTGACACAAAAGTGACTAAGGTGCATGTGAACGTGATTTGAGTTGATTAAGTTCATGGAAGTTTTACTTTCTTAGGTTTCTATAGAATTGATTGTACTACTCAAGGGTACCATCTCAATACTGGACTTTTTTAAGGCCTAATTCTAAAACTGTACTCTCAAGTTTATCCCAAGTACATCTTTAGTACCTAAGTTTGAAGGTGTGCCAAAGAAGTACCCAACTTTTAAAAAGTGTACCAAATCAGTACCTAAACTGACGGAACACGGATGCCATTAAAAAGTAGAGGGGTAGGACTGTCATTATTAAAAAAATATGTTTTTACTTAAAAAGTTCAGGTACTGATTTGGTACAGTTTACTTTTTATAGGTACTCATTTGGTACGGTTTACTTTTACTACTTTTTCTTTTCAAAGCCGTTCGATGTGGCACTATCTTAACCGTTTGATTATTTTATCTTCCTTGACTAATCATTAAAAACTCTCCCTCTCTCTCTCTCTCCCCCTCTCCTTCTCTCTCTCTCCCTCTAAGCCACCGATCTGGCCACTACCACTTCCCACACCAGTGAACGCACCACCGATCTAGCGATCGTCATTACCTACCGACCTATTTACCACCATCGTCCTTGACCGCCAGCGTCCAAATCAATCTCTAATCACCGTCGATGTTCACATCCACGACCTAAGATCAACCGTCGCCGGTGCACCCAGTAGTGGCCACACACAGTGTTGGGTTTATGACGGCCGCGTTGGGTTTGTGACAGCGACGGTGTCACACAGTGGTCAACGACGGTGTTAGGCGACGATAGTGGTGGTGGTCTGGTAGGTAATGGTAGTAATGGATAAATCGTACCAAAGTTGAACAGCTATGAAAAGAAAAAGTAGTAAAAGTAAACCGTACTAAAGGAGTACCTATGAAAAGTATACTGTACCAAATCAGTACCTGAACTTTTAAAGTAAAAACACATTTTTTTAATAATGACAGTTCTACCTCTCTGACTTTTTAGCGGCATCCGTGCTCCGTCAGCTTAGGTACTCATTTGATACGCTTTTTAAAAGTTGGGTACTTCTTTGGTACACCTTCAAACTTGGGTACTAAAGTTGTACTTGTGGTATACATAAGGGTACAGTTTTGGGATTAGGCCCTCTTTTAATGGTAAAAAGTTAATATTCTTAAAAGATAAGAGGAACCTCATGAGCAACCTTTTTTATGAACTCTAGGATACAAGAAATAAAAATAGCCTATTATCTTGAATACTTCTATTCTTTGAAAGGCTATCTTACCGCAAAGGTAATAAGCTTATGTAAAGCTCTAATTCTTCCTTCAATTAATTGAATCAGCTTTTCAGGAATTATAGAATTATGTAGATCATAATTGTGATACAAGCCTAAAGCACTTATCCATACAGCCATCGCTGATCAATCATATTTAGGATGACTATTTGCAAGCAAGTATTCAACTGGCAATACTTGATAGTTTTCTCTTTTGACGTTGATGCTTTCTCTGCTTTCTATTTGTTCCATTTTGGTCACATAATATTTGCAAGCAGCAGCATATAAACTTTTCTATTTCATGAATCAGACAAAATAGAAACTAATGTTGTTAGTAACATTTGATGTAGTGCATGTGAATAGAAATAACTTGAAGGCGTCCGTTCGCATCATGCATGGTGTTAACTTTTTGTTCTAGCTATATTGAGAGAACTAAGAATTTCTCTACTAAGTAGTGTAAGATCAACCGAGATGAGACCACGAAGAAAAGAATCAATTAAATGTGGCCAAACAGAAACTCATACAACTATTAAGGGGGTTGCTCATTAGCACAAAGAAGCTGAGCTTGCAAAATCGTGTAAATACCATCTCATTAGCCAAACTGAGTGGCAACATGAGAGTTGACTGAGTTACACATATGAGTTCTGAAAATATCCTGAGAGAATCTTATAGGCAGTAACAACATAATGCTTATGTCCTGAAGTTTTAAAGGACAAAAAACTGATTTATTTGAAAGGTATTGAGCTAACTTGCACTACAAGAAAACAGGTCTTTAGCGACGGCATTTAGCGACTGCACAAATTGGCAATCGCTAAACTATAGATTAGCGACCGCTCTAGCGACTGACGCCTTACGCGGTCGCTAAACATGTCATTAAATGGCGCTGTCAAAGAAATTAATTTGGCAGGTATTTTTAGCAACCGCGTTTAGCGACTGCCAAGTTGTCGCTAAAATGGTGGCTATTCCAGTCATTAAAATTAGCGACCCTACAGTGATCACTAAAGGTGGTCACTAATTTAGCGACTACCTTTAGCGACCGCCGTTAGCGGTCGCTAAGTTCCAGGTATAAAAAAATTATGCCCTAATCCGTCTCTTTGTCTCTCAAAAATATTAGCCACCACCGTCGCCTCCGTTTGTTTCTCTCCCAAAACAACCGCCCCTGCCGCCGTTTGCCTCCGTTTGTGGATCCCGAGTGCCCCTTCCTCCAACAGCGACGGCGATTACAATCTACTCTTTGTGACGGTGGCCACGGCGATCAAGGTTTCTGACATTGGCGACGAGCTAGGGTTCCAACGACGGTGACAGATTTAGGGTTCGTACAGCAATGATGATAATTTTCTAGGTTTGATTTCTTTGTATATCAAACCTTAATTTTTTTGTATGTTTCTGGGTATTTATGTGTATTTCGGTAATGATTTTCCCAAGTGATCTCGGCTTGAACTACAAGGCCAATCCTAAAGTTTTTGTTTATATTGAGACTGAACTTCATTTTAGATTGAGTGACTGAATAGTGAATCTAAGATCATCCTTGAGGGATTGGGTTATTAAGCTCTACATACTATAAGGTTTCAAAGATGTGTTATGGTCATTCTTAAGATATTGAAGAATTGATGCATAATAGTGAATTATGTTCATAGGTATGGTGTTGTATCAAAGAAGGTCCTAGCTTGTAGATAAGTTTGTTGATCATACTGTAGTTATTTGTATAATAGTCATGCCTAATTCACGTAATGAGCTAGTACAATGAAATGGTTTGAATGGCGCAGTTTTAGTTAAATAGGAGTAGAAAACAAAGAGCTAGACAATCTGATCTGATTACGACCTTACTGACATATTGAACCGCCAATCTTTATTTTTCCAGATTCTCCCTTAGTGACTAAGCTCTCGCCTTTTTTCTCTATGCTGACACTTATATTGCCACTAACGTGTTCCAAAAAGTGTCAGTGGTTTTAGTAATATGAGGTTAGATTTTTCCCCATCCTTCTTTTTACATAAATATTCTATGGGCGCAATTTATGCAATCATATCGGTCTTTCTGAGTAATGTTTGAGATATTAGTAGTGTTTCAAGTATGTGATGCCTGAACATGGTAAATGTTTTGGGCACTTTACCCACTTAAGCTATGTTAATTATTCTTTTGCTAGCTTTATTGTTTGTTAGATGCATATACCTGCGTAGGCAACAGGCATAAACTCACTCAGGGTGGGGGATTATGTAGAGTATAGAGCTGTAGGAACTGTACACATTGGTCCACTTGCTAGGCCAAAGAAAAACACCCCCTTAGCATTATCTTTCAATCAAAGAAAGGCAATAGCTATTTTGCAGAGATGAACGGCAGCATGACCCATTTAAAAGTATTAATCTGGAATGCAATACATTGAAAGCTGTCAATGAGAAGAAACTGACCTGTAGGACATAAAGCTTGCTTGAGCATAACCAGTGAATGCTAGTCTCCAGAAAACTTGCTTGACCTGTAATCCATGTTTTGTAAATTCAAATTTGCTGAGCAAGAAGTTCTTTATTAGTCGATGAAGTGTTTTTCCTCGCTTGTTGCTCTGCATAACTGCATCTTTTCCCTAAATGGTCTTCTCGACTCTCGAGGGATGTTAATTTTCCTGCAATCCAGCGACTTTTGTTGTAATGTTCCTGTTAGTCAGGGATGTTAGTCTTAGTGAGTCCGTGTCAACGGATATTTCAGTGCAGCGCGGTTCCATTGTAGATAGTGAATCCGGTCGTGTTTGCCTCCACACTGTTTCCCAAGTATCTATTACCTCGAAAAAGTCAAATATCTTTTGGTTGTATGGACAGCCTTTTGGTTTGAACTTGAATATAAAAGTTAGTTAGGCAGATATACATGGTCATGTTGATTCATCTTTCTCATTTATCTTTTCGAACTTCAAATCCCCTCAGAAGTAAGATCTTGTCTCATTGGACTTGTTAGGGCCTGTCTATTGCAGTGCCTAAAGATGAAGGATTCAACTGTGTGATGCTCGAGTGGGGTACTATCTTACTAGCTACAAATCCCTATAATACGTAGGTAAAAGATTCATCCTTGTGGAAACATTATTCAAGATTGCAGCTTAAAGGATACACATCATGTGTCAAGGCAATTGTTATTGCAGATTTCCTCACCCTTGCTCTCACAAGTTGGTCCCTAAAATGTTAAATTGATTGAACCATCAGTTCAAAGGGTTGAATGAGAGCAAGTGGTGGGACTTTTGTACCAACTGTTTTGGCTGGGTCTTGATTATTAGCTGTAAGTCCATGAGTTGGATTCTTTCCAAGAAGAGGAGATGCCCAGCGCAGCCTTAAGTTGGACCATTGAGGAAGAAGTGAATGCTAAGACATAAAGCTTGCTTGAGCATAACCTGTAGGATGTAAGCTTGTTTGAGGCATTAATAGTTGATTGAAATCTATGTACAAAACTTGTATGTGGCTGAACTAATTTTATTGGTTAAATAACAATTTAATTAAATCTAGTTAGATAAATTATGGTTGGTATCACTTCAACATGCTAAAGAAGTGAAATAACACACGTGTCCGTTTATTTTGCTTTTGGGAATACTGAGAGTTTAATTCTCTTTTCTTCTTCAGTTTGGAGTATTGATAGCTCAAAGTCTGTTCTTTTGGACCTATGTGTGCTGTTAATGGGAAGAGAATCCGAGGGGTATGTATTTCTGCTACTTACTTTTGATTTTAATGGTTTTAATGTGACAGGCAGAGAACATCATTTTAATTCATTAGGTAAACATGCCGTATGTGTAAAGCGTGCAGTCTATATCTTATGTTTTGCGTTGTAGTTTCTTTGTTCTTATTGATATGTTGGATGCATACTGTATTTTGCTTTACATGCCTTGTTAGTTGTCTTTAGAATGTCTCGTAATTTCAAGACAACATAGTATTTTAGATGGTTTGTTACTAGCACATGTTGGATTAGTTGTCTTAGGATTTTAAAAGCATACTTGTTCTTTTGAGAATTGAGATTGTTGATGGAGGATGGGACCCAATTGGATCGAAATATCATATACGTGCATTTTGAACAGCTTTTTCCCATTTGAGCATTGATTATTTGATTTTAATTTTAAGTTGTTAATTATGCATTGAGCATTTGAGAATTGAGATTGTTGATGGAGGATGGAACCCAATTGGATTGAGACGATCGGATATGTGATTTAATTGAATAGTGGGTTGAAATTAGGTTAATTAGGTTAACGCGCTTATAAAAACATGACATGGTGGATTGACATTAGGTTAATTAGGTTCATCTTCCATAGGTTAATAAGAATCATCTTCCATGGGGTGAAATTCTAGTTCTGCCATTGATTAGCCCTAATCAACACTGATTAATCCTGATTAGTGCTAATCACACTGATTAGGCTAATTAGCCCTCATTATCACTAATTAACCTTGGTTAACACTGAGTAACCCTAATAAATATAAAGGGACATTCTGTTGTAGATTAGCACAAATCAACACTGGTTAGGCTAATCAGCCCTAATTAACACCGATTGGCTGTAATTACCCCTGCTTAGCATTAAATCAACACTGAGTAGGCAAATAAGCCCAAATTAACACTTGGACACTAAATAGCCCTAATTACACTCAATTAGCTTTTGCATTTCCAACTTTTGTAGATATGCCGAGATCCAGTGCACCCCAAGGTCGTGGAGGTGGCCGTCGCGAAGCTGCTTCGACATGGTCTGCCCCTTCCCTAGGATTGGTGACGCGACTACTGCTGAGCAGCCGTCATTGTCATCAGTAGCTTCAGACCATGGTGAGACGATATTAGTTTTGTGTCAAATTGAAAGTAATTAGTTGTAATATATATAAATACAAATATAATATCTTCCTTTTTCATCATCTGCAGCATCTAGTTCATTTGTACTGCGAGGTATCACGCGCAGGATACCTCTTCCAACCACTCTGGAGCAGAGGAATACTACTCATGTTCAAAATAATTAGTATGTTTTTAATTTTCAAAGCTCAATTCTATCGTAATACCACTTACATTGGGATTGATGTATCTCTCTGTGATTTCTTGTATTTAGTTTTGTTGAGGATTGTGTTAGGACCAAGATCGATCCTATTATCAAGGCTCACTTCCAACAGCCTTATGCGACATGGGGGTCGTGGACGGAATCAGACAAGGAACTTGTCTAGGGGAAGTTCTTGGTAAGGAGGGCGGTATTTTTTATGTGCTTTACTTTCACTGTTTTAGTACATTATTGCTGAATTTTTCAATTGTGTTGAATTATGTTCAAGACTATTTCAAATTTGATTCAGACGGAGACCGAGAATTTGGGAGGCAGGTGTGGGAGTGGCATTGTGCCGAGAACTACAACAAATGGATGCTCAATGTGAAGAGGTAGGCGCTAGCTCGGGCGGAACGACAGATATATCTATGACCAGGGACCACAACCCCGAGTACTTCTCCAGAACCATGTGGGGCCAACTGGTGTGGCATTGGAGTACTGCAGACTGGGCGAAGCTGAGTGAGCGAGGCAAAGAGATGACTCACAGTGAGAAGAAGATGAAGCATAATGCTGGTTCCCCGTCCATTTGCCGTGCACGAGCTGAGGTTGATAGAGTAGGACCCTGACAGATGGCCTCCTATGAGGCTCCGCCATTTTGAGCGCACACACCATAACAGTGATGGGAAATGGGTGACTGAGAGCGCCGACTAGTTTGTGGTGAGCACATAAATCCCGTATTACTTTTTTATTCCTATTGCATTCTTCGCGGTTGCGGCCAATAAAATTTCTCTAACATTTTTGTTGTTTTCTTATACAGAATTTATTTAGAGAAAGAGTTCAGGCCAACTCCCAAGCAGACGGTAGCCAGACAGTGGACGAGTTCTCGTTGTGGATAGACTTTATGGGGGGTCCTAAGAAGGACCGTATACTCGGCCACACTCGTCAGTCCGCACGAGGGTTGTTAGCCAGCAGACCTCAGTCGTCAGGTGAGACAAGTTGTAGCGGTCCACGGGCAAATGCAACGGATGCTACGGAGGAAGCGCGCTTCAACACGAGGTTTGATGCGCGCCTTTAGATGATGATCCATAGCGGTTATCTTGTGCCCAGGCCCAAACTTTATGTAATACAAAATTTCTCAAGTACTTATGTATTTTGGTCGTTCTATATGTGATCTTGATTTGATATATGATATTGAATCATTTGCATGGCTTCGTGCAGGGCGATATTGATCCTAGTGCCGGTGACCCCCAGGGCGATGAAAACGTTATTGGATCGAAGGTGCCTTCATCGAGGAATGAAGAAGATGATGAGGGGGGTTGGTCGTTGTGCAGACTAGTGATCTAGATTGGGGTTGAGTTTATTGGGTTTATGTATTGATTATTTTTATTGTTTTAATTGATCATCGGTACTTAACTGTATGAATTATATTGATTTTAATGCATATGTTTATCTATACTTTGATGAATGCGACATGTTATTTGAATGAATGCGGAACAGAGGGTTGAAACAGTTTTGAATGAATGCGTTGAAAGCTTGCAACGCATTCATTCAAAATGGTTTCAACCGTGGTTAAATTGGTTGGATTGGTATAGTATTGAATGTGATTGATATTGGTATTGTGACAGGTTTTGAACAGACTATTTGGCATGCAATTTTTTTTTTTGGGAAAATCAGATTTAGCGACCGCAATGTGCGGTTGCTAAATTAAATCATAGCGGTCGCTAATTAAAAATATTAAAAAATTAGCGACCACACCTCGCAGTCGCTAAAACGTCACAAAATATAATAATATTTAAATTAAAAAAATAAGATTTAAATTTTGAAGAAAGTATTTAGCGACCGCCAAGGCGGTCACTAAAATATAGTCGACGCGGTCACTAAAATATAGTCGACGCGGTCACTAAAGTTAGCGACCGTGTCTGAAAATCGGTCGCTAAAATTTAGTGAGCTGGGCTATAGCGATTGCTTTAGCGACCGCTTTTAGCCCTTTAGCGACCGCTCTCTACGGTCGCTAAAGGCCTGCTCTCTTGTAGTGTTGTCAACCATGTACACATTTGAAGAGAAGTGTAAGCTAAAAGCTTGACAGTCACTCTTAGGCCCAATGTTGGGTTTTTATGAGTTGAGTTGTTTGAAAACAACTTATTCTTTTTGTCCCACATTGCTTGGAAATTGGTTTTGAAAAGGGTTTATAAGAGCAAAAGTGCTTTTACTTTACACTTGGTGGTAAAACTAGAGTGTGCTAGTCCCCATGCTACCCGCGTGCGGGTGCGCGAGTTTAGGTGCGTTTTGGCGCGTTATTAGGCACACTTAGCACTTTGGTCGCGGTCGCGAAAAAACGTGACTTATTTTTGAAAAATATTTTGTAAAATAGTTTTATTGGAAAGGTGTGAGATTTATTTAAATTCGAATTTTGATTTATTGTCAGTTATTTTAACTGTTACAACTGTTTGATTTTCCAACAGTTGTGTCTGTCCAAAAAGTTCACACCTTTTCATATTTATAAATACATTTTTTTCAGTTCTTTTAAGATACTGGTTTTACTGATTTCGAAATCTTTTTTCTTTCTGCAAAATCTCTACAGCCAAAAACGTACATTGCTTCAAAGAGAATTCCAAGGGGAATTTTCGATTTTGCTGTTTGCAGATTCCCACAGACTTTGTTGTATCCTGGAGGATTATTTGTCGCTAACCCATCAGCAAGCTCGATTTCGAGTGGGGGCAAATAAAGGCTTAAAAAAAGTGATCACGGGCCTCAAAGTCTTCAATTCTGATTCCGATTCCACCAAATTTCTCAACAATTTTAAGGCTTTATTATGTTATGCTACAATGGATTCGGAGTCAATCAAAGTGATGAATCAAGACTTCGTGAAACTGGATCGTTTTGATGGCAACAACTATGCTCGATGGAAGGACAAGATGATGTTTCTTCTCACGGCTTTAAGGATTTCATACATTCTGGATCCCGAATTGTCACCACCACCAGAGGAACCAAGGACTTCTGCAGAAGGTGTTCCACCCAATGCCGAAGAATTTGAGCATGTTAAGAAGGAAAGGAAGAAACGCGAAGAAGACGAACTTCTGTGCCGTGGACACATTCTGAATGGGCTGTCAGATCGTCTATATGACTTGTTCACCGAAATCAAATCTGCTCGTGATATTTGGAGTGCGTTGGACTACAAGTATAAGGCTGAAGAAGAAGGTACGAATAAATACCTTATTGCTCAGTACTTCAATTTTGTAATGGTTGATGATAAACCTGTGTTAGAACAAGTCCATGCTCTTCAAGTGATTGTTAATAAGATTCGAGCCCTCAAGATTAGCCTTCCAGAATCGTTTCAAGTAGGGGCTATAATTGCAAAATTACCCCCTTCTTGGAAGGATTACCGGAAGAAGTTGCTGCACAAGTCAGAGGACTTTACATTGGAACAGTTTCAGAAACACCTTCGTATTGAAGAGGAGTCATGCAAATGTGAAAATAAGGTTACTGTTCCGGTTGAGTCCAATGTGCATTATGTGGATGGGAGCGGATCGCAGTCAAAAAATCCGGCCTTGCAAGTAAGGAAGAACGATGAACAATTTAAGAAGAAAGCTAACCAAGATGGAGAACAAAAGAAGAAGAAAGGAAGCTGCTATGTTTGCGGGAAAAAGGGTCACTACGCTAAGCAGTGTAGATACCGAAAAGGAAAATTCAATGGAAAGGATGGAAAGGCAAACATGGTAGAAGAAAATCTCGTTGCTATGATCTCTGAAGTTAACATGGCAATGGAGAAATCTGGATGGTGGTTCGATTCTGGCGCCACAGTTCACGTCTACAAAGACAAGTCTATGTGTAAAGCATATGAAGAAGTGACTGATGGCCAAGAGGTGCAAATGGGAAACCATACTTGTGCCAAAGTTTCTGGCAAGGGAACTTTGGAAATCGACTTCACGTCTGGAAGGAAACTTAGTCTTTTGAATGTTCTCTATGTACCCGAAATTAGAAAGAACTTAGTTTCTGTTGATTTGCTTTGTAAAAGGGGATTTCGGGTAGCTTTTGAATCTGACAAGGTTATCTTGTCTAAGAATGGTAGCTTTGTGGGAAAAGGGTATGCTTGTGATGGAATGTTTAAGTTAAGCATTAATAAAAGTACTAATTCTGCTTCTATTGTCGAGTCTTCTTCCTTATGGCATGGTCGGTTGGCTCACTTGAATTATGGTTCCTTAAAGAACATGAAGAAATTGGACTTAATAGATTTTAATAATACTTTGGATAAATGTGAAGTATGTGCTAAGTCTAAAATAGTTAAGAAGCCTTTTCCTAGTATTAAAAGAGATTCTAAAATTTTAGATTTAGTACATTCTGATATATGTGAGTTAAATGGGGTGCTAACTCGTGGAGGAAAAAGGTACTTCATAACCTTTGTTGATGACTACAGTAGGTACTTATATGTTTACCTATTAAGGTCTAAGGATGAAGCATTTACTATGTTCAAAAAATACAAGGCAGAAGTTGAAAATCAACTTGAGAAGAAAATTAAGATCCTACGTTCTGATAGAGGCGGGGAGTATTTTCTAAATGATTTCACAGATTTCTGTGAGGAACATGGCTTGATTCATCAAAATTCCGCACCCTACACACCTCAACAAAATGGCTTGGCTGAAAGGAAAAACCGTTCTTTAGGATAAATGGTTAATTGCATGATAGTTAATGCTAAACTACCTCTAAACTTGTGGGGGGAAGCTTTACTCACCGCATGTTATATTCATAATAGGGTGCCTTCAAAAAGGAATAATGTGAGCCCTTATAAATTGTGGAAAGGTAGAAAACCTAACCTTTCATATTTAAAAGTGTGGGGGTGTTTAGCATACTATAGAGTTCCAGATCCTAAAAGGACTAAGCTTGGACCAAGAGCTATTAGAAGTGTATTCGTTGGATATGCTGAAAATAGCAAAGCCTATAGACTTCTTGATTTGGAGTCTAATGTGATAGTAGAATCTCGAGATGTAGAATTCTTTGAAAATAAGTTTTCTACTGATTATGAAGTCATAAATGATGATTCTCAAGGAAATGGTCCAAACGAACCTTTAGGACTGGAAAGGCAACAACGGGATCAACTTAGTGATTCTAGAATTCAGCCAACAAAACCTAGAAGAAGCACTAGAGCAAGGAAAGAGAAGGAATTAAATTCAGATTTTATTTCTTCTCAAAGTATTGTGTTTCTTGTTGAAGGTGATAGAAATAATAATGTAATTAACAAGTAACCTATCGTGTTAAATTTGGAGAATGACCCAAGGTCATTTAGCGAGGCTATGTCATCAAGAGATGCATCATTTTGGAAGGAAGCAATTGATGATGAAATGGACTCAATTATGTGTAATAACACATGGGTACTAGTTGATTTACCCCAAGGTTCCAAACCCATAGGGTGTAAGTGGGTTTTTAGAAGAAAATACAATTCTGATGGTTATGTTCAAACCTTTAAGGCTAGATTAGTAGCCAAAGGGTTTAGACAGAAAGAGGGAATTCATTATTTCGACACTTATGCACCAGTTGCTCGTATAACTTCAATCAGAATTCTCATGGCTTTAGCATCCATTCACCATCTTTATGTTCATCAAATGGATGTTAAGACTGCCTTCTTAAATGGAGACTTGACTGAAGAAGTCTACATGGAGCAACCCGAAGGATTTGTCTTACATGGAAATGAAAAGAAGGTATGCAAGTTGGTTAAATCACTGTATGGGCTTAAACAAGCACCAAAGCAGTGGCATGAGAAATTTGATTCGGTTATACTATCTTTTGGTTTTAAGCATAACAGTGCAGACAAGTGTATTTATTCTAGATTCACTACTAACTATGAAGTGATAGTTTGCTTGTATGTTGATGACATGCTGATTTTCGGAACTAATATGGATGGGATAAATGAGACCAAGGAGTATCTATCTTCCATGTTTAAAATGAAAGACTTGGGTGAGGTAGATACTATCTTAGGAATAAAAGTAAGGAAGTATAGTGGGGGTTATGCTTTGAGTCAATCTCATTACATTGAGAAAATATTGACTAAGTTTAAACATCTTGGATTTAAAGAGTTTAGTACTCCTTTTGATCCAAATATGAAATTAGCAAACAACTCCGGTAGAGCAGTAGCGCAACTAGAATATGCTAGTGCTATTGGTAGTTTAATGTATGCTATGCATTGCACAAGACCGGATATTGCTTTTTCTGTTTGTAAATTTAGTAGATTTACTAGTAACCCTAGTGTAGAACATTGGAAGGCTATTGGTCGAATCCTCGGTTACGTTAAAAGAACCATGGGATTCACATTGTTCTATAATGATTATCCGGCTGTATTAGAAGGATACACCGATGCAAGTTGGATCACGAGTGTGGGAGATAATAAGTCTACTTCTGGTTGGGTATTTACCTTAGCAGGAGGAGCAGTTTCTTGGGCAAGCAAGAAACAGACATGCATATCTCATTCCACTATGGAATCTGAATTTATTGCTCTTGCAATAAGTGGTAAAGAAGCAGAATGGATTAGAAACTTATTGTTGGATATAAAGTTATGGCCTAATCCTATGCCTCCGATTTCTGTTTACTGTGATAGTGAAGCCACTTTATCAAGGGCATATAGTTGTACCTATAATGGTAAGTCTAGACATATAAGTCTACGACATGAATTTGTGAGACAATTGATACAAGATGGTGTTATAACAATTGTCTATGTGAAGTCAAGTAAAAACTTGGCAGATCCTCTTACAAAAGCTTTGTCAAGAGAGTTAGTAAGAATGACATCTTATGAGATGCGGCTGAAACCTATTGAATTAATCACCAGTAATGGTAACCCGACCTAACACTAGGAAATGACTAGTCGTAAGGTTTAAAGGGTAAAAACAATTTACTGATGTGTGATTGTTAGTACTGATAATGTCGAGCCCCTAAAAAAAATGAAGTATTTAGTACTGTCCGTTACGATTTAGAGGTTGAGAGTTTTCTCTTAATGAAGTATGAGACTATTTTGTCATGTGTTCTAGTAGAGGAAACACATAGCATAACTTCACCTATATGAACTTAGAAGTGGTGCCACTTCTTATGAAAGTTTGGGTTTACTTTCTAGAGAGTTCATGAAATAGGATATAGCACAAGGCCATAATAGTGCTAAGTTGATTAAGAATTTCTTGTCGAAGCAAGAAACTTGTATGTGTGCAATAGCTCCGGTTTTATAATAAAGAGTAGCTAGTTTGAAGCTAAGGCCACTAGTAACTCTTATAGAAATTTGAGCTATTCGCACTAACGGAAGGTTTAAATCGAAAGATACCTTTATGTATGCATATTAATTTCTCGTATGTCTTGGCTATAGTTATTTTTCAAACTGTTCGTTGTTTTCAAACAAGTGGGGGATTGTTGGGTTTTTGTGAGTTGAGTTGTTTGAAAACAACTTATTCTTTTTGTCCCACATTGCTTGGAAGTTGGTTTTGAAAAGGGTTTATAAGAGCAAAAGTGCTTTTACTTTACACTTGGTGGTAAGACTAGAGTGTGCTAGTCCCCATGCTACCCGCGTGCGGGTGCGTGAGTTTAGGTGCGTTTTGGCGCGTTATTAGGCGCACTTAGCACTTTGGTCGTGGTCGCGAAAAAACGTGACTTATTTTTGGAAAATATTTTGTAAAATAGTTTTATTGGAAAAGGTGTGAGATTTATTTAAATTCGAATTTTGATTTATTGTCAGTTATTTTAACTGTTACAACTGTTTATTTTCCAACAGTTGTGTCTGTCCAAAAGTTCACACCTTTTCAGATTTATAAATACATTTTTTTCAGTTCTTTTAAGATACTGGTTTTACTGATTTCAAAATCCTTTTTCTTTCTGCAAAATCTATACAGCCAAAAACATACATTGCTTCAAAGAGAATTCCAAGGGGAATTTTCAATTTTGCTGTTTGCAGATTCCCACAGACTTTGTTGTATCCTGGAGGATTATTTGTCGCTAACCCATCAGCAAGCTCGATTTCGAGTGTGGGCAAATAAAGCCTTAAAGAAAGCGATCACGCGCCTCAAAATCTTCAATTCTGATTCCGATTCCACCAAATTTCTCAACACCCAATATCTTAAGAAAGATTAGGATTTTCTATAGACATGTAAAATAACCAGTTGAACATGTCCTGTCCAACTTTAGCCTCACTGGAAGGAGTCTGGCAAATTACAATAAATGTTGTTCTTTTGCCGCAGACACATAAGTTAAGCCCTTTGATAACAGCCAACACTGAGATAAAGAGTGCATTAGGCTGACATTTTGGCTAATTAGGAACAAGACTATATATATATATATATATATATATATATATATGGTTCTATATATATTAGGTTCATTACCTTAATTATCACGTGACATAAAATATCTCTTGTAGACTAAACCTTTCTTTAGCTTTCGTGATTTATTCCTGTGATTTGCAATCTATTAGATTCAGAGCTATCTAGGATCAGAAGGCAAGGTCTTACAATCCAAAGGTTTTCACAATAGCAAGGTGGTCAATTCACGTACCCTATATATCTCAGAACTCTTGTTGTTTAAATGTCCATTAGGTTATCCACACATGGAAATACATGTACATCTGTCGTGGTTTTGATTCTTAGGAAGCCATCACCCGCGGAGAGGCTCATATGTCAGTTGGAATCCTCCAATGGTGGGCAAATTAACTCTCAATACGAATGCATCAAACATAAGTCAATCAATTTCAGGGGAGGTGGTGCAGTTAGAAATGGTCCAGTGAATACTATTTAGAGAGTCAATTCATTTGTTTATTTTCTTCTTCCAAGACCAAACTTATGTATAACGGAAGTAGACGTCTAAATCCGATTAGGTTGGTCGAATTTTAGTTGGTAAAGTTAATTTCTTGGCCAAGAAATTGCTTGCTTTAGATTTGGATTTAACGAGATTTGTTGCGATAAAGTGCTATTGTTGATATTTAGTACTGTATATGGGAATTTTGTGAAAATGTTTGATCTTGATTGCTTGCAATTGTTGATGATTCTGGTGGTTTATGATTTTCCTGTGTCGTTCCTATCATTTGGATACAATATTTACTTGTGAAAATAATACTATCAATTCTTGTAGGTACGTGTATTTACAGCTGCCATTCATTTTCAGCAATTAGCTCAAAGATGGTACTAGGTGAGGCGTATTGTACAAGGAAAAGACTTGTCAACGCTTTCATGAGATTTGTGTAAGTTTCTTATAAAGTTTATAAGTTGGTGTCAATGTAACACGTGTACTTATGTTAAGTGTCTGACCTTGGTTTGGATGTAATGTCTTCACGGCTAAAACAAAGCAGGGACTGCAGTTCAATTCGAATCGATACATGACTACGAGTGCAGTGATTAAAACTGTTTGAATACTTTCTAACTCACTTATTTGGTAACCGCTCTATACACCAACTGAAATAAATGTCTTCATATTAGGTTTCATAGCTTGCGTCACAAATGTGAAAAGACATAAGCGAGGAAGACAAATTATGATATGTCCTTTACGCCAAGAAAGACGTCATCTGATATTTAGGCCATGACATCATGGGAAAGGCAACTAGTCGGTCCCATGGATGGCATCAAACTGTTGCTAAAGAAATTTGGAGGACCTTCTAGCACAATGGGGAGATCTGGACAACACAAGAAAGATAACTCACCGAAGGGGTATCCAATAGAGCATCTTCGATGCCTAAGTCAGTTTTAGCATGGGATAAAACTAAAGGAAAGAAAATTTTGTTTTGACTTTTTAAGATAGCTTTACCTGGTAGAGGCCTTTATAAAGGGAGAAAATTAGGGGGCTACATACATGTGCCAGGATTGGGCTACCTCAATGGTACTTACCATATGGGATAATACTGCTCGGCCCATTTCCAAAGGGCCAGAGTCCAAGTTGTTAGTAGTCTGGAAGTCATAATAACAAGACTACAGTAGCCTTACTCAAATATGACTATTACGGAGGACACGTGGTCTGTGCTGATTGGTAGCACATTTTTATTCTTATCAAACTATATTCTCCAAACAAATACAACTGATTTTCTCTGAGTCTATAATCCATGTTAAAAAACTTGATATTTTAGTAAATATCACCTCATGGTACCAACATGTATGTTTCAAGGTAAGGCATGACAAAAGGTTAATTCTCTATACTATAATCTACATATAAAAAAATATTTAATCACTAAATAACTTGGGTCTTAAGAGCCTGCAAATTATGAAATACCTAGTGGCAAAAAAAAATATACCAAAATAATTATAATTGGGACTACTTAGACTATTACACTAAAAAAAAAACTACCCTAGCGATAGGCCTAGTCAATTAGAACTACTAAATCATAAACATAGGTGTGGTATATCAAAATGGGCAGAAGTATGTTACAGAGGGTGGACTCTCCGATAGGTTCAATCTATAACCGTAATCTATACCGTTGGAACTTAGCCTACCATCTAGGCTATGCCTACAGTACCATGTACCTAAGCGGAAGAAGTTTCACGATAGGTATAACCAATTTTTCTTGTAGATGTTTGGCGCCTACCATCTTACGTACTTTTCCAAATCTCTCAAGCCACCGGTCATGTTAAGTATTCTTGGTTCCTCTCACAACTTGGTGCATCACTCGCCACACTTTTCAAGGTACAATTGGATAAACTTTCTCAACGGCTCTAGTCTTGGGAAGCCAAACTTTCGTCCTATTGTGGCCACACAACTTTCATTAATTTTGTGCTTGCCACTAACCTGACCTATGCTATGCAAACTTATAAATTGCCGCATGTTACTTTATCTGGATTCAAAAATCACATCCGATGTTTTTTTGGGGGTCCTAAATGGCCATCCTGTGCTGGCCTTGGCTACACTTGACGAGGCCTTTCTTATATGGGTTGGGCCGGTCTCTTCTCCAATCCCCTAACACTCTTCACACATGTGTACTCAAAGTCAAATATTTCTCCCATTCTTCTAAATTTGATGTTACTGGTAACCCTCATACTTCATGGGCATGGAGCAACACTTTATGGCCTCAGGGTTCTCCGACACGGTCTTCAATGGCAAATTGGTGATGGCTCCTATGTTTATGTTTGGAATGATGCTTGGGCTTTTTACTTTCTGTAGGACCATGACAGCCTCAGCTTTGACCTAGCCTCCCTAATCTCTAATTTACTTCCCTTATCACCTCTTATCATAGCTGGAACTTGCAATAGTTAATTGATCTTCTCCTAACTCACATGTTGGCTATGATTCATAGACTTTACCTCCCATTATTCCACAATGAGATCAGTTCTCGTGGAATTTCGATGGCCATGGTTGTTCGCTTATAATTCTTTACGATACCAGCAACTTTGTCCATCCCAGTCTTCACTTCCCTAGCATGTTCTCTACGAATTACCGCTTCCTCATAAAATCCATGTTTCCTTTGGCTTTTATTAGATGACTGGTGCCTACCAGTGCCATGATATTTCACTATCACGTAGCCTCTACTTTCCAATTCTCCCTTTGTTCAAGTGTGGTGGACACTACCACCCACTTCATCGCAATATGCCCTTGATTTTAGCCTTTACATGCTTACCCCCCCTCCCCCTCCGTCGACCGTTAAACTTTCCCCCATTTTCTTTTACAGGGTTATATAGCCTCTTTAGTACAGGTTGCCACCTATAATATTCGCTCTTTATCCTGTGGAATGATTCACTAGTCCATAGCAACTTAGCTTTCTGCCAAGAGCCCATTGATTGTAGCACTATCCTTATTTTTACTGGGAGAATGCATGCACTTGATTTCCTCTCTAACTTTTATGCATCGTGCTCTTTTATCCACCCCAACCTGGCGCGCGTGCACTCTCTTACACATTTTGTAGGGTCTTGCCTCCTTATTGTTTCTGTAGTTTAACATGACAGTGACTTTACTGATTACTAGAGCTCTGCTGGTGATGGTGGTATCTTTCGTAACGATTTGTGGCATGTTCGTTTGGTTTTGCTATCAATATTGAAAATACGACTATTATTGTTGCTGAACTACTTGCCATTCATTGCTCATTTCATAATCATTCACAATCTGCATCTATCTATTGTTATTATTGAATATGATTCTTTTGTTGCTTTGTCTTGTTTTTGCAGGTCCGATACATGCAACACATGGCTCCTCCCCTTCCGTCATATGATTGCGTGACACTATTCTACCTCTATCCGACTGAAAAAGTTTTCTTTTTGCTATCTTGAGGCTAACCTAGTTGTGGATTGGTTAGCAAACTCGGTTAGCCTCAATGATTTTGCATGCAAAACTCTTGTTAATCCTCTAGATGGTGTACTTCTTTTGTACTTTTCATATGTATGGTGGAGTTTTGTCACGAAGGGTTCCTGTTACGTAAATATATCTGATGCAATTCAAATATTCTTAATATTTGACCAAAAAGGAAAAAAAAGAAAAGAAAAACCATTTTTTTTGTAGTGTGTACATCTTCTTTCTTTAATAGGCATTATATCACCTTAGGCTGGTATTACTTCATTGAAGACTTTTTATGGTTCCATTAAGTGCATTAAGGTACAACTATTTTGTGGAAAGCATAATCCTACCTTGAACTTGTATTGCTTCGTTGAAGAACTTTGGGTTAGATACACGTTATTACAATGAAAGTACCACAAAGTTTCATTTAAGGGTTCCAAAATTTAATTTTTACACATAAGGGCATGTAACTCCAAATTTGCAAAAAGCAAGTACATTTGTCCACATTCCTAACAATCCAGGCTTTTCCGTCAAAGGCATTTTTGGGATTCTATATTTGAAAAATCTCATTGGGCCTGCCAAAAAAATTCAAAATTCAAATTCAAAAGAAACATAGGGCAGAACCCGACCGCCCTACCCGATTCGCGCGTGACCCGCCTCGCGTATCTCTTCCTTTAACGAAGCCAGGATCCAACCCTAGACCCATAACCCGTTACCCTACCCATCCACCCAAACTGCACACTACCTCTCTCCTTCAACCCTAATCCAAAAAAAAACCCTAATCCCCAATCTCCTTTTTTGGTGCCGCACCCCTTGGTGCCGCCGCCGCCCCCCGGCCGCACTGCCCCGCCTCCCCCACCCCCCGTCGCCCATCGCCAATCATCCCCCACCCTCCGCTTACTTCCCACCTTTATCACTCTTCATGAATTTCTCAAAATCCTCAATGCTCATTTTTGGCAGCACTTCAATGTTCCGATCAAATTCATCATCTTCAGAAAAATTCTTTCCAAATATCTGCTCTGGAACATACAACTTCCCTATTGAATGCAGGGTCTGCTGAAGAGCGACCGATGAAGTAGATCTGGGAGCATCGGTCTCATAGGGATTCTGATATGAGAACCTATTGATTCTCAATAGCCCACCCATGAAAACCTAGTTTGAAGAAAACACATGCTATTCTCACCCTGGACCAGGTCAATCAGTTCCGTCGCTTTCCTTCCCCTAGTGCTACTGTGCTTGCCTCAAGATATCCTTCAAGCACACATTTCGAGACTACACATTATCCTCCCCATCATGCTTCTTTGACAATGCCAACAAATTCAACTTCTTTAGAATTTTTTGAAAACCCTAGAATTAAAACTTTTCTTTGCCAACCCTAATTTTCTTTCAATGTATACAATTTGCCACCGGTCAGACACTTGGTTTCAACTCGGCAAGGGTTTTCCTCAAAACCCTAGTCACAAAATCATCTTCTTTGGCACTATCCAACTGAACCAGAGTCGTCAATGCTGATTTTCCAAAAATAGCACATGTTTGAGGATACAAATATGGAATCCCAAAAATGCTCCTGACGGAAAAGCCTGGATAGTTAGGAATGTGGAAGGATGTACTTACTTATTGTAAATTTGGAATTACATGCCCTTATGTGTAAAAATTAAACTTTGGGACCCTCAAGTGAGACTTTGTGGTACTTTTAGGGTACTAACGTTTATTTAACCCAAGACCTTTATAGTTCCACTCAAAAGCAATAGAGCATAGATTTTGATATGGTTTTCATTGGGCCTCGCTTATAGAGGTTTAAGGGTATTAAAACCGAGTTTGTTTCTTGTGAACATGAAAGTTTATATATGCACGTTTTACTCGCATGATTCTCTAAGCGTATAGTAATCATACCCAGCTGATTCATGCGCTCCACAATTTGGCAGTATCCTACAGTGTCAGTTAATGGTGAATAATGGTTAGCAATGTTTTGTTATTGATGCTAACAAAATGCTTTTAAGATTTACTGGCAAAATTGTCTGCAAAAATGAGACAAGCCAAATGAAGTGACCATCAATGAGCTCTTCATAGGAATTGCAGCATCTTGCTACAAGCCGCTTTCCCGTCAAAATTTATACTGTACTTCGCAAATACAGAGTAATCTGGAATCAGGACAGCTTGCTACGTGATTTGCTTAATGTATACATTCTCCACTTTTTTTACTGTTTTGTTTTGACATTTTACGAACTCATAAGAATAAATTTGGTGCATGTAATTACTTGATAATGAGGTTAGTTCAATTGGTTAGAAAAGCGCCTACGAAATTGTTAGTGCAGGATTCAAGTCTCGCCAAAGTTATAGAGACTTGACATGTCCAGCTATACTTAAATTAAACGATAAAGTCCAACAAAACAAAGGGAGTATCGTTTTTAAAAAGCTTCTTCTTCCCCTTTTTTTTCTCTTTTTGTGTGTGACAATGAAATGTAGAGTTTTTTTTTTTTTGTGACAACGAAATCTAGAGGTCAAAGTGGCTTCAAATGGTTTTGTATCCTCGTACGTTTCTGGGATTTTTATTCTGGGACGGCTATGATTCTTATATGTTACTCCGTGTTGTTACTTTAAATTCTCAATACCTTTGGACGGATGGATCAATGTGTTTTGCAAAATGAAGTTACCTATTTTGTTGCCTAGTTAAATATACAAATACCTTCACGTTGCAAAGGTTTGACATCTGAATTTTCTTCTTCTTGTCGGGGGATATTGCTGGCCATGGCTGCCAACCATTTGCTGTGCTTTTTGATATTCTCTGCAGGGATTCATGTTATTTCCTCGGAGACAGACCCTCGCGACGGTATAACATTACAAACTCGATACAAACTTCTATAGACTGTTTTATTTCGTGCAGCAGCAGTTTCTTGCTTTGTTCTCAACATATTTGGAGAAGATAGTCAAGGGAAAAAAAATCATAACTGCATGTATAGTTGCAGCTGGTATATTAGTGGCAAAGATTGCCGTTAGATATGGTTAGTTTGAATTTTGACGACACTTCTTGGTGCTATATATTAAAACTAGTACTTGATCGTTAATTCTTATATTAGATGTACGTGTTACTTAAACAATCTTGGTGGTGCGCAGTTGTGGCACTCCGAGCTTTGAAAGAGTCATGGCAAAACACACCGCCAAGCTGGGAGAAATCAGACGATCCTTGTGGAGCACCTTGGGAAGGAGTCACCTGCATCAACTCAAGGGTAACATCATTGTAAGTATTAGTCCACTATTTCACAGATAGAAAGGGCAAGTTTCGATACTGAGTTAAATTGCCAACAAACGGTGAAAATAAATATCGACCTTCACGTGAGCAATACGATCCAGTAATTTCGTAGCAATCCAACCATTCAAGACGTAATTTTTCTCCATTTAATCCTACCATCTTATACTGTTTACCTGTTTCATATGTAGGGAATTATCAAATAAAGGACTTGTAGGTGAACTAACTAATGACATTGAGGGCCTCACTGAATTACGAACCTTGTAAGTTCTTTCTTCTTTCCAATTTGTGGCATGCTATTTCTCTCGTCGTTGTTCAGCTTATATATAACATAACATAACATTATTAGTCGTCTTACTTAAGCCTAAATCATCTTCCGCAGGGACTTATCGCTTAACACGGGTCTCAAAGGTCCCATCCCTCCCCAGCTAGGAGATCTCAAAGAGCTACACATGCTGTAAGATCCAATAAACTGTCGCTTTTACTTCCGATTTTTCATGAATAAATGCCGGTCTCTGACCTTCGCGTCAAAAGCATGTTAGAACCTTTTTCGAAATTTCAACTGAGCTGCATGAGATTAACCTTGGGCCATATGCTCTGCCAATCGTCATAAAAAAAGTCAGCTTTTACTACTTTTCTGCACTTTTAGTGACGGATGTATCACTGGAAGTTGACCGCTAATGTGATGGTCTTAGTCGCAACTGCAGAGTAAATTGAGGTTTGAAGTGCTGCTCAAAGATGAATTAGGTCTAACGTGCTTTGGCTGCAACGTTTAGGGTTTCGGTCAGGCGAATAAACTGCATTCGTCCCTCCACAGTTTCACTTCAGAATTGTTTTTCTTTCAAAAGCATATGTGGACATTACTGTGCATGTAAGCATCTTCTTTGTTTGCCTTTCAGACTTTTGTCTGGCTGTAGCTTTACTGGGTCAATTCCAAGCGAACTGGGCAATCTCGTGGAGCTATCATTTCTGTAAGATATGCCAAACATTGATCTTCTTAATATTATAAGACTTCCTTTATAGGGCGGAAAAAATTTGGCTGCAATATACACCGTATCACCTTTTTTTTCCTAACAATGAATACACATGTTACAATCAGTGACGCTTTTAGTGACAAATTTGGACGACAAGTTTCATGTGTTGCTAAACGTTTTATTAGAAGTCGGGCGCTTGTCTGAGTTGAAAGAGACTTGAGGATTTGAATAAGATGACCTTTTCCTTTTAGAAGTTTTTATATTAAAATCATGTTATATGTTGTGCACGCTCTCATTTGCCACTAAAAAATACATCAAAAACATTTTATTACACCTTTTAACGACAAGTAAAGTATGAACAAACTTTTAAAAGCGCGAAATAGACATTTCTTATCCTTCATAATATAAGAAAATAAAAAAGAATCGTTGCAATCTACTGGGTGTTACAATCAGGGTTGCTGGTAATTGTCCAAGTGTAACATTTTTTTTCCATGATACTTGTGAATTGGCAAGGGTACATCTTGTCAGGATGGTGAATGAAACAATTGTCCACATGACCTTCTATGAGTGATTCACACTTTGTTTGAGTTTGGTGAGCCATCAAATTTTTGCTTAATGCCAATTTCATTAGTACTTATCTTGCTAATTGCTCTGGCAGAGATGTCAGTTCAAACAGCTTAACTGGGGAAATACCTCCTTCTTTGGGTAATATTTCGGGACTCTACTTCCTGGACTTGTCAGGTAACCAAATGTCAGGATCTATTCCAGTCTCAGACTCCATTACTCCTGGTTTGGACCTTCTCAAAAATGCAAAGCACTTGTGAGTAATTTTAATTTTATTTTGTACCTACAATGCAACAATTATCGTCTAACTTTAATTGGTTTGCAGCCATTTATATGACAATCAGTTTTCGGGCACGATTCCAGCCGCACTTTTTAGCGCAGACATGACGCTAATTCACTTGTAAGTTGAGATGCAAGCAACGGTTCACTACCATCTTGATAATCCTCCTTCAAACCAAATGTGGTTCCAAAATGGCAGGTTCTTAGATGGAAATCAACTCGTGGGGACAATTCCATCTACAATCGGACTTGTTCGGACACTCCAGATGATGTGAGTAAATTCTAGCCATCTTAACTTCCCAAATCCCAACCAAGGTTATTAGTTTCTCAAGGTTATAAATGCTACCTGTTTGAATTTCATTACTTTTAGTATCTTCAAAAATGGTATTTGAACAAGGTTATATCTATTGTCACTTATTTTGGAATGAATTATTTTTACTTATTACAAAAACATACTCCGTAGTAACGACTTAAATGAAAAGACTACCCGTAGTATGTGATGCCAAGGAAAGTGGGTTCGCAGTCAACGTGGAGGTGTCACAAAGAATGCATTACGAGTTAGATGCCAAGTGTGCTATAGTGTCCCGAAAGAGTCGCCTACCCCTGCCGGTGAATCCTTGTGCCAGCGCACTCAGAGCGCGTCAAGGTAGCATCCCGGAAGAATCGTCTACCTGGCGGAAGAGGAGTTAAAAAGCTTCTTAGCTTAGATAGCGTCCCGGAGGAGTCGCCTATCCCCGCGGGATACTGCACACTCTGGAGAGTGAGTCGAAGCATGTTTCACGACCAAGGCAAGATGTGCATGGTATGGTGAAAGGATGGACCAATGCAAGGAGCGTGGTAGTGTGACAGAGAGCCAAGGGCACGACTGTATCAGCGGTGCAGTGCATGGGCGCTGCGGAGCGTCTGAGAAGGCGCATGGGCGCGATCGAAGGATGTCAGAGATGGGGCGCGGGGACAGGCACCATGGATTCGGCGCGCGGGTGTTGTGGAGATGACGTGCCACTGCGGGCGATGCGCATTGAAAGTCGGCATGCAAGCGATAGCGGGCATCGCAGTAACAGCGGGCGACCACAGGCGACTGGTGCAGTGAAGTCGGTACGCGATGATGGCAAGCAACCACGGGTGACGGGTGCCTTGAACCCTATGCTCGGGCTAGTGGGTATTGCGGAGACGGTGCGCGACCACGGGCGGCAGGGGCAGTGGAGCCGTCGTGTGGGTGTAGCGGAGACAGCGCGCGACCAGAGCAACAGTCATCGTGACGACGCGAGGCTGTGAGCCACGGGCCTTCGTGGAGTCGACGTACGGGTGACAGAGGGCGACACAGAGATGGCACCCGACCATGAGCGGCGATTTTCGCGTCAAAGGCCAGCGTCAGTGAGCGACGGTAGACGATAGTCAAGGTAGGTGGCCGACCCCCCTCATCACGGGAGGTGGCCGACCCCCTTGAGGGGAAGGTGGCCGAACTCCAAGGGGCAAAGCACTCCAAGGTTGTTTCATGAGCAATTCACGTGACTTGAGTATGCGTCGCTTTGACCGGCCTCTGAGCGTTGAAAAACTTGACCGTTGAATACGGTGACGTGTCGCGTAAAACGGGACCCCAGTGGGTCCATAGGTGCAGCCAAAATAGGTGGGGAACAATATGTTTATGTTGGACCTCTAGGCAGTTAAATCTCCTCTTAAAAAATGCTATGTATAAAGGTAAGAGCTTATATGCACGTGTAGGCAGATGAGTTACAACAGTAAGAAGTGCAATTAGAACTTGTAATTTAAGCTTTTGAGTACAGTGTGACTTTCATCGCGTATGATTATGTTTCTACTGTTTCCAACTTCTACTTATGAGTTACAACAGTAAGAAGTTTATAGCTACTGGGCTTAGCTGAACTTGTTACTATATAGTGTTTCAGAAAAGCGATGAATGGGCACACGTTATTAGATGAGATTATTTTGTTAGCTCTATTTGATGGTACGACCTTCTTGAACCAATGAGTGAGGTGCATCTTGATACGTATGATCACTAGACATTCCACACGGTATGTTTGTGGGCTTAATTTAGTGGATCACTTATAGGTATGATTTGTGATCTAAAGTTATAAACATAAGGAGTTGATCCCTCCTGTCGCTCAACGAACTGCAGTTCTGTCAGCAGAAAAAATGTTGGACAGTAAGGCAGTATGAAAAAAACTGAACGGAAAAGCCTAAGTCAAATACGTTGCACTTTGTTCTTAAGTGAGTATTTGCTCCCTCATAATCTGCTTAGGGTAGCATTAAATCTGCCTCCCAAGATAAAATAGGCGAACTCTGTTGATTACGGCAGATTCCAATCAACAGATAAAAATTTGAGAGAGAGCAAGAAACAAGTTTAAAATGAGTAGTGAGTCTGACCATTAGCCCTATTTATAGACACCAAAAGGTGCCTTGAACAGTTGTAAACAGTTGTGACAATTAAGCGACTCTGTAGATATTACTTAACAGTCATAATTGTAGACACAGTAAAGGGGTGCTACATTTGAACTAAAAGATACCATAAATAGATGCCTTTCAAATTTAAACACACCATAAATCTGTTTAATTTTGCCAATAGTCACACTGTTTCGGTCCAAAAATGCAGCTCATAGACTGAATTTGTAGCAAAAAGTTAGGGCTGGGATATGGGTGAGGGCTATTAGCGACGATGCGCACGTGCGAAGTGCAAAGTGTGCCAAAAAGTGACAATAGTGCCTTTATGTCTCCGCAGGCATCGGAATGTGAGCGCGCGTGGCGTGTGCGGTGCGAGTGCATGGCCATGCATACCTTGTGTTTCTATAACAATATGGTATATCACATGGCTACTTAAATATCCTTAACCTTTCCATTTTTCAAGCAATGTGGGAACCCACGTCAGGATCCTTTTCAACCTTATTAAATACCAATCTTTGAGAGTTTATATATCTCTGACTAATCAATCAAATTGATTGATTCTTTTTTAATATTCAACCTTATAGTACAGGGTTCAATAAGGTAGGAATCAAAATTTGAAAAATTCCCAACAATTTCTCCCGATTTTTTAAAGTTGGATTTTATCACATTTCCTAATTTTAAAAATGTATCTCTCATTATCCTTTGGTAGGTACTACTAAGATAAAGGTATCTTCCGACTTGAACTTATACCATATAGCAATGAAGTCAACCAGAATTCAGAGTAGCCTTAGCCTTGAACTAAGAATCCTTAGTGATTGATCATCACTACTATGTGTAGAACTTCCCAACCAAATTTTCAAATACCTGCACATTTACGGCCTTGTGCTCCATCTTAGGATTTTCATAACTGCCATAGAGACAAGCTCAAATCTCATAGAAACGGCCCCACTTCCTGCACTTATATAGGTAAATCTAATAAGGTGCACTTGTATGACTTGCACCTTCCTTTAAGGACATAGATTTATTAAGGAAATGACTTTCACCCTCCTCTTGTTCTCCATACAAGTATGCACTACCTTGAGATGGCATGAAGATCAAAATCTTCGCCTTTTAGTGCATCTTTGGTTATAAATACAATGTGTTTTTCCATTAAACTAGAAGACTATAGGTTACTCTAGTATCTAGTTGGTTTTCACGTGCATGTTATCTCTCTTATTTCGTGAGCTTCCCCCATCTCCCTAGATGTCTGCCATATAACATCCCTGCCTAGGCCTTTTGTAAAGGGATCCGCCTAATTACCTTTGGACTTCACATAACTAATAGTAACAACTCATTTGCTTAGTTGTTCTCTGACATAGCTATATCTAAGATTTATGTCTAGATTTTCCATTATAAACCTTACTAGTTATATGCCAGCGTTAATACTGTCTCGTTATCGTAGAATATAGAAATAGCAGACATTGGCCTAAGCCATAGAAGAATCTCTATCAATAGGTCTCTTCGCCATTCTGCCTCCTTGACCGCAATTGTCAAAGCAATAAACTTGGACTCCATCGTTGAATGTAAAATCAAAGTTTGCTTTTAGAACCCAAGAACTAACACCTCCACCTATGGTAAATATCCAACCACTTGTGGACTTTGTTTCATCTGAGTCTGTGATCCAGTTTGCATCTATGTACCCTTCCAAAATGGTAGGAAATTCTTGTAAGTTAATACATAATCAATTGTGCCCTTAAGGTACTTTAGCCCTCTAAACATCGCATTCCAATGGACTTGCTGGGAGTTATAAGTAAACCTACTCGATCAAAACACCGATCGCAAAGGCTATATTTGGCCGGTACATTGCATGATATACATCAAGTTACCAATAACACTAGAATACTCTAGCTGAGAAACATATTTTCCTTTTTTTGCCCTCAACTTAATAGAAGAGTCATATAGGATAGTAACAAGGGCACAATTCTCGTGATTTAAAATTTTCTCAATATAATGAGACTGTGAAAAAGAAATAGAATCGAGGATATAATTATTTTCATTCCTTAAATAACATTGGCTTCTCCCATATCCTTCATACCAAACAATGAAGATAGAAATGATTTGGTTTCCAACACAATATCTAAATCGGTACCAAAGATTAACATATCATCCACATACAAATATATTATCACACCACGTCTTTTATGAAACTTAGAATAAATGCCTTTATCACATTCATTTATTCTAAATCCATGAGAAAGAACGACTTGGTCAAGTCGTTCATACCACTGCTTAGGAGCTTGTTTTAAACCATACAAAGATTTGATAAGCTTACAAACCTTTGTTTCTTAGTACAAAACCTTCTGGTTGGTCCATGTACACTTCCTCATCTAAAATACCATTTAGAAAAGCAGTCTTAACGTCCATTTGGTGTATAACTAGTTTGTTAATAAATGATAAAGCAAACAATAATCTTATAGTACTAAGTCTAGCTACCGGAGGAGCATAGGTGTCGAAATAGTTAATCTTTTCCTTTTGTTTAAAACTCTTGGCTACAAGTCTTGCTTTATACATCTACGGATTCATTTTACTTAAGCTTTCACTTAAAGATTCATTTGCAGCCTATTGGTTTAAACTGTGGTGGTAAATCAGTCAATACCCAAGTTTGGTTTGACATTATCGACTCCGTTTTATCATTTGCAGCTTCTTGCCATAGGACATAATCTCAAAAAGTTATGGCTTCTCGATATGTAAGAGGGTCATGTTCTACGTTATACATTTGAGAATAATCACCTTCGTTTCTACCTCTCTCAATTATGAATCGGATGATAATGGAAAAGTCTTTGAATACAAAGACTCGTCACGTAGAGCCAAAGAGAATTTAAAGATAAGTTGCTTACCAAATGGGTGGCAGTGTATTCTTTTGTTGGGCTTGTAAAAAGGGAGCTCAAGTAGATTAAAGGGGAGAAGGGGGAAAAAAAGATGAGGAGGGGAGAAGAAAGCTTCGCAGAAGCAACAAAAAAGAGGAGGGCGCGGGGGGAAGGGGGGAGAGAGAGAGAGAGAGAGAGAGAGAGAAGGGTTACCTTTTATTCTTTTTCCTCGGATCTCAAATATGGAGGTCATTAGGTGACTTTATGTGCTTTTTTTTCCTTTTGATATTTCATTGCAATAGAGTCTGGTGTATTAATTTCCACAACACCATAGAATGAACACTAAAAATATTTATGCACACTTTATGTTTTTTTACGTGTTTCTTTAATCGGAGGGCATGTAATTAACTTTGAGTTTTCAGTCAATTGAGAATGTAAATCTACTTTACCAAAAAAAAAACAGATACTATGGAATTTAGTGGCAAAAGTTTTGCGTTAATCAATCGATAGAAAAATGTGTCATCAAAACGTATTACATAGAAGTACAATGACCAAATTATAGATTGCTAAACCTTTTTTGCTTTGCATTTTATATGTTCCATTGACCCTCAAAGTAAACGAATTCGTAGTTATAATAATGGGCAAGCTAATAAAGTGTACAAATTATTAGAAAAATATGCTTATGCAAGCCCGACAGAAATGTATTACGTAATGACAAGCTAATCTTAATATGTTTCTCCTGTATGTTTTAGTACTCTAGTTTTGTCCTTTGATTTTGGCCATGAATAAATTTTTTATGCCAATAGTATCTCTCACACACACGGGACCGAACCACATCTATAGTTATTTCTCCATTCGTGATCTGAGTATCCACTAGAGATTCTGGACAACGGCTGAGAGTTAGAGACTTCTAGCGCTACACATGGATCAGCTCCGCATATACATGTTCATGTGTGTGTGTGTGTGTTACGAAATTTGTATTAGCTGAATGCATAAGTGTTTTACTTACTGATGTTCAATTATTACGGTTAATTGATATGTAAATTAAATGTAAGTTCACGTACTTAAAAGTAGCACAACTATTAACATAACCATGAAAAAGAATATTTGATTATATCGTTCCTACATAGCTAGTTGACTGAACTGAATAGATTGTAGGATGCAATTCAACGTTTCATAAAGTAGCTATCATTGATATGCTTGTCCTATACTTGACAAGAGTTCTTAGGCTAATATTCTTAAAAAGAGGTCACGAAACCCGAGAATGCTTAGAAAAGTGCTTACGGGTGTTTTTTTGACAATACATGTCGTCTATACTTTACCCAATGCATAAAGATATTGCAAAAAGTTTGTTGATAATTTTGATGGGCATATGCACATTGAAATAAATGAGATGAATCTATTTTTTCCATGAGTAGAATTGATTGTTGGTATAGTACATGGTAATCATGTTGACGCATAAGTGACTATGATTAATATGTCAATGGTCACTTTTTTTTAAGTAAAGCTAAATTAAGAACTTCATTAAGCAAAGGTGATCACAAAAAGAATGAAATGTGACTCCTACAATCCACCTGGTTGTGCCAAACGATGCCAGTGCACAGCCATACTGTCTAGCTAATGTCACAACCATTATAAGGGAGCATTGCATTTACTCGACCTAACAAAGTCCTATCCACCTACCCAACAAACAACTAAACCACAAACAAGAAATCCAAAAGATGAACAAATATCAACACATTATACATCATAACGAGATAAACTAACAGATTGAGAGAGGTCGCACAATCAGCTTCAAAACCCAACTCCCTTTTCTCATGAACTGTAATGCAAAACTATGAGAGTCGCATTGAATCTTTACCTCCAAAATTAAGCTAAAAACCATATGAAACCAACCAAGCGCTCTAGAACTTCAATCAGGAACCAAACAGCGCACAAAGATAGCTAAGCGAGGTGAAGCTGTGGCTAGAGAGGAAGGGGTCAAGAGAGTTTTAGGGCCAGCTATTATGAATCTTTTTCATCGAATCATGCCATGACGTCGTGTATCTGAAGAATCTTATTTTTTTGAGTCACCATCTTATTTTTGAGGCTAGTGAATTATAACAATCAAGGATTAAGAAAGTTCTAATTGAATCTTGGTCACCAATTTAGTAGGCGGTTTAATGTACGAAATTCTAAATTAAAGTTCCGGGACTAAGTTATATGATGACAAGGTGTTAGACACTCCATCATACCCAAAGTAGGTCTCTACTATCTCAATCGAGTCTTGATGCTTTTTGTTCAAGAATAAATCCTATGTTAACTAGACTAGTGGGTTAAATTCAAACTGGGCTAAGTGGCCTACCCATCCTATCGAACTAATCACGATTAAAACCTCATAGTTCATCGATCAATAGGGTGGAAACCTAAACTCTGATATGTGATTTTATAACAGTAGTTATGCAAATATGTTAGACAGAAGTGAGCTTGTAATCTTTTTTTTTTTTTTTTTTTTGTATTGCAAGGACCGGAATTTGACCGTGGGGAGGGGATTTACTTTCCTCTAATTAGAGAAGTATAAAAGACTTACCTTTAGCGAAAAATTTAACGCTACCCAGCAGGGTAGAGATCTCGATTTCTTGAACTTTAATAATCTTTCACAAGATTGCTCTTAAATTGGTGAGGAAAAATTGATTGCTTCGCACCTTGATCGTTGTCTAAAGATGTGGGATTGATTGGAGACGGTTTGGACGATAAGGTTTCATGACGGCAAACAAAGGCTTTTGGATGAGAGACAATATTAGAAGAGTATCATAGTAGTTTACAAAGACTTTCCCCTTGGAATGAGACCTAAGACCTTAATTTATGGCCTTGGAGGCTAATGAAACTGACTTTGGGTGCAAAAGAGACCTAAAACCCCTAAAACAATTAATCTTGAGGATCTTAGGACCTCTGTATTTGCCTAAGGAAAAATTGAATCCGCTCGTTCATCGGTATCTTTTTTTGGTTTTGAGTGCATGTACTGGCCAGTACACATGACAAAATGAGTGTCCAGCAGGATTGCATCGATAGTCCAACTTTTGGAGCTCGACTCTATCCCATCTGAACTCTGATTTAGGCCTACCTTATGTTAATTTGAGTACATTGTTATTCAGCAAAGTAGAATGTTGTGTATGTGCATCCAAATTCAACTCCTACCAAGTATAAAAAGTCCGTGCCAAGCACAAATCAGTGATCTAAAGATGGCATGATATGAGTGTAAGAAGAAAACATAAGAGTGATGATGATTTGAATATACATGCAAAATGATCTCAAGATGGATGTGACAATGCAAAATGGAGTTTTTACATGTGCTATGTGGTAGCAAGTGATATGCTTCCTATGGTACAAGCTTATTAAACCTCTTTGGGTTTTGCACATGTATCATCTACTTTAGGCTTGTGCATAATCACAAATGTGCGTTGTCAGTATCACGCAAGCTGAGAAAACATCCCAAGGCTATAAGTTAGGTATTTTATTTGCTTATGCTCATAAAGCACGATGAAAGTTGATGATTTGGTGCAATGTCATATACGTTTGCATTGTGGTTTTAGCATGAGCTATCGGTTGCACTATGTTTGAGCTTTTGTTCTACAAGAGGTGCATATTTGTTCTACCCACACACATCCACACACATACGTTGTCATGTTGTTGTAAGGCATATTAGCGGAACTGTAGGCTTTATGAGGAAGAGATTGTGGAATCATTCGTTGGGATTATATCAACATTTAAGTTTCCAAAGAACGTTTAAGGGACATAATATACACCACCGTTCTTCATAGCACTTAAAATATGCTTTCAAATGTACAATTGATGACAAGATAGATTCATGTATTGTCAAATTTTGTTGCTATCTTATGATTGCAACTTCTTATGTTTTACTATCCTATTAAATTTTCAGAAATATCAATATTAGTAGAGTATTATGCTTCTTTTTTCCAATATCTAGAAAGTAAGCATTGAACTTTTATATGAGCTATTGTTGGTATAAAAGTCTTCACGTTTTTTATGCCATTTATTCAGATTATTTGAACAAGTCTTCTATTTATCGCATTATTGTTTAATAGCCATGCTCATGTTGTTTATTTTTGTCATCATGTAATTAGTAGTATATTTGTTGTCAATTTTCTTGCAAGTTTCCTAACTATGTCATATATGTATCTTTGTATGTAGTCATATAGTCTTCTCCATGAATGTAAATTTCCTTTAACTTCCCTTCTCGTTACAATTTAGCACTTACAATTTTTTCTCGTCAAACTTTTGACACCTTTGTCTAGGCACAATTTAGAAATTATTCTAGGTTCATCTGATGGAGAGGACCAATTGCATGTTATATTATCTGGCTAAAGTTGTGACTAAACCGATACACCGGACTCTCACCAAGTTTGGACTTACAACTGCACACCAAGACAAACCCAAGTTATCCAATTAATTTTTCCAAGTACCTAGATTAGGTTGCAATTGATTATCTTGATATTTTTACAATTAAGATGAGCCTGTATACGAGGTTGGTTTGCAACTCTGATAATGATAAATTTATTCGCAATGCATGCTGACATAGATTTAGAGAATTGTTAGACATTCTCGTGGAAATCTTCTACTTGGAACTGTAGCCCTTTATTTTGTATAGTCTAATACCGTCATGGAGAGGTTGAATTAAGTATCTGATATACCAAAGATTATGGCCTTAGGCTTATATCTATCATTATCATCAGCGTCCTAATCGACGCCTGACGTTTCAATCTAGTTGGGGTTGGGTATATGAATTAATTTTATTTCATTCCACCTGTCAAAACACATGTTCTCTGATAAATTTCTAGCAATCAAGTCTTTTTCACAATATCACTACCTCGTCTTACCATATAACTTGGCATAGATCACTTTATCTTACTGGGAATCGAAAGGCCAACATAAGATATGATGAAACCATTTCACTTTATCTTAGGTCGATCGGTGGTATTATGGGTACTTTGATCATGTATGGTCATGCATCAATCTAATTCGTAACGATTTAAATAGTTGGGCACTCATAATAATGAAATAATATAATTCATTAATTGGAGTATCGCTTGGTTGATGGTGTTATTCTCTTGTATTCTTGTGTTGGCCACGTGTTTCCACTGAGAGTCATTTTTCAAACAAGCTAACTTCAAAATTAAATGGTAATTTATGGAGCCCAAGTGAAAGAATATAGAACGTTTTTCAGTTTTCGAGCTTAGTTTTTGTTAGAAACTTGGTTGGTGATAGAATGTGCTATTAAATGCAGTTGACCCGTAGTTAGGGTCTAATTCGACCATTAGACAAGATACAAGTTAATGTTTGTGATTGTGTTAGACAAAATCCTTTATAGTTTATGATTTGTCATCTAAAACTATAAATATAAAGGGCTGGTAATCCGTTTATCAGACTTAGCAATACGTTTTAGGATGAGAATAGAAATGCTTTGAACTCATTTGTAGTTGAAATCGAGTGCTTGATATCCTCACCTGATACATAGTTGGATGTCCTGCTTTCTTATCCACCAGACGGCTTAATGGAAATGCCCTAACAGGAACTGTCCCAGCCAACCTCGACAACCTCACAAATGTTAACTTCTTGTGAGTATTTCTTTTCAACCCCACGCAGAATGTTGTTTAAGAAGGGATGATCAACAATTAAAAGGGCTCCCGCTCATGATTATCTTAAATACTGCAGGAGCTTAGCACAAAATAAGCTTACAGGAGCATTGCCAGACTTATCTGGAATGAACTCTCTCAATTATGTGTAAGAAACAGTAACCAAATGGTTGCAGCCAATTTTCTTCATCTTTCAAGTTATCTTTTTCTAATGATGGAGGTTTATCTAAGCAGGGACTTGAGCAACAATCCTTTTGATCAATCAGAAGCTCCAAATTGGTTCACATCCTTACAATCTCTTATCACTCTGTAAGTCGTCAAATATGCATAAGTGTATAGAGTAAAACTTTTTCTAACCTATGGCTTTGTGGATGCTCTTCTCACACGCATAATCAGGGTTGTAGAATATGGGTCGCTTCAAGGTCCGTTGCCACAAACACTTTTCACTCTCCCGGAGTTACAACAAGTGTAAGCCTAAATACATTCTACGTAGCAATAATACCATCAGCATGTCCACGTAATGTGTCGTCACAGTTAGGTTGCTTCTAGTGAATACAAAACAACGTAACTTTCTTTATAATCCAGCAATGATGGTTTTTTCCTTTTTCTTTTTTCTTTTTTTTTTTTTTGGATCAATAGTTTTTGCTAAAAGTGTTGTCCATTAAGTATTGTTATTGATGCTTTGACGTGCACCATATGCAACATAGTATCCTAACACAAACGTAGTAAGTTTGTCAGTAGGTGCTCTATATAAGAAGCATCAAAGTGGAACTGTAAAGTTTTCTTGGATCTTCTGCAGGATTCTAAAGAATAATGCATTCAATGGCACTTTGGATATGGGTATTAACGTTACCAAGCGCTTGCAACTTGTTGATCTGCAGAACAACCAGATATCTTCACTACTTTTGGGGTACAATAATACACTTATGTAAGTCAGTGATGTACCCTTAGTAACAAAGCTACCTCAAGTTTGTCTTGGTACCTAAATGTTTTGATTTTTCCAAAGAAGATCTCAAAAATACTTTAGCACCTTGGCCAATGAACCTCAGTGGTGTACTCTGGTGTACTCTACGTAACAAAGCTACCTCAAGTTCGTCTTGGTACCTAAATGTTTTGATTTTTCCAAATAAGATCTCAAAAATACTTTAGCACCTTGGCCAATGATAGCAACAAAGTTCTCATAAATGATCAAATTAAAATGATTTTTAAGTAGACTTCTCTTCAGAATTCCAAACCAAACTTCTACAAAATCGTGAAATTTTGCCACGGGTTTACCACTTTAGGGCCACCCCACAATTTTTTGAATAGTGTCAAGTTTATATTCTTAGGTAACTTTAGGCTACTAAAGTGACTTAGTCCTCTCCATTTATTTTTTGAGAATAAGTATTCCCTTCATTTACATGTTCCAATTTCCTGTTCTTCAGGCTGAGTGGAAATCCGATATGCACCGTCGAGCCAAATGCAAAGTATTGCAAGAAACAATCAAAGTAGAGAGACTACCAGAAAGTTTATGCTTGTTTCGACAATTTCCTATCTAATTTACACGCTTGCCTTGATTTCTCCATGGATTATAATAATCACGTTTGTGGCATTGGTATAATTATTTTGAGGTTTAGCATCCTTAATACGAAGTTGTTTGTAACACTCTTGAGGCGGAGAGCACCTTATTTCTTCAATAAGCTTTCCATTTTTTTGTTTACATAAACTCTCCATTTTTTGTTTTTAGTTTAAACTCGTTGATAGGTAACTATTCTTCACTTTTGATGCCTATGCCACTTTTGCCCCTAAAGCCAAAAGAAGGGTGAGTGAAGAACATTAGAGATTGTCACCACTACAACAAAAATGAGCTGTAAGGACGCCTCCTGGCGTCCTTACAAGTATGATATAAGGACACTTTTGACGTTAAGACGCTTTGGATAGCGTCCTAACGCCGTCTCATTAGAGGCCGTCACAATAAGTTATTACAACGCACACAAGCGCCTCAACAAAGGTGAGGCCTAACAAGACGCCAATAAGCGTCCTATAAACTGAACCACGTCAAATCCTATTGGGACGCTTTTAAGCGTTGTTTTAGATCGTTTAGGACGTTTCTTAGCGTCCCAAGATAAATCTTTTTTTGAAAAAAAAAATTATATAATTATTTTCTGTTACAACTTTCAATATTCAACAAATGAACTAGCGGTAAATCATTTCAAAATACAGGAACTTATAACTGTAATATCCACAAAATTATGTTATTTCGCTTGTAAAAAGTACAACTCATAAAACCATCCTCTATTTGGACAAGACAACATTGTTCCAAAGATATACTGAACAGCGCTAGGATATCAATGAATGAAGATTACTCAAAATCTCGCAAAGCACCATCACGGACTGCAAAATCTCTGCTCAACTTTCCATCGGCATTTACACAATTGTCGAACAATTGAGTTCTATCTACTCAAACTACAAGTAAAATGCAAAATTAGACAAATGGACAAATAACCATATCATAGATAAAGTATCCAATACGATTCCAACTCATAAAGTAGAAATTGATATTAGGACCCATATGACATGCATTACCTTACCATTTGCCATTGGAGGGCTATTGGCAGCTTAATTACAGCACTGCCAGTTCTATATATTTCAGCTAAACAGTAATGAATGGACTAAAGACAATAGCATACATGTACAATAGCAGGAGACATCACGCAACCCCTTAACCAAATGTGATAACTGATTGATTTACGTTCACATTCTCTAAAAGATCCACAGAAACGCCTTAAGAGGATCACATTAGTTCAAACCATATACATTTCGTATCAAAGTAGTTTACCTCAAGTCTCGAATTTAGAACTCCACTAGACATCCCCACATCTATGCGCCATATGCTACAGTTGTATTTACTACAGGGTAAGCCAACATCCCAAAACAAATTGATAAGTGCAGGCCAAAATGAAAAGGACGGATAAAATAATAAAAAGCTCTTACTGCAGGGCAAGCCAACATCCTAGAACTACTGCCCTTACTGGTGGACAAGGGCATCAACCTGTTTATAATCCACAATATGTTGTTGCCTGAACAATTTGAAGAGAACCCAGTAAGTATACTCTCCAATTCCAACCACCAATCCACAGTTCAAGAAAAGGAGGCACTCACAGCGCAGTTGCCAGATTGTTGAGCAGCTTCTCAGAATCTTCAAAGAAGAGGGACACAACTTTAATCACAAAATCTGGGTTGCTCTCATCCTGCAGCTTCTGAAGCTGTACAAACTGGTCATCCAAGAACCCTTTTTGGCCAAAAACCCATATCAGAAAATCATGAAAAAGCACTTCATAAGCCACATAAACTAAAAACTCAACAATGAAAAACAAAAACCCACAAAAGGAATTTTGATACTAACGCTAAAGTACTGACCTCACGGTAGAGAGAGGTTGTGAAATCAAGAAATTGTCTCTGCAACTGGCTGACGACATCCATGGCTGCTATGCTTGCCCTCACAAACTCTTGCAGATATGGTAGACTGTATCTATATAATATGCTCAAGATACGTTATGAATGAGTTATGAACTCCACTAAACAATTGTTCGTTGTTCATATCAGCAATAGATTTTACATCTCAAATCCACAACAACACTCCTCGACAACAATTGCACAACCATCTACCGAAGAAATCCCTCAACACAATTCCTAATTTCATGAATCACAATCTTCCTAATCTAAAAGGTCAAATCTGACCAAATTCTACTCTTTGTGGAAAAAGCCCCAAATTTCCACTGGAGGAGGAACCCTAAAGGTGAAACAACTAAAGAAGGAGGATCGTTTATAGGGTTCAATAGTATAAGCATCTTATTTGGCATTTCATTATCTAGAATTATCAAAATTAACCTAGAATCAATGACTAATGCAACCAAATATTGAAACACTAGGAATAATTTGTTACAAAAGGAGATAGTGATTACCTAAGAGTTGTAATTAAACCACGGATTGAGGAAGATGTAACTCAAAAATGGTGGTTCTTGGAGGAAGACGTAATTGAACCCCAGATTGAGAAGAGGACAGCGGCGACGACAATACTTAGTTAGCTTCTTGCGGATCTCTTTAAGGGAGGCGACTTTGGAGGCTAATTTACCTGTGAATAGATGGGAAGAGAAGAAGGGTTTATTTGGAGGGTGGGGCTAGTGGAGGCGGTTGTCGTTTGAGGCTGGCCTTATCGTCTTTGAAGTAGGAAGAGAAGGGCGACTGGGGCTGTGGAGGCGAGGGTGAAGGTGATGCATTGGCATTTTGGTCGTCGAGATTCAGGGTAGAGGAGGAGAAGGAGAAAACGTGGAGGAGGTTAGGGTTACGGGCAGAGAAATGGTGGATTTCAGCTTGGCACGAAAAATTCCGGTTTGCGATTATGCGGACATTGGAATTTGGAGAGATGGTGGCTAGATGGAATGAAAATAAGAAGATAAGGGAATTTGGAGATATATACATTTAGGGTAAACACTCAAGAGGCAGATGTTCCTGGAACCTTTATAGAACCGATCAATTTAGTGCGCTGCAAAGCGTCCTATTATGTACGAGAAATAAGGACGCTTTTACCTTAGCGTCTTATAACGGACTTTTTAGGATGCTTTTTATAAAGCGTCTCTTTATAAGCATCGTTACAACTAGATTTTCTTGTAGTGCACCTACGCGCCTGATGTCCAACAAGCATGCTCAAAGGTAAGGATAAGCCCACGAAGTATATATGTCAAAGCCAATCCACATGTATAGTCGATGTGAGACTTCAACATCCACCCTCGCGCATAGTGTGAAATATGAAGTGGTCCTAGGGCTGATTTCTAGTGAAGCATATATTAGCAAGGTGTGACCTTAGGACTATGAAGCACGAGCAAGGCCTACCTCTAATACCAAGCTTGGTGTCTAACTGAAATGCATGTTTGAAGAAAGGAGCATCCTACCAGGTATAACAACTAGTCTCAATTTGATGTATAAATAATGTGGGACATTAGCACTTGCCCTCACACATAGTGCGTGATTTTATGTGATCCCACAGCTCAATGCAAATATAGCAGAATATAGCAAAATGAAACTTGAAAATCATAAAAACGGAAAACATCTAGCTCATGAAACCATGTTAAATAATGATGTCCAACCAAAAAACATACTTTAAAATTGATGACCCTACCATGTACACAAATCAAACTTAATCCCCACGTACAGTCGAGGCGCGACTTTAACACAAACAACCTAATACTTACTCCCAGAAGTTAAGGCAGAAAGAACACCAGCACCATGAAATGATTGCATATGTTCATCTTTTCCAATAGACCACGATTGTATTAATTGAGCTGAAGAGAATCCCCAAGTAACGACAAGAAATTTACAAGTTGTATGCCCCGCATAATACAATAAAACAACCTTAAAACTTCCTTCTTCAAGTCAAGTGTTTCGCACTGAATACAATAGAGGCAGATTTTAGATGCTATGCCATACAGATGCTTACTAGACACTTGCGAATACACAACATGACAACTTCATGGGAATCTGTTCAGTATGTTATCTATTTCTTTAAATATTTCATGTACAAATCATAGAAAATTCTGGAGACCTGTAGCACATGTAAATATTTGAATAATTGGAGGGAGAATTTTATAGACGCATTTTACATGGTAGGACTGATTTCATCACCACCATCCACTAAAGAGGTGAACATCTATAAATAAGGGAGGCCATCACATGGCCAAACCATCGCATTTTTCAATCTTTGTATTCTTGTTTGTGATATAGTGCAAGTATTATCTCAAACACTTGTGTCATTGTTCTGACGATAAACCAATATACATAATTGAAGAAAGAATCGAATATTCATTGATCCAACCATTCACTCCATAGTCTGATAGATCTTTTGAAGAACCAATTAATCAGACGAGAATAAAGATAGAGTCCCATTCTACATGTCAATACCGACAACAATGAAATATATGGTAAGAGAAAAATCCGTCAACTTTAGAAATTGTGAGGCTTCAAGTCCCTCTATCCCCAAAAAAATGATTCGACTTCCTAACTATTTACCCTATCCTTTCGTTTTATCCTAAGTAAGAAATTGAAAGATTTCGTTGAAATTGTTTGTTTGGAAATTTTTCGAAAAGCTAATCTTAGGTTCTTCTCTCCATTGGAACAATAGATTGGAAGGAATCCACCAGAATAATTTAAACAAACAGCGCTTCCCTGAGAATGAACTCCAGGAAGGGAGAGCCGAAGTTAATATAAATAATACGATAAAATATGAGAAAGTGGTCAAAATCAATGAACACATTCAATAAGAAAAGAATTCTTCTTCCCTGATTCTTTTTTTTTCTTACGACGCAATAATAAAATATGAATTCTCGAATTTTTTGAACAAAATCAATCCGCCTTTGAGTTTAGATTGGCATTTTGATTCAAGTGAAGAAAGAGTAAGCCTATTTATTTCGTCTTGTCAAATATAGTGGATCATATGGGATTTCCCTGATATGATATCCTCTGCTTCGCCCAAATTCCTATTACCTTGATTGGATTATTCGTAACTGCAAATTTACAATACAAGCGTGGTGAACAATTGGACCTTTGATTAATTAACATATCTTTTTTTATTGACCTCCTCCTTTCATTAATACATAGGAGGTCAAATTCAGATTGTTGTTCAAAGATCGAGATGTATAGATCTATGGATCTATGTGTCTATATAGATCTTGTTCATGGATTAAAGAAAATGCGCAAAAGCTCTATTTGCCTCTGCCATTCTATGAGTCTCTTCCTTTTTGCGTATGGTATCACCACTCCCTTTGGAAACATCCACTAATTCAGAACTTAATTTAAAAGCCATATTTCAAACCGGACATTTTCGAGATGCCGTTAATAACGACCGAATGGCAAGTGCAATAGAGTAAACAGCTCTACGAAAGAAGGGATCGGATCGACTTGGAAATTGAAAAGATTTGTACAAGTTATATGTTTCATCACCACTTTCTGGAAAATCTTTAGGTATGAATATGTTAGATACCTGTGAGTCGATTGATGAAATAGTATCTCTTTCTCAAAAAGTTTTTTTTTTTTTTACCAACGCACAAAGAAAATATTTTGTTGTAATTGAACAAGATATTGAGAAATCTTGATTTGAATCACCCTTTTTGACTCTTGCTCCCGCTTTAACTGGGAGATGATCCCCACTAAAGTAAAAAAACAAACAAACATGTATGCTTTCGTTCTATATTATATTAAGTTATGGATCTTCTTACGGATCTTTTCTAAAAAGATATATCCTTTTTTTTCTACTAAACAAGATGTATTGAACTCATAATTCATTAGATACTTTTTATGAATGCCAACTAAGTATCGTAACTAAATTGCTCCCGGTTGTTCAATCATTTGATAACTAGAGTCATTCTATGATAAATGATCACTATGAGTCATACTTAATAGAATTTGATCAATCCTTTTTTCTGTCTTGAAGGTGGAGAACTTAACCAAGAATTCTCTTTCTTCATCATCAATCGAATCACTGTTTGCGACCTCCTTTTATCTTTCATTATAAATTAGCTAATCTAAGAAAAAACAAAAAAAGATAAAAAAAAATTAATATCAATAAAAGAAAATTGGTATAAAAACTAATTAGATATCGCTTGTTCTCTATCTAAATCTTGTCCTTGCCTAGTCCAAGGAGTTAGACTGATTTGGCATTCTATCGGGGGCTCAAAAGTGCTAAGTGTCGCATAGTTGGTTTAGATTTCCTTAAGGTCATGACTGGTGGTATCAAAGCTAGGGTTGCATGGGGTAGTGCCAAGCAAGGAGTAAAGAACGAAAAACAAGAGTGCTACTAATGGTGCGACACTAGGGATACTCAGCTATGACGACTCCTTAACAAGCTTGGCAAAGTCTGACCCAGACCTACGTACCCATTCAAAAATGCTGGTACAGGTACATATAAAAAAAGACCCACTAAAAATGGACAGTATCCAAACTGACCCGTAAATTCTGGTTTGGTCTAGGTCCGATACAGGTTTACCCGATTATATGAATATATAAATATCTCTAAGGTTAAACCTTCTCATTTTCTCTCCTCTTCTCATTTCTGCCACCCCTCAGTCTTTCAAGTCTCTTAGCCTCTCACTCTCAGTCTCTCACCAATAACAATCACAGATCCAATCAAGTATCTTACTTTTACAAATCCACTCTATCAAGTCTCATTCTTACAGATACACCAAATTCACAGCGACGCTACCCTACTCCATGGCACCATGTTATTCAGTTGCTCTATCGCAGCCCTGCTATCAATCTTGTCATCACTCTGCCACCGTGCGGCTGTTCAAGAAAGTGGCCGACTGCATGCGGAGGCACCACTATTACTCCGTCACTTCGTTTTCAATCGTCAGTCTTGACGATGACCGTGACTGTCACTAGCTCTATCGTTCTATTCCCTACCAGATCTACCGTGACCGTAGCTCAAGAGTCAAGGTCAAACGTTCACAAGAAAAAGAAAAAAAATCATGAGTCTTCTATTTCATCAACACTCTTATTCTTGAGAAGGCCTGATCTTGAAAAATTATTTTATTGTTTTGTTAACTCAAGAACGCCTGATTTTGATTTTCACACTTCTGATTGTTGTTTAGTAGATTTTTCAGACTTGTGATTGTTGTATTGTGGATCTTGATGGAGAAAGTGATAATTGCAATGTAATTTCAGACTGGTGGAGTTTTCAAGTTGTGTTTGTGTACTACAGTATGATAATAAAAGAAAACAAAAGGAAAAAAGAACAAAAAAATCAAGAAATGGATATTTGTTATAAAAATTGTGAAAACAATTCTTTTCCCCGTGGGTTAACCTCAACGGCATGCATAGGATACATATATAAACCAAAAGCTACCCAGAAAAAATCAAGTAGTTTTGACCCGTACGCGATGAGTTTACCCATTTGACAGGTCTACTCCTTAATAATCTGGGGGAGCTCTTACTGTCTCAACCTCTGCCAGCTAGGATAAGCTCCCATAGCTATAAATAGGGAGCAAGCCCTTGTCCTGTCGCATAGCATCTTCCTCAGCCTCCACCACACCTGTGAACTTGTTCTGAAATCCACTCAAGTTTAGGTTAGGGATGGTCTCCACAATATCATCCTCGCATCAGTTATAGCCCCTAACCACGACCCTCTCTCCATCAAACACAACACAACCTCATACGCAGCTGACTGCTTAAAATCTACCACTGCATGTGTAGTTGCAGTGGCCCTCTTAAAGCTCAAGCGTTACTCAAAGGCCATCTTGGCCTTCTCAAGAATGGCCACCTTCTTGCCAAGGTCTGCTACCTTTTTCTTGGATTTCTTCTTAAGGTTTCCCGGACTTGAACCTTCTTGCTCTTCTCTTCTAGAAGCCTTACAACAATTCAAAGCTTTTTGGTCCCCGCCTGGACCTAAAACATAGCTTGTAGAAACGAAGAACTTATGTTTTTTTTTCCAATATACAGCATAATGCAAATGTGGCCCATCGCACTTAGCATTGCTCCATTCTGCACTATCCCGTTGGCTACGGTGAAAGGAATAGCTGCAAAAAGATGACCCATGGGAGTCGCCTTGCCCGATTATTCCTATCTCGTCTACACCGCTATTAAAGACAGACTCTTCAGCAGTCACACTCCAGTCATGACGATACGAGGTGTCAGACTGGGCCAAGCTAGAGGGCCCACCTTGGTCACTGCATTTCTCTTCCTTGGTGCCTTTTTGGGTGCTGTAAACACCCATTGTTGCAGTTCTTTTTATTTATACACATAATTATTGGGCTTTATTGATAATTAAGATTTATTATTATAGGTGTAGGTCTAATAGTATATTAAACTTAATCTATTTAACTAAGTTCAATAGTTAATCCAATCCAGTCCAATTTGTCGAGTCTAGTTTAGTTGGTTAAGCCAGTCTAGTTAGTTAGGTTTAACCCTCGTCTAGTTTAGAGATTATGATAAGTTAGATGATTTAGAATCATCTTGTGATTTACTCTTAATACATGTGATTAATCCTTGATTTATATGAAATCTAGAGATAATTCTCAAAGTTGGTTCATCCCAACTGTATTTTCAGAAATAATTACCGAATTTAGGATAGATAATGTCCCGAAATTCGAGATTTTTTTTGGTGTTTGAACTAGTCGGTTTATCATTGACTTTTTTTCAAGTTTGCAATTTTCATCAAATATTCAGCTCTATCACCAATCACATAATGGGACAGTCATCCTTGTCATTTCTATTACCTAGGCCTCTCTAATCAGGGTCTTTACGCTATGTTTTCAAAGGACAAGCTTTTTCTCCCTAAAGCTTCTTTACCATTTCTCTTAGAAGTGGTAGATCATTTCTAAGGTTGTCTAGTACTTCATATTCATTTATAGATATTCTTGAGTCATGTACATTGTTGATTCATGATAGGTAACTTCTAAGTCTTCGAAGCAAGTGCATTCTCGAGGTATATTTACAACTTTTTAGACCAGTTTAAACTGAATATATATAGATTGGTGCCCCTTCCTGAGATCGAATTTCATTTCTAATTTGAAAACACTATAGAAAGAGTCGTTTTAATTTCTTAGTCTAAAACATAAAACTGAAGTGTAGTCACCTCCCATAGGGTCGGAGTCAAACTATGATTCTTTTGATACTGGTTCGTCCAACCGGATACACAGGCCATTCAACCTTGGTGTCGAATTTAAGCCAATAATATAGGATTAAACTTTGGATTCATGAAATAAAGTAAAGACCGAAAGGGTATGATGGGTATTTAACACATTCTCGTCGTATAACTTAGTCCCCGAACTCGTTTCTTTATTTTCGGTAGACTAGTCAATCTTGTGGACATATTTAGAGTCATTTTTCAGGGTTTTTTTTATTTTCGTGAGTTTTAATTAAATAAAGTGGCAAATCCTAAATTTTCTCCAAAGCGGTTCACAACAATTCCCTATGCCAAACCTAGGAACAACGACCTCAACCCTTTGATTCTTGGGCTGAAGACGAGCCATCTCAAGGGCCTTGAACTCGTAGTCCTCCATGCTTAGCATACAATATTTTCGGGGATGATATCCCTCATCAAAAATTAGGATTAACAAAGAGAGATTCCTTCAAGCTACGCCCTCGGCTTGTTCTGCTGCCATGCTGAGCTTCACTTGATTCCATTTGTTCTACAAAGAAAGACAATCAGCTTATATATTTACAAGTTAAGCAATTACAATATTGCTCAATGTGAGTACCAAGATTATGCTTGCGCTCCTCTTTTGCGCAATCTTCATGGTAAAAAATGATTCCACACTCTTGAAGTTGGTCATTGCTTATGGGTACTTCAAATTTATAAGCTCAGTCACCTTAAGAGGAGCAATATGTTTAAGATCCTCCTCTCTAACCTTCGTATCATTTAACACATCTAGGTTCTACTCATTAGGCATGCCCCAAACGAAAGCTTCAAGAAGTTATATGAACAAAATATATCATTCCAATTATGTTTGGACGAAGGAGGGTTTGGGAAAAGATTGGCTCTAGCACTGAGTTTGCGACTGAGGAAGTATACCCTACTTATTTTGTGATCTTGCAAATAGTAAAGAACACTTTATTGTCGTCTCTAAGCTAGGACGAAGAACTGATACACAAAGGGCGAGATGATCTCCATGTATACTGGGACAACTGAGCTAGCTCCTAATCATAATGAGTGAGGTGAATCTCTATGTAAAAAAAGGACAGTTGAGCAGGCTCCAAATATGGTTATTTAGGTATAAAGGGTGTTTTCATAGAAGGTTGGTGACGGTAATAATAAGACATTATATTCGAGTATCGATTGAGCATTATGTAGAGGTAGAAGCCATGTTTGATCTCCAACCTTAAAGCTCACAGTTGAGTAACACTAAGTTATTTGTTGAGACGGAGGATATTGTCACAAGGTGTGATTCCCCTACCAAAATGCTATGACTTTCTCCTCTGCAGTTGCAATGTGAATTATCCATGCTCAGGATGAATTATACCTCATTGGACATTGATGGTCCTATCATACAAAGCTCGGGGTCGCTACTGGGCAAGCGAAGATGAATTTCACTATTCATTACATACAAGCTTGCGTTACTTATTACTTTATGTTAATACATTGCATGCAGAATGATCTTATTTGTTGAAAGAATATGAGGTCCTCGTAACTGATTCATGAAAAGGCAACCAACATGCCTTAGAATACACGTGTGAAGTTGAAAGGACATTGCATTGCATACGTGAAGAAAACAATAAAATGAGAGTTCATCAAAGTAGGCATCCATAACTTGCATCTTATGTCAAGTGAAAGCTATTTGATGGCATTAAAAATGAAGCATGAATATGAACTATGAACCTGGATGCTCAATGTCATGTGGAGATGACTAAAAATGTTCAGTATCGAGGCTAACCTAATCATCGGGGTGGTCATGTCATTAATGTTCCTTGTTTGTAATTTACATTCAAAATGTGCATGTTGTAGTTCTTTATGCTGAGATGAAGATGGCTAGAAATGGTTAGTATTAGAATTCTCCTTAATGTAATTAAGTGGTGGTCATGTCAACATTACAATTGGCTAATATCAACCAACCTAAGCGTTAATGACATTAGACCATATTACCTTAGTTCGAAATAAAAGTTAATCCTAATTGGACAATATCTACTTGAAACCAACAACCGATACGTATGTTTTTAGTATCGAATTCCAAATTTTACCATCAACTGTAAAGTTTTAGCAGCCCGGGATTCATAGGACAACTCATCTTTACCAATACATGGCAATAATCTTTTCCGCCTCCACCCTACATGATCATTTAAGCCATCTCCATAGTTTTTGTTTTTTACTTTCTCAAATCATCTCAATGGTTGAAAGCTACCATTTTGCTTCTAAACTTTTTTTAGCGATCAACATGGTTGTGAAAGGCTTAAGAAAAGTCTATCGACGCCTTGAATGATTGTCCATATCATGATTTGTCACTTTAAAGTTATTTTTTGTCACTAATGTTCTTTCTAGCAAAGAAAAAGTAAACAAGTAACTAAGAATGGAAATGGATACTCCCAAAAACTAAATTTGAAAAGTAGAATACATATAACCACCAAGAGGATTTATTTATTGTAAGGCAAAGTATTATGATTGACCACTCCTTAATCTTAATCAATTTAATGACCAAACCAATAAGAAGCCATGATTTGAGAAAAAGAACAAATCTTGGTTGTCTACACACAAGCTTTACAAAGTGATAGGAAACGTGATTCAAAACAACAGTTATAGTTGTGTTTGCAACCTGTTTTAGCATTTATATCATGAAAAACAAGAAAACATGGTATATAAAAATTAAAAAAAAACCTCAAATCGTATAGAAAACGTGATAAAAACCCACAATTTATATAGATAACGTGGTTAGAAACCACAATATCAAGAGAAAACATAAGTGAACACCATAATATTAACTGAAAATGTCATACATACCACGATTTCAGTTGAAGACGTCATTTAGAACCACAATTCAGTTGAAAACGTTACTCACCCACTGACCAACCGAACGGTTTACTTACCGAGTAACCGGACGGTTAGTCAGATTTCTCATACCCCAGAAAATTCATCATAAACAAACCCTAACCTTAATGATCAACCGACCGGTTTACTCATCGAGTGACCGCATAGTTAGTTGGAACCCTGTCCTTCTCAAAAAATTTCAAATCCATAACATCCCCACAAATTTTAAAAAATTCATGATTACCTCACTGACCAACCGTCCGATTAACACCGCAAAGCCAACCGAACGATTAATCAGTATCCTACGTTTCCAGACGTTCTCCCATAATCTAAGAATTACTCACTAAACAACCAGACAGTTAACCCACGAGATTACCTGGCCGGTTAATCGGTGTCCAATTTCTACAGGGGTATGTTTTATATATCGTGATGTACTCTGATTGTGTGGTCCTACCTGTCTATAGCTTCTAGCTTAAGTCAAATTTTCTAGTTTGCTTTAATCCTTAAGGTAAATATATATATATATAGCTCTCACCTTAGGGTATAGAAAATTCTTTTTTAAAAGATATTAAAATATTTTTATATGTTCTCTTATAAGATAAAAAGTCCTATGAACAATCCTTAGGGTAGAAAAATAAGAATAAGAATAATAATTTCTTTTTCCTTTTTTGAAAAAGTTCAAGATAATTTTCTCTTAGAAGGAAATGAGCTTTGGCATCGGGGCCAATCTAGAGAATTATGTCACATCCTCGTGTCTGAAGAATACTCACAAATTCATGACCTTGTTCGAATCGTCGAACATATGTAGAAAGGTTTTCAGGAATGTCTCATTATCTGGACCTCTCCAGAGGCAAAGATAGCTATCGAGTTAGAATTGCTCAAAGGAGACCTCACAAGCAGATAAGATATATACATGCCATATTCATGGCATTGACAGATTCTCTCATCCAAATGTAAGACGCCATCAATAAAAGGACAATAATCAAGGATGAGAAGCCATTACACAAGACTGGCTAGAAGAATCCTAAAACTCAACCGAGGATGTTTGTAGACAATGATACAGTTAGATCATGAGAGGTCATTACGTGGGAGTTGACTATTATTGGGCAAAATTTCTCCAATCTACATGCCCCTATAGCCAAAGTGCTTAAACAAATGCTCAATAAAGGTATAATTGTCAAGTTACACCCCATTACTACACTAAAAGACTCGACATGCAAAGCTCGACATGAATATCAACAAGGAGTAGAATACCATACAGAGAAATGTATCACTTTAAGGCAAGCCATCACGATCTCATTGACAGTGATTTGATCAGCCCTCCTGCCGAGTCTAATGTGAAAAAGGAACTTCCACCAGATACACCAAGCAAAAGGGTGAGACATCTCTTCAGGCACTAGTCTTTCTAATGCTGAGCATGAGGAAGACATCATAAATTAAGTTAGCCAGATCACCGCAAATTAGCCGATGGTCAAAGGCTTTCCCGATGCCGAGCTGAACATGATGCCAAGTTAGAACCTTCATTTTAGTTTTATCTCAATTGGTTTTCCTAGCACTTCCTAGATTATCTTTTAGGGTTTGTTTGGATTGGTAATATAGTCATTATTTTTTCTTAGTCTGATGCGATTGATGAATAATAAAAAGAACATATTCAAACATTTTGGAAAAGTTAAATATATTTTCTTTTCATAGGTAACAAGCTCTGCCATAAGTACGAAGTTCTGGTATTGGGGTACGTTTGAAAAACTTAAGTGGATTCCAATGGCCGAAGTGTTCTTCAGTCCAATCACCCTTTCCAAATCTTTGTTGATATATAAAAAGATTTGCAAGCTAACCTCACTGCCTAGCAGTTCAACATACCAAATCACTTCGCATGCAGGATTACTCATGGGAAAATATCTGGATAGGCACCCGAAGATCAAAGAGAGAGAAGGGGAAAAAGGGCAAAGTTTGAACTTGAAGTTGATGGGCAATATGAATCTAATGATAAAGGAAAGACTATTGCCTCATAATGGGACGAAAATTTGGGTACGATTGAATCCCACATCACTAAGATGAGAAGGACTGAAAACTCAATGGTCTTCAAGACCCTAACCATGGGCCCGGAGCATAGACTCGATGATTCATAAGTGCAAACATGGGAAGATGTGATCCGAGAATTTGTCAATCAGTACCAGTATAATGCTGATTTGGATATTAATTGAAGAGACTTAGTGACTACCAAACAGGAGCCTAAGAAGTTAGTTTTGACGTTGATAATGTGATGGAGGAAAAAGGCCTCATCAGATGGTACGTTAATCACCCATTAGAAGAGGAACATATTAACATGATAAGGAACAACTTGTTACCGATGTACCATCGGCGCTATCACTTTGCTTTTAAAACACTAATACAAACCCTAATACAAATTGAAGATACTATTAATAAAGGAGTCATACTCCGAGAAACTAAGTCGGCGGGAAGAATGTCAATGCTCTATCAAAGCCATCAAGAAAAATTGAGAGGTTTCAAGTGGTAGTGGTACAAGAAGCCATTCCCAAGCCACAATGATCACCGGTTTAAACCCCCCCCCCCCCCCCCGCTTACAAAAGTCTATGAATAATTGCTACAAGAAGGTCAGATTGCCAAGTTGTCACCTACTCTTGCATCAGTTGCTTTGCCCAAAGGATACCATGCCCAACCTTATTGTGCTTATCATCAAAGACTCGATCATCACGTCAAAAATATATGTCGTCCTCTGTCATGCCATCCAGATTTGATTGACAAAGGTAAAGGAAGCCCTTATGTCTGACCCAATATGAAGACATAATATATGTCAGTGCACTGAGTGAGCATAAGTGAGAAATCTCTTTTGATGTTGGATCTTTCTACGCTCAACTAAGAGGAGGGTATCGTTAGCCATATCAACCCAGCACGAGATAAGACCTCTGGGCTCTTAGATCGATATTTAGAGGCCTTTACGATGCTAAGCTGAGTACGATGCCAAGCTAGAACCTTGGATGATTTTCCTATCATTTTCTAGATTACCTTTTCTAGGACTTATCCTTTTGATTGTTATTTTTTTGTTGTTGATTTAGTCTGATACGGCTGAGGATGAATACAAAAATAAAATAAGAAGTCAAAAATATTCTCTTTTGTAAAAGCCTCTTTTAGGGTTTGAGTCAATAGAAGTTTCTTTCTTAAAAGTCTCTTTTAGAGTTTGTGTTTCCAGTAATTCTAGGAATACATCTCAGTAAGTAGAGAGTACAACAATTTTTAAAGCAATAATGGCCTAATTTCATCCTAATTAAATTCATAATTGACCAATCACTTGACAAACTTATAAAAGGAAGATGATTTTGAATTTAAGATAGTGGTCTATCACGTTGACTCTTCTTTTTTTCACTTGGGGGTAGTAAACTGTCAAGCTTAAATATCATAAGTTCAGTTTCTTTGAAATTGAATGATGGAAAACCTAATGAAAGAATTTAGTTTGAAATTAAAATATTCAAGTGAGAACCTAAGAGTTGGCCAACCCCTCATTCACCGGAAGCAATTCAATTCCTCAAAGATAATGTGGTTTCATAAGTATGTCAAGACAATTCAAAGTTCATTTACTCCTTCTCCTAGCTTAGAGTATTCATCTTGGAAAAAAGGAAAAAGAAAAAGTCCGCTAGACAGAAAACCCTAAAAAGGGTGGTCTATGGTCTAGATAGGATTTTTTTTTGGGGGGGGGGGGGGGAAGGGGGGAGGAGAGGGAGAGTGTGTGTGTGTGTGTGTGTGTGTGTGTGTGTAGGTTTATACGAGTCTTCCTTGAAATGAGCATTTCCAATGATTGGAGGCCATCGTTTGGCCACCGCGTATCATCCTGATTACCCTATACTAGATTTTCATCACTTGCTAGTCCTTTTATGCCTAAATAGTTTAGCTTTTCTTTTTAGAAGCCTATATATCTAAATTTGGGTGGGCAGTCTCCTAATGGGTGCCTATGTCCTATGCATTGCGACAAATTCAACTCAATGCGGAAAAGGTTATCCTTCATAGGAACCAAAGTCTTGAAGATAGATAATGATTAAAATTGTGATGATAATTTATTTTATCTCTAAAGAAAGAAGAAGCATTGAAAGGAAAAAAAAGAAATAGAAACGTTGGAGAATGATTTGCATATAATTGCCATTTATTGAGTTCGAAGAATAGATACTCAGTAAATTTGTTTTGAACTACGTCCGACCTGATTCCTTTAATGGGGATAAATAGGTAGTTTAGTTACCTTCTGGGCTCGGTCTTCATAGGCATGCACTAGAGATTTTGGTTTCATAATTGGGTTTTTGAGCCTTATCACCATTCGATTCTTAGCCCATACCTTGGCATACATTGTTTTCCATACATAAAGTGCTCCCTAAGGTTATGCTTATTTAAGACAGACAAATGCTCTTTTACATTTTTATGAGATCGAAAAGAAAATAAAATGAAAATATTTTAAAAATAAAAAATAAATAAAAGAAAAATATAATGGTTCTTGCACCTTTATGAGCTCGCTATATTATGAAATGATATGTTTTACCTCTCTACGGCTTGCTTGATGACACCTTTCGATTCTTGATATTCTGAACCTTATATATTTACCTCTTTGTGACCTGATGATGACTCATTGATCTTCATGACCTATCTGGCCTACCACATTCTGAAAGGTAGTATGAGATATGTGTCACCAGTTCAATGATAACATAAGAGACCTTATGACCTTATTTTATGCCTTTCTATCACGCATTTGATGGTCATGTACTTTGCTCAGCCCAGTCATTATACGTTGTCTCATGGGTCAAGATCTCATGTGTCTCCCAACTTATATAGTCCTATACAATACACATGAGCCTCACAGCTTATATACCTACATCCCCACAATCCATCTCTTAGGCCCAACCTTTTTGTGGTAGTCTTAAAAATACAAACTCGTGTGTTAAAGTTAAGAACTAACTTTTTATGTGAAGTTAAATTGCATCTAAGGATAAAGAATTGCAATGCTTTTCAATAAAAAAACTCCAGTGATCTTCCACTACTTGGGTAGATATAGACGTGTCAACAAAGTGGGTACTATTACCTAATATTCTAATGATTTAACAAAAAAGGATAGTTCTCGAAAGGAATGGTCGATTTACCATATTGGGTAATCTAAATGACTTAAACATGCTTTCAAACTATGAAAGCATATTAACTCCGCCATATGTTCTTCCTTGTCAATGTTTTTAAGGTTTTTCCTCGTGATTCCCCTTTTGTTATAGTTTTATTAGGGTTAACTCTAGTTGCATTTTAGTCCAAGGACTCATATGGGTCCCTTATCGTGATAGTTAGGACAATGTTTATCTTAATTCTGTATGTTGCACTGTCTGAGCCTCCTTTCATGACAGTAAGGTTAACATCTGTCTTTGCATGCATTTCTCTTAATCCAGGTGCTCCATGTGAAGTCCCCTCCCTTATTAGTCACGATAGAGTCTGTCTTCCTCTAGTCTAGTACATAGTCAGTCTTAAGCATTTGATTTAGAGGCTCCATAATAATCCCCTCTCACGACACTCAAGATAATGTCTTGTCATTATGACCTTCTTGCTTTTAGCTAGGGGCTTCATATGAGTCCCTTCTCACGGCAGTCATGATAACGCTTGTCTTTATCCAATCCATTGTATTTGTCAATTTTGTCTGCATGGAGTTTTGTCTTGGGGCTCCTTGTGATTTCCCTTTTCCTGACAGTCATGGTAGTTTTTGTCTTTGTTTATTCCCGTTTATTGCATGGTCAGCATAACTTGTAGACATTTTGGCTAAGGGCTTCTTGTGATTCCGCTTTTACAAGATTCATGGTACTGTCTGTATTTTGATTCGTAGTCAGCATCATCTACCTATATATTTGTCTAGGGGCTCAATAGATTCCCCTCTCACAATAGTCATGGTAATGTCTACCTTAGTTCCTCAGTTCCATTTGAAGTTCAACTTTGTTGGCACATAATTTGTCTAGGGGTTCCTGTGATCCCATTTCACGACAATCATCTTGTAGTTCATGGTCTACATCATTTGCTGACATTTTTGTTTAGAGTTTCCGTGTGATTCCCCTCTTATGACAGTCGTGATAGTTTCTGTCTTTTGTTCACCCGGTTTATCGCATGCTCAACATTGTCTTCATGTATTTTGCTAGAGGATCACTGTGATTCCTCTTTCAAGACAGTCGTAATAGTGTCTATCTTTTCGAATCCATTGCATGGCTTGTTTCATCTACCCGTATTTTGTCTAGGGACTCCTTACGATCACTACAAGAAAAGGCGTCTTTTGCTACGGAGTTTTAGCGACGGCATAGATTCCGTCGCTAAAATGAGTTTTACCGACGGAAACCTCCGTCAGTAAAACTCCGTCGTAAAATATTATTTAAGCGACGGATTTATTCCGTCGCAAAAAACTCCGTCGGTGAAAAGGCGTTTTACCTACGGAAACCTCCGTCGGTAACACTCCGCCGTGAAATATTATTTAAGCGACGGATTTATTCTGTCGCAAAAAACTGCGTCGGTACAAATAGGTCTTCACCGACGGACTTTTAGCGACGGAATAAATCCGTCGCTAAAAGTCTATTAAATCCACAGATCTACTTCTCTCTTCGAAAATCCCAAAACCCAACTTCCCTCTACCCCGGCGGCGACCTCCCTCGACACCGGCGGTGACTTCCCTCGACCCCGGCGGTGACCTCCCTCGACAACGGTGACCACCTGCACCTCCGGCGACCACGGGCCCTCACCTCCGGCAGATCTATGAAGAGGAGAGAGACTACCCCGGCGGTGACCTCCCTCGACGACGGCGACCACCTGCAACTCCAGCGACCACGGGCCCTCACCTCCGGCAGATATGTGAAGAGGAGAGAGACTACCCCGGCGGCGACCTCCCTCGACACCGGCGACCACCTGCAACTCCGGCGACCACGGGCCCTCACCTCCGGCAGATCTGTGAAGAGGAGAGAGACTGAGAGAGAGATAGAGAGAGCAGCGTCGACCACCGGGACCACCAGAGACGACGGTTTCTCACCTCCAGCAGTATTTCTCGTGAGGTAAAGTTCTTGTCTTCCTCTCTATTTGCTCTACGCTATACCTTTTGTCTTCCTCTTATACATGTAAATTACTGTGAAAAGTAAAAGATGATTTTAGATTGTTAATTGTGCATTGAGCATTTGAGATATTGAGATTATTGACGGAGGATGGGACCCAATTGGATTGAATGTGTGATTTTTGTTAATTTATTGCATTGAGCATTTGAGAATTGAGATTGTTGATGGAGGATGGGACCCAATTGGATTGAGATACCTGTTAGTTAGCGCAGACACGGACACCACGTCTGATCGACGGTGTCCGATATTTAAAAAACAAATTAACGTATGCCGATGTGTCTGGAGGTGCGTGTCCGGAGGCGTCGGACACGTGTCTGGAGGCATCAGACACGTATCGGACACCATATCGACACCCTATATGAGGTGTCGAAATTGAAGTTGTTGACGGAGGATGAGACCCAATTGGATTGAGATACATGTTAGTTAGCGCAGACACGGACACCACGTTTGATCGACGGTGTCCAGCATTTAAAAAACAAATTAACGTATGCCGATGTGTCTGGAGGTGCGTGTCGGTGGGCATCGGACACGTGTCCGACACCGTCGGACACGCGTCGGTATGTGTCGGACACGTGTCCGGAGGTGTCAGACACGTATCGGACACCATATCGACACCGTATGTGAGGTGTCGGAATTGAGGTTGTTGAATGTGCTACAAAATTTAGGTTAGTTAGGTTAATGCGACATTTTTAGCATGCACCCCCTGGAATCTAATCGTGGCTCCAGCGCTGGCTATAATTAGCCCTAATTAGTCCTGATTAACAATATTTTAATAAATCAATTAACCCTAATTAGCTCTAACGAGCCTAATTAGTTTTAATTAACCCTAAGAACCTGATAAAATTCAAATTAGCTGTAATTACCTCAAATGAACCCAAAACCCGCGCATATTGATTGTAGTTAGCCTAATTAGTCATAATTTGCACTAACATAACCCAATTACCCCTAATTAGCGCTAGTTAGGACTAATCAACACTACTCGGCACCATCAAAACCCTAATTAGGACTAAATAACCCTAATTAGTCCTAATTAACCCTAATTAGCGATAATTATCCGAAACTAATCCTCATTAACATTAATTAGCCCTAACATAACCCAATTAAAGCCTAATTAGCCCTAATTAGGACTAATCAGCACTACTCGGCAAAATTAAACCCTAATTAGGACTACATAACTCTAATTAGTCCTAATCAACCCTAGTCAGCTATAATTATTCGAAACTATCCCTCATTAACATTAATTAGCCCTAACATAACCCAATTAAGCCCAATTAGCCCTAATTAGGACTAATCATCACTACTCGGCACAATTAAACCCTAATTAGGACTAAATAACCATAATTAGTCCTAATCAACCCTAATCAGCTATAATTAATAATCGTAATTAACCCTAATAACCCAGTTAGCCCTAATTAGCCCTTGTACATCCCATAATTACTCCATGTTGCCCAGAGATGGTTCAATTACTCGTTGTTTACAAACCCTGCCTTCTTTATATTAATTGTTGTTTTGAGAAGTCCATTGGCAACGAGATGGTTCAACTTGTTGCCAACGAGTTCTATTTAATGTGGAATTGGTAACATATGTAACGATCATTCTGTAGTTTTGATATTTCGGAAAGATTCTTGCATATCTTATTAATTTCTGAACACATGCATGTATAGAAACCCTTAGTTCCCGTTCAAAGGTACTCATTACAAAGTAATGCCTTGGGGGAGATGATAGATCGGTGGGCTGCGGATCCAGGTTGGGACGCCAAGAGTAAGAGCGGGACTGAGAACAGACAGAACAGAGATCTGACGCACACAGGGGGGTCGGTGCCACACGACATCGTCCGACACAAGAACGCGGTCGAGCACCCGGATCTGGAGGACGATGAGGTCGTAGCTCTGACGTATAATCAGACGCACGTGTGGAAGAAGGACAAGGACGAGACGCACCGGGCGGGCGACTATATTTCAGATATTGCTCGGCGGATCGATGTGAGTCAATTTATTTAAGTTAATGTTTTTTCTTTCTATCCTAAATGTCTGTTTCGTTAATTAATGCCCTAACATATCGTTAAACCACTATTTTTGCAGGCCTCGTATGAACAGCTAAGGGGGTCCGAGCAGCAGTCCGGACAGCCATCAGCGTCCACTAGTACGGCTGCGAGTACTGGGGGGTTGAAGCGATGGCTGGATACGCCAGAGGTCGTGAATCGGCCGAAAGGCCGCATACATGGCCTGCCTAGCACAACTGCTCGTGCCGTGATAGAAGCGTCCTCACCCCCTGCTGCCCCTCCACAGACACCGGCTCCTCGCCTCAGTTGGACGACGAGGAGATCCAGCGCATTGCTACAGTGGTGTGCCGGATGATCAGGGAGAAGGGCACTCTTGGACAGGCCGCCCCGGCCTCGGATCAACAGGATCCAGATCCGGGACTCAGGAACCCCTGATGAGCCCCTTCCCGTGCCCGTTCCTAGCTTCCCCCCCCCTGTGCCCGGCTTGTACTCTTCTCCCCTCTCCTAACCGGCTATATCCGGTTCCCGGCTTGTACATATAAGAATTTTTTTTATTATAAATATTTTTTATAATTGATTATATATATTTCTTTCTGTATTGATTATTGCGAGTTGTTGTTGAGATTTGAAAATTGTATTACAAGTCTGGGTAATTGAAAAATTAAAAAAAATTCAAAAAAAAAATTGACTTTTGGCGACGGAATAATTATTTAGCGACGGAATATTCCGTCGAGAATTATATTTTTTAGCCACGGAATATTCCGTCTCGAAAATATAAATCCGTCGCTAAACAATATAATTCGCGACGGAATATCCGTCGCTAATTAAAAATAAATCCGTCGGAAAAAATGACATATTTAGCGACGGATTTAAAACATTCCGTCGCTAAACTATTAGTGACGGGCTTTTATACGAGGGATTTTTAGCGACGGTGAATCCGTCGCTAATTCTTTTAGCGACGGATTTCCCCGTCGCAAAAACCCTGTTTTCTTGTAGTGGATTCCCCTCCTAGAATAGTCAAGATAGTGTTTTTTTTTTTCATCCATTACATTACATTTGTCATCTTTGTCTACATGCATTTATTTTGAGCTCCTTGTGATTCCCTTCAATTGACAGTCAAGATGATGTCTGTCCTTGTTTGGTCAGTCCATTGCACGGCTAAATCCCTCTATATGCATTTTGTCTAGAGACTATATGATTTCCCTATCCCGACAATTAGGGTCAGTGTCTTTGTCTCGTCTAAGTCTGTCCCCTAAGAGTCTACTTCTTGACCTTAGCTTTTAAAAGAGTTTTTTTCTTAACATATATAGATTTATATAAAGATAAAAATAAAAAAATAAATAGAAAAATAGCTAATTTTATGGTAATGTTCAGTCAGGCTCAGCTTATCCTTCTTGACTCTAGCATAAAGTCAGCGCATCTCTCTAAACAGTCACCTATTATCGTCTCTCCAAATCTAGTTAGAACTATATTTGGCTTGATCCCATCCAGATAAGGGTATCTAGGCAACCTTTGTAGGGCGCAACCATTTTTCAGTCCAGGTTTATTCATGTAAGTACGGAGGAGTCAAATAGATTACCTATTTTCCAATCCACTTCAATGTCTAGTTTGAACCTCATTTTAGGTCAATATGGGAAATCATGTACATTCTTCTTTCTTAAATCTAGTTCGAACTACATTCTTGATCCCTTCCAGGCGAGGGTTAGTAGGGAACCTTCACCAGGCATAGCCATCTGCAATTTAGGTCTATGTCTGAGGGTATTTAGCCCTTAATTCAGGTCAGTAAGTCACGTACAGTCTTGGTCTTAATCTATGCTCGAAGGTAGAAACCCTCAATAAGGTTGGGATGAAGATACCGTGTACTAGCCTTAATCCAATTTTCGGTGTCCTTAGACGACCAATTATTGCTATGGGCTCTACCTTCTAAGAATGTGCCTTATAGCTAGGCAACCAATCGTCGTTATTGTTGGCTCCAATTATTAGTCATAAGCATTTGTGTGTCTAGACGACCAATTATCGTTACTAATGGCTCCGCTTCTAGATATACTTTTATCCTTATTCGCCTAAGCAACCAATAGTTGTTATATTGGCTCCAGCTCTTAAACAATGAGCTTTTCCAGCTCCGACTCCGATTCCAACTCTAGTTTTTAGTATCCTTAGATAACTAATTGTTGTTACATTGGCTCCAGCGTCTAGGGATGCACCTCATGACTAAGCGACCAATCGTTTTTACTATTGGCTCAGGCTCTTAGTCATAAGACTTAGGCTTGTTTAGTAGACCAATTGTTATTACCATTGGCTCCAGCTTCTAGATACGCTTTTTTCATATCTCTAAATGACCAAACATCGTTACTATAGGCTCCGGCTTTTAGGGTTATGTCCTTATGGCTAAGCAACCAATCATTATCACTTTTGGCTCTGACTCTTAGCCATAACCTTCGATGCATCAAGACGACCACTTGTTGTTACTGTTGGCTCCGGCTCGTAGACATGACTTTTTAGTATTCTTAGACGACCAATTATTGTTACAATTGGCTCCGGCCTTTAAGGATGTCCCTTATGGCTAAGCTACCAATCGTTGTTACTATTGACTCCGGCTCTTAGTCTAAGCCGATCTGTCTAGACTACCAATCATCGTTACTATTGGCTCCAGCTTCTAGATACGCTTTTCTCCTCATTTGCCTTAGCGACCAATCGTTGTTACTATTAGCTTTGGCTATCTTTGGCAGTTATTTTTTTTCATATTCTTACATGACCAATTGTCATTATCGTTGGCTCCAACATCTAGGGCTATATCCTTATGATAAGCGAACAATCAATATTACTATTAGCTTCGACTCTTAGTCATAAGCCTTTGGTGTATCTGGACAACCAATTGTTGTTATCATTGGTTTCATCTCTTAGACATGACTTTTTAGTGTTCCTAAATGACCAATCATTGTTACTATTGGCTTTAGCTCCTAGGATGCATCTTATGACCAAGCGACCAATCGGCATTACTATCGGTTCTAACTTTTAGTCATAAGCCTTCCGTGTGTCCAGACGATCAATCGCCGTTACTGTTGCCTCCAGCTTCTAGATACACTTTCCCAAATATTCTTAGACGACAAATTGTTATTACTATTGGCTCTACCTTTCTAAGGATATGCCCTTTGCTAGCGACCAATTGTTATTACTGTTGGCTCCAGATCCAAACAAGGTTTGACTTCACTTTAACTTGTAACAGTGTTTGACAATCATTGTTATTATTGGTTTCGACTTTGAACAATATCTCCACCTATTTTTCTAAATTATGTATGCTTCTTTTTATAGGAATACGTAGGAAGCCTTACAAAGGTTCGACCTCATATCTGCGTGAGTCTTTGAGTCATTCTCGAGTCTTAAGACTCGAGAATGATGAAGAGGATGAATTCGAAGATGAAGAGGACGACGAGTCCCACGAAGAAGAGGACGGCGGGGAAAGTGATGAAGATGATTCGCAAACTGAAAATGATTGACTTGTAATGTTGTAACATCACGAGAAAAATGTAGTAGAACTTTTAGAACTTGGTGTTTAATGATGTGTTTTTGCACATCCGTTCATATGTATATATATAGCTATTGTGCCGATGATGATTTTTGTCAAATTATTATTTTTAAAGTGTTAATGTCTTTGTAATTTATCTATATGAAGTCAGATATGGATAGGATACGGACTATTCGTGGCCGGGTTGGACACCGAGCTGCTTCCTCCCTGGTGGATCCCACCTCGTCATTGCCTATTGATGACGAGGCATAGAGTGATCGTGGACAGCAGATGGGGCCCCAGCCGTCACCGTCGCCCCAGCCCCAGTCGTCGCCGTTGCCCTAGCCCCAACCATCGTCGTCGCCCCAGCCATCGCCGTCGCCCCAGCCCCAGCTCCAGCCGTCGCCCCAGACCGACGTAAATTCATCCCACACGCGCGTGCATTCTCCATCTTCCGTGGGTTCTACCTCAGGTATAGTTGATAACGGTGTTTTGTACATTTTCGCTAGCCTTATATTTGAACTGTATTAATATCTGTGTTTTGTAGGATCTCGACGAGGCCGTGGTCCGACACACGGGGTACGCATCGACCCCCAGCATAAACAGAGAGTTACGCTCACGCAGGAGGGCCTGTAAGTACTAAAAATATCACCTCATGCCTTATATTTAAAATTTTGGGCTGTTAATTTATATTTGAATTGTATTAATCTTTGGCAGGATCTTGGAGGCTCAGGCGAGGACGAAGATCGGCGTTCTTGTGAAGGGCCGATTCTTCGAGCCACGCCTGTACTGGAAGGACTGGGATGCCGCTGCGAGGGAGGCCTTATGGGAGGAGTGGCTGGTACGGTAGTAAATGTTTAATTACAGTTTGTTTTATGTTGTTAATTTGTGTTATTGAATGCCTTACAGGAGGGGTTCACGTTTGACATGCCTCAGCAGCAGGTACTGGGGCAGCAGGCTTTCTTTGCCTACATCGGCAAGAATTATCGTCGATGGCTCCACGATGCACGGGACCGGGCAAAGAAGGCGCTGCTCGCGGGTGCCCCGATGACGGACATGACGAGATATCCCCCACATTGGATATCTCACCGTGTATGGGGGAGATGATAGATCGGTGGGCTGCGGATCCAGGTTGGGACGCCAAGAGTAAGAGCGGGGCTGAGAACAGACAGAACAGAGATCCGACGCACACGGGGGGGTCGGTGCCACACGACATCGTCCGACACATGAACGCGGTCGAGCACCCGGATCTGGAGGAGGATGAGGTCATAGCTCTGACCTATACTCAGACGCACGTGCGGAAGAAGGACAAGGACGAGACGCACCGGGCGGGCGACTATATTTCAGATATTGCCAGGCGGATCGATGTGAGTCAATTTATTTAAGTTGTTAATGTTTTTTCTTTCTATCCTCAATGTCCGTTTTGTTAATTAATGCCCTAACATATCGTTAAACCACTATTTTTGCAGGCCTCGTATGAACAGCTAAGGGGGTCCGAGCAGCAGTCCAGACAGCCATCAGCGTCCACTAGTGTCACGCCCCGAAAACAAGAGGCATCGACCACCATCAAACTTCATTATATATCATTACAATTCTAAAGATAACGGTATAGGCAGAGCAACTAAACCCTTTAAGATGAAATATCTCCACAAACAAAAGTCTAAGACAATCCGTTCACCAAAATAATCTCATTGCAAAATGATTACTAAACGCAGCGGTGAAATAATATACACAAGAATTAATTCTATCAAAGCACCCATATCGGGGTAAAGGTCTCCAAAAGAATTTCATTATCAAATTTTGCTCTTAAGATCAATATTCTAACTTCAGGGTCCATACATGTCCTTAAACCAAGACCCAAACACGTCGATGACATAACCATTATAAATGTATAACAAAGCATCTACGATGCCACAAACACCATTATCTAAATCTCAATCTTACTCATCTCAAAAGATCCAAGAGTTTAAATACAATCCTTTCAAAAACTTAACTAATAAACTTTCTCATCAAAATCTACTAAAACCAATTAATATAACCAAGACTCTACTATTCAATATAATTTTCAAGTCTCATAACCAACTAACCCACTTCCGGGCAGAGTCCTCAAATGATTTACATTGCTCAAAGATACTAACAAAACTAAATGCTCTAATTTCCCCCAAACATGTCACGCCCAAAATCACGTCCGATACCTGTGGTAAAGGACAAAACAAACGAATAGGAGGGATGAGCTCGAATAGCCCAGTAAGTGGAAAACAAATGGGAAGCAAATACGATGATTTGTAGTCCAAAACAAAACCAAATATTTGACGAATATATATAGCAATTAACTACAACGTAAATAAGGCGAATCAAATATATGAAATGTTTACAAGGTGGTCCAAAGAACCCAAATCAAATACAAGCCCGAAGGTATGAAAATGCAATCATATCTTACTGCCAAATACCAAAGCAAACGTCATTAAGCGTTTAACCCAAAACATATTTCAATTATATGTCGGGTACGCTACAAACATACGATGACTATGGTGGTCATAAGACCCAAATGTCGAACCAAACATCAAACATTAAACGTGTGCTCCGGAGCATACTAGGAGGTTTCAGCTCTCTAGTATAACAAACATGTGTCCATAGGACCCTCTCTATTTTCGAGAGTTGTTCAACATAGTCAGTGTCAATCTTAAATTGACGGTCACAAATGTACAGATTCAAAGATGTGCATCGTCAGGGCACAAATGAAGAGGGGTAACCAATATTATAGACGAAAGGGTACAAGTGGGACAAATCAAATGCAAACAAATGTAGATGTACCAAAATTGATGAAGCATAAACCTTTGGATTTCGAAATATACCTTTCCCACAACAAAAACCATGATAAAATCCCGTTCACAACAAGCTTGATCAAAATCCAATAATTTTCCAGATTTAAAGAAGGAAACCCAAGCCAAAATCAAAAGGTAGAATCCCTTACAAAACAAGATTAATCAACTCCAACAACTCTTTTTCAGATTTAAAGAAACAACACATACCATAGCAAAAACGTTATAAACCCTTACCACAGCAAGAACGTTGAAACCCTTACCACAAACAAGCTTCCGACCAAAAGAAAACTTCAAAGCACCACTCTAGCACTAAAAGAGCTTTCTAAGCCTTCTATTCTCTCTATTTTCTCCGCAAAGGAACAAGGAACCAAGAACAAAACGGCTAAAATAAAACAAAGAGACTATTTATATGAGACAAAATCAAATTTTCATTCGATCAAAAACATAGTTTCAGTCGACTAAAAACACTTTTAGTCGACTGAATAGTACTTTTAGTCGACTAAAAGTACTGTTCAAAATACTGTTCATAGTACTGTTCATGTTACTAAAACTTTTAGTCGACTGAAAACACTCTTTTAGTCGACTGAAAACCTTTAAATTCGACTAAAAGTACTGTTCAAAGTACTGTTCAAAAATACTGTTCATAGTTACTGTTCAAAAATACTGTTCATAGCTACTGTTCAAAAATACTGTTCATCGACTAAAACTTTTAGTTGACTGAAAACACTCTTTTAGTCGACTAAAACCTTTAAATTCGACTAAAACTCCAGAAAAATATTTTTACACAATTTAAATACTTTTAGTCGACCGAAACACTTTTAGTCGACTCAAACGTTTTAAATTCGACTAAAAGTTACTATTCATCTGATCAAAATTTTTAAAAATAATCCCAATTCATTTTCTTAGTTTTCACAAAATACCACAAACTTATTTATTAAAAAATATACAATTTCGCAGAAGGAAAAGAAAATTTTTGGAGTATTACAACTAGTACAGCTGCGAGTACTGGGGGTTGAAGCGATGGCTGGATACGCCGGAGGTCGTGAATCGGCCGAAAGGCCGCATACGCAGCCTGCCTAGCACGACTGCTCGTGCCGTGATAGGAGCGTCCTCACCCTCTACTGCCCCTCCACAGACACCGGCTCCTCGTCCTCAGTTGGACGACGAGGAGATCCAGCGCATTGCTACAGTGTGGTGAGGATGATCAGGGAGCAGGGCACTGCTGGACAGGTCCAGCCGGCCCCGGATCAGCAGGATCCAGATCCGGGACTCGGCAACCCCTGATGAGCCCCTTCCCGTGCCCGTTCCTAGCTTCCCCCTGCCTCCCGCGCCCGGCTTGTACTCTTCTCCCCTCTCCTAACCGACTGTATCCGGTTCTCGGCTTGTACATATATGGGTTTTTTTTTTATAATTGATTATATATATTTCTATCTGTATTGATTATTGCGCGTTGTTGTTGAGAATTGAAAATTGTATTACAGGTCTGGATAATTGAAAAATAAAAAAAAATTGACTTTTGGCGAAGGATTAATTCCGTCGCTAAAAGTATTCCTACAATCAGTTATTTAGCGACGGAATATTCCGTCGCTAAAATATTTTATCCGTCGCTAATTTGACAAAAAAGAAAATAAATTAAAATTCTAAAAATATAATTAGCGACGGAATATCCGTCGCTAATTAAAAATAAATCCGTCGGAAAAAATGACATATTTAGCGACGGATTTAAAACATTATGTCGCTAAACTATTAGTGACGGGTTTTTATACGAGGAATTTTTTGAATCCGTCGCTAATTCTTTTAGCAACGGTGAATCCGTCGCTAATTCTTTTAATGACGGATTTTGGGCTTTTAGCGACGGATTTTCCTGTCGCTAAAAGCCTGTTTTCTTGTAGTGCTTGTGGTCTTTTATGTGTTTCCACCACAAAAGATGTGACGTCCTTTCACGGTGATATTCGCTAGCAAGCGAGCTCCCTCACTGAGGGGGCTCTGTAGACACCCCAATTTTATAGTCTTTTTATTTACATACAATTATTGGGTTTTCTTAATAATTAACATTTATTATTATCATGGGTGTATATATGCTAATTATATATTGAACTTAATGTATTTAACTAAGCCCAATGGTTAATTCAGTCTAGTTGTCCAGTCTAGTACAGTCCAGTCTAGTCTAGTAATATAGTCAAGTCTAATTGGTTGAGTCTAGTCCATTTAAAGTCCAGTCAAGTTGGTTAAACCAATCCAGTTAGTTAGGTTCAACCCAGGTCCAATTTAAAGATTGTGATTGGTTAGATGATTTATGATTATCTTGTGATTTATCGTAAATACAAGTGATTAATCCTTAACTTATATGAAATCTTGAGATAATTCTTAAATATGGTTTAGCCCAGCTGTATTCTAAGAGATAATTACTTAATTATGGGCAGATAATATTCCACATAAGGGAAACTTTCTTTTGGGGTGAACTGGCCAGTTCATTGGATAAATCGGTCAGTTCGTTAACTTTTTTTTAAGTTAGCAATTTTTATCAAATATTCAACTCTATCACCAAATCACAGATTGTGATAGTCATCCTTATCATTTATGACGCTCAGACCTCTACAAATATGATCTTTGGGCTATATTTGCAAGAGAAGCTTTTTCTCCCGAGAAATTTTATACCATTTCTATAAAAAGTGGTAGGTCATCTCTAATGGGAATCTAACACTTCATATTCATTCTAAATAGTCTTGAGTCACTTATATTGTTGATAGATAGATTCATCAGAAGGAGTTCCTAAGTCTTCTAGGCAAGCGCATTCTTGAGATATATTTACGGCTTTCTAGACTAGTTTAGATTATAATAGTCTAGAGTGTTGCTCTTACCCGCGGTCGCATTTCATTTCCAATATACAAATACAAAAAATATAAAAAAAGTCATTTTTATTTCGTAGTCTAAGTTTAAGACTGAAGTGTAGGTCGTCTCCCGTAAGACTATAGTTGAACTACAATGAATTTGATTCTAGTTTGTTAAACCGGATACATGAGACATTCGACCTTTAATGTCGAGTTCAAGCAAAAAATATAGGAATAAACTTAGGATTTGTGTTATTGTATGTTTATGTGTTAATAAAAGGGTAAGAAAACAATAGAAATGAAGTAGAGATCGAACACTTATGGAGGGTGCCTAACAACTTCCCTTCGTATATCTTAGTCCCTGGATCGGTTTCTTTATTTTTTTGGTAGACCTTTCAATCTTTTGGACTTATTTAGAGACATTTTTCAGTTTTTCTCACTTCCTTGAGTTTTAAGTAAATAAGATGGCAACTCTTAAAATCCTTTAGGAATTTTTTTCGAGACGGTTCGCTACATTTGCCTCTTTCTTTGTGCCCAGCCAATAGAGGTGTCAAAGGGTCGGGCTTGGACTGGCCCAGCACGGGCCCAGAGGGCCAAAAAATGTGTCGGGCCATTTAGGGCTTCGGGCCTTGAAAATCGGGACGGGCCCAAATCTAGAAAATGGAGGCCTTGTCTAGGCCCAAGCCCTAACTTTAGGGCCAGGACCAGGCCCTTTTTTTAAATTTCTTTTTTTGTGTTGCAAAAATATTAATTCATAAAATAAATGCAATTGATAGGCCCTTAAACCATTTAATATCTCTCTCGTGGCTAATGAAGTACCTTAGATCTTTACTTTTACTCTATTTGAGAATATTAATTAGCAACAAAGAGTAATTTTGTTCACAAAAAGATAATATTTTCACAGGAGAAAATATAACTTTTAGTTATGAGTTTTTTTGTTATCTAGATTCAACAATAGATACCTACAAAAAAAAATTCAATAATATCTGTAAAAAAATTTACCCAAGCATGCCTCTAGCTTTGCATTTTACGTAGTATTAGATATTTCATTAGAAGTATGCATCATTAGACCACTTTATCGTGTATTTTCTCGTGCTTTTTGGAGTTATGTTTTCCATTTTCATTGCCTAAATTATGTTGTTTCTAGTTCCTAGACAAATAAACATATATTTTCTCTTCATAATTATATGAAACTAATACATATGAGCCTTGCAAGTAAAAGTAGATAAATAAATAAGAACCATCATCATGAGTTGAAAAGAAATGTGCATGTCCAAAAAGTTAAATAAAAAGAGAAAAATATGATGATGTAGAAAGAGAATGAGGCACGGCAAAGAAGGGGAAAGGAAAAAAAAATAACTCAAAATGGTTTAGGACCAGATTTAAGGCCAAAGGGCGGGGCCAGAACAGGGCCAGAGGGCTTGGCCTGACCTGGGCCTTTTTTGGGGTGGGGTGGGCCGGGCCAAATTTGAAAAATATTAGGCCTAGCCCTAGCCCTGGCTCAAGGCCTTACGGGTTAGGGCCAGCACTATTCATCTTTAGGGCCGAGCCAACCCGAGCCTATTTAGGGTGGGGTCAGGCTGGCCTGCGAGCAACTCAGCCCTTTTGACATCTCTAACAGCCAATGACTGCAATCTCAACCCTTTGCTTCTTAGGCTGAAGATGAGCTATCTCAAGGGCCTCAAAATCCATTAAGTGAACTCGTGGTCCTACATGCTTATAGGAAGAATACTGTCGGGGATGATAGTCTCCATCACAAAATTAGGATTGACAAACAGAGACTCCTTCTAGCTATGTTTTCGGTTTGCTCTAATGCCATGTTGAGCTTCATTTGATGCCATGCGTTCTGCAAAGAAAGATAGTCAATCAGCTTATATACTCATAAGTTAAGCAATTATAGTATTGCCCAATGTGATTACCAAATCATGCTTGCCTTCCTTTTCTGCCCAGGCTTCATGATTAAAAATGATTCTACACTCTCGAAGCTTGTCATTACTTATGGGTACTTGGAATCTATAGGCTCAGCTGCCTTAAGACAAGCACAATCTCTAATATACTCCTCTCCAACCTTTGTATCCTTCAACACATTGTAACATCTCGTGTACAACTCCACGTTCCAGTCATTAGGCATTCCCTAAGTGACACCTTCAAGAAGTTTAACATACAAAATATATATTTCTAGTTATGATTCAACGAAAGAGGGTTTGGGAAAAGATTGGCTCTAGCACTGAGTTTACGACTGAGGAATTATACCCCTACTTACTTTGTGATCGTGCAAATAGTAAAGAAGTAGCTAAACACTCTTACTGTCGGTTTTAAGCCAAGACAAGGAACTGATACACAAAAGGAGAGATGAATCTCCATATAATGGGACAATTGAATAGGCTCCAAATCATAATGAACTGATATGCAAAGAGCAAGGTGAATCTCCATGTATAAGGGGACAGTTGAGTAGGCTCCAAATCATATCTATATCCTTATTTAAGTAGAAAGGGTGTTTTTACAGATAGTTGGTGTTGGTAATAAGACTTATTATACTAGAGTACTGACCGTGGATTTTACAGAGGTAGAGCCATGTTTGATCTCCAATCTCAGAGCTTGCAGTTGAGTAGCACTAAGTTATTTGTTGAGATGGAGGCTATTTTCACAAGGTGTGGTTCCCCTACCAAAATGCTATGTCAAAAGGTGACGAATTTTCTCCTATACAATTAGAATGTGAATTATCCATGCCCAGGAGGGATTATACCTCACTGGACATTGGTGGTCCTACCATGCAAAGCTCGAGGTCGCTATTGGGGAGGCAAAGGTGAATTTCCTTATTCATTATGTACGAGCCTGCATTACTCATCATGTTATAATTAATATATTGCATACAGTATGATCTTATCAGTTGAAAGAATATGAGGTCCTCGTAGTTGATTCACGACGCCTGAATATACCCGTACCTGGACAAAGGGCAAGTAACATGCCTCAGAATACACATGTGGAGCTTGAAAGTGCATTATATTGCATATAGGTAAAGAAAACGATGGAAGAAGAGTTCATCAAAGAAGGCATACCTTGCATCTTATCTTATGGCAACAAAAAGCTATTCGATGGCAACAACAAGCTATTCGATGGCAACAACAATGAAGCACAGTTACTTGAATATGAACTTCAAACCTGGATTCTTTTAGATGCTTATCTACAAATAAAGATGGCTAAAAATGTCGACCGTCGAAGCTAACCTATTCATCAGGGTGGTGATGTCAATAACGTTGCTTGTTTGTAATTTACGTTCAAAATGTTCATGTTGTAAATCTTTATGTTGAGTTGAAGATGGCTGAAATGGTTAGTATCAAGATTCTCCTAACGTAATTGAGTGACTAGTGATCGTGTAAACAATGCAATTGGTTAGTATCAACTAACTTAAGTTTTTTTTTGACATTAGACCATATTACATTAGTTCGAAGTAAAAGCTAATCCTAACTTGGACAATATCTACTTGAAACCAACAACTAATATGTATGTTTTCAGTATTTAATTCCAAATTTACGCCACCTAAAGTCTTAGCAGCCAGGGATTATATAGGATAACTCATCTTTACCAATGGATGGTCACAGTCTATTTAGCCTCAACCGTGCACGATCATTTAAGCCATATCTACGGTGTCTATATTTTACTTTCTCAAACTAGCCCATTGGTTGAAATCTGCCATTTTGCTTCTAAAGCCTTTTTTGGCTATCAAGATGGTTATGAAAAGGATTAAGAAAAGTCTATCCACGCCTTAAATGATTGTCCATGCAATGATCTGTCACTTAAAAGTTATTTTTTCATCAATAATGTTCTTTCTGACAAAGAAAATGTAAATAAATATTTGAGAATAGAAATACGTACTCCCGAAAACTAAATCTGAGAAATAGAATAGATATAACCACATAGAGGATTCAAGTATTTTAAGGCAAATTTTTATGATTGACTTACTCCTTAAACTCAGTCAATTTTATGACCAAACCAACAAGCAGCCATTATTTGGGAAATAAGAAAAAAAAATCTTGGTAGTTTACTAACAAGTTTTACAAAGTGATAGAAAAGGTGATTCAAAACAATGATAATAGTTGTTTTTGCAACCTGCTTTAGCATTCATATCATGGAAAACAAGAAAACATGATAAAAATTATGAATCCAATAGGAAACATGATAAAAACTCACAATCTCTATAGAAAACGTGGTTAGAACCCCGATTTCGAGAGAAAACATGGTTGCAAATTACGACCTTAACCGAAAATGTCATTACATACCACAATTTTAGTTGAAGACGTTAATCAGAACCACAAATTTAAGTGACTTTTGACAACACCAAAAAACGTTCTCTCTAACAGGGATTTCGATAAATCGCGTTTATGTTCCGTGATTTAAATGTTGAGCGGGACTGAAAACATTTAAGCCGATTTTGCATCTCCGTTTCTTAAAAACGTGGTTTTCAAAGGCGATTTCTTGTGAAACGATTTTTTTTAACTCTGTCTTCTTTTTCTTTTCCAAAACGAACTTTTTATTTTATTGAAACTTGACAAATAAAATGTATTTTAGAACCATATTTTGTACTTTAATATCGTGGTTGTAAATTGTTTTTTCTTTTGATGAAAGATCCCTATTATTCAATTAAGGTCGAGGTACATCGTGAAAGGTGGTGGTGGTAGTGGTGACAGTAGTCGTGGCGGTGGTGATATTGGTGGCACTAGTGGCGGTGGTGGCGATAGTGACAATGAAGATGGTAGTGGTAGGTTCGTTGTCGGAGAGATTCAGAAAATGAGAAGATATGTAAGTATTTTTAATTCAAGTACATCAAAATCTCAAAATCCAACTATTTTTTATCCGATTTCATATTATAGAAAAAGAATTGAGTCAAATCCCATCAAATTTAATTAAAATTTTTTTTCAATATTTTAAATAACAAAAATTATAGATTTGAAATGAAATTCCATCATCATTCCAAACACATTTCAACAAGCGGGAGAGCAATTTTATTACCGGTTATAGTAAATGACGACTTTCCCCATCAAATAAATATAAATAATAAATAAGTTTCGAAATGCCGTGTAATAATATTTAAACCAAAGAGTATGAACAGTCAGCAAATTTAGAGAGGGGTCCTGTTTTTGCAGCTCTCTCGTCAGAGAGTGCCCAGGCAAAATCATGGAGCAGAGCCACCAGAGAGCTTCAAGAGCGTACCAGTTCCACCCGGCAAGGCCCGCCATCATCGATCTGTTCAACCTATACTTAGGTGTAAGTACCACTGCACAGTCCCCTTCTGACCCTTTTCACGTCAAACCCTCCATTTAAGTTTTTTGAATTTTGGTGGGTTTCTTGAATTTTTGCAGAGAAGTGCTCGGCAGAAAACTGATGATTCAATACGAGACCCCCCGTAAGTGAAAACCCATTATTTTTTTGAATTTCTCTTTCTGGGTTTGTGTTTTTTAGTGCCAAGTTGCACGGTTTGGCTATAATTAGACCTTTTTGTAAAACATATGTCTGCTTTACGGCATATGGTTCTTGAATTCTATTTTGAACTGGCTTTTCTTTTTATGTTTGTAATGATTAATTTGAAGTATTATAACGTTTTGAAACTCTATTTGATGTTGAGCTTCCTCAATTGAACTTTGTTTGTAACACCCTTTATTTGTTGCTAAATTCCTGAAGTGGCTTCTGGGCTTTTCCAATTTGTCTTCTGGGTTTGTGTTCTTTATCGCAAAATTACACGCTTTCACTATGACCTGACCTTTTCGTAAGATATGTGTCTGCTTTACAGCATATAGTTCTTGAATGCTACTACGAGCTAGGCTTCTTGGACTGTAATGGCTTAAAGATATTAAGATTTTGGGACTCAAATTGACATTTAGTTTCTTCACTTGAACTTTGGATGTGGGAATTCTTCAATTTGCTTTTGGGTTTTTGAATTTATCTTCTGCTTTATATTTTTTACTAAACTTACGTGCTTTGAATTTGATACTTCCTTTTTCGTTTTTATCACCAAACCTTATTTCCACTTTACGGCATATAGTTCTTGATTTCTACTTTGAACTGGCCTTCTTAATTTAAAAGATTTTGAGGTTTTAAGTCTCTGTTTGCTGTTGAGTTTCTTCAATTGAACTTCACGTGTAAAACCCTTCATTTGTTCCTTTGAGGGTTTATGTTCTTTGATTCAAAGTTACAAGCTTTTACTATGATGTGTGTAATTTTTTGTTTTGGTGTTTGACTTATTGCATCTCTATTGTTTTCATCAAACAATGTGACTGCTAGACAACATATAATACTTGAATTGTGCTCTGAACGTGACTTTTGTGACAGAAAATCATGACCATTTAGCAACCTTAGGTTCGACATTGACCAGTGAGGACAGTAAGAGAAAAAGACAAACACTAACAGAAAGAATTCCAGCTTTAGGTTTGTAAATGTTGATATTATGGTAAGCGTGCTAAAGTAATCGTACTAACAGTGGGTCAACGATTGAGGAGGAGCTGCTTAATGTAAAACTGATAAAAAAGGGGAGCCTTTTGGACACGTCTTCATTGACATTAGTTGAAGACATCAAAAGCTTTGTAACTAAGGGGATAATGAGGAACAATTATAGGGGTAAAATCATCATTCAGGAATGACATTACACACTGGGGCTGAGAGTTAGGATGCTGGTGAATTCTTTCAAGCACAGGAGGCGATTTGGTGGCATATCTCTTAATTTGCATCTTTTTTGGTGGAGGATAGAGTGTGGTTGAGAGACCTTTCTTGAGCAGGAGGATGTTGAACCTTTTATATGTGAAATGCATATAAGGCAGTAGGAGATGATGATTTCACAGGGTCATACTTCCAGCTATGAGGTGGTTAGAGAGGTTGTGCCTACAGTTTCCCATGAGTTTCATGAGGAAAGGAGTATTATGCTGAGCCTCAGTTAAAATTATGGTGATGCACATTAAGAAATTTAGTGGGCGGTGTTTAGTTGTTGGCAAAAATTCTTTTATTCAGGCTTCATACGCCTAGAGGCTGCTTATCTCTCTTGGAAAAAAAAAAATTCTTTTCTGAAGGGCAGCAAATTCTGGATGCTGTTTTTATTGCATATTATTGGAGGACAGATTGTAGAGGATGCCTCTGTCTAAGCTGGATGGGAACGGGCTTTTCTCTGCTGCTCTTTCTATTCAATATCAAGGACGAGGCTATCGGAGTCTTCCGTTGGAGAGGCATCTGGAGGGTGTCTGCCCCATCTAAGTGGCATTTTTCCTTGGACAGAGGCGAGGGCTGGTGCTATCTTGACTACTGGTAATCCAAGGTGACATCGATGGTCGCCAGAAGCTGGAATTACAGTTGTCAAACAATAAGAGAAATGGTGGTTTTCTTCTTCTAATAAAGCTTCCACTTATAGCATGCGGCAAATCATAAATTTGGATCACATATTATGTAGGGTTAATTATACTTGGTACTATTGAGGTTTAAATTTATTACACTCACCTACAGCTAAAACTTCCAAAATTACACCGTGCTTTATTTCAAGCACATGCATCTCACAAAGTTAATGGTGACATGTGAGTAGACCATATTGCCCTCAAACTATAATTAACCCATTATAAAACCTTTAATCATAATAAAAAAGCAGAAAATAAAAAAAAAAAGAAGGAGAAAAAACCAAAGCGGGATAGGATCAAAAACAATCTGCCAAAACCGGACCAATCTCACTCACAAATAAACCCAGTATCATCATCACCATCCTCAAGAGTCAAGACAGCCAGCCATCATGCCCAACCATTGATAGCCATGACCATTCCTGAGCACCATGCTTCACCGCAAAACCCATTTTGGAGGTCAAGTCTAACTCGTCATCAATGTACCCACCACTCTCATTCCTCTTAACACTTGCCACTGCTACTACCATTATCCACCACAGCTGTCCCCCGCCCCCCCGCTTACCCATTGCCACCGTACCTACCGCTCTATAAATATCACCATCACAACAGCATCCCCTGGCCCCTAAATGGATCATCGCCACCACCGACCTCGATATCCCAGCTTCCTCTCTTCACTTTTGAGATCGAAAACTTTACTAATCCAATTTGTAATCAGATCTAAAACCCATTTCATCGGCAAATGATTTGGCGTGGTAAGAGAGGAGGGATCTCGGTGTCACTGTTTTTGCGTACTGCGGCGCTTTAAACTTGGTGGTGAGCCTTCAGATCCATCGGTCAGATTCAATCTACATTTTAATATCTTCTATCGGGGATTCACTGTGGTGGTGTTCATTGTTATTGATGGGGTTTTAGTGGGTTTGAGGATGTGATGGCTGAAGTTGAATGGTGGTTGGATGGGTCTAGGGATGTGGCAAAAGAACATGAAAAGAAACAAAAATGCTGCAGCCAAAACAAAAAAGATTGAAAGCGAAAATGTAAATGCCATGAAGGGTAGTTTGGACAGAAAATAATGGTATATGGTGACATCGCTAAAACTGTAGGTTGTAAGTGTAACAAAATATCTAACCCAACTATGCAGAGTTCAGATTTTAATGTTAGCTGTAGGTGAGTGTAAAAAGTTCAAACCTCAGCAGTGCTGAGTGTAACTGACCCTAATATATATGAGTTGCTTTTACGTTTTTCTCTCTTGTTATCTGTCGACATGACAGAATATAGGTAGATCATTATTGCTATTATGGAGATTGATACTGATGAAATTGACATGCAGAAACAAGACACAGAAGCGCGTTACTGCTCTAAATACGGAGCTTCCTCCTGGGAATGAACGATTTCTTTTAGATTTTGAGCAGCTTCAGAGCCAGTTTTCTGTAAGTTTTAAAATCATACCGACTTGGTTCCTTTGCATGCCAGTGCCCTTGATTATTCTCCCTATTTTTTTTTACTTGATTGACCAAATGACCATGAGCTTCATTTATTGGTTGCTGTGTCTTTTTTCAGGATCAGGAGCAACTGCGAGCTGTGACAGAATCTGTTCTTATATCTCTTGTTATTCAGTGTAGTAGTCATGCACCCCGGGCAGAATTTCTTCTTTTTGCCTTACGTAGTTTATGCAGCATAGGTTACATACAGTGGGATACTTTTCTGCCATCCCTCCTGTCTTCAGTTTCCTCTGCAGAGTTGTCATCTGGTCAGGGGAGTCAACCAGTGACCTCTGTCTCGTCTACAACTGTGTCACAGTCTGGTATGTTAATTACGTCCGGCACAGTTCCCAATACCTCCAATTTTCAGTCATTAAATCCTACTTCTCCGATGCCTTCAGTCAATGGTATTGGATCCCCTGCGCAGTCGGCTGCCGAACCATCTTCTTTTTCTACTTTGTCACCCGTAAAATCTTCTGATTTTACCGGCACTGGGCAACAGTCTAGGACAAGGCTTAACATGTCAACCAGAGATAATGCGATTAGCAGTCTTCGTCAGTTGTGTTGCAAGATTGTATTGACCGGCCTTCAATCCAATTTAAAGCCAGTGACTCATGCTGACATTTTTTACCACATGCTAAATTGGCTCATTAATTGGGACCAAAGGCAACAAGGTACTGATGAATTTGATGGTGCAAAATCGTGGAAACCTGACAAGGCCCTGGTAGAATGGCTACACAGTTGTTTAGATGTAATTTGGTTACTGGTTGAGGATGATAAATGCCGTGTGCCCTTTTATGAACTACTGCGCAGTGGCTTACAGTTTATAGAAAACATACCCGATGATGAGGCATTGTTTACACTTATATTAGAGATCCATAGGAGGCGAGATATGATGGCTATGCACATGCAGATGTTAGATCAACACCTTCATTGCCCCACGTTTGGAACACAGAGGCTTCTGTCTCAGGCCACTACTAATATAGCAGGCGAAGCAGTCACAAATATGAGATATTCACCAATTACATATCCAAGTGTACTGGGAGAACCGTTGCATGGAGAGGTGAAGCCCTTTTCTGATAATTCATGAAAGTTAATTATATTTAGGATTCTGTCTATGATGTGGGTGAACTCCCAACACAGTTAAGAAGCCTAAGGATCAAAGTTAAGAAGGTTCAGGATTGCTTCTCGAAGAAAATTAAACTTGGAAGTTGAAGTAACTAAACGCATAACCCAAGACCCTTGTAAACCAAGTAATACTTCTCTTCTAATCTCTCCTGAAGGTATTTTTAAATGGATTATAATAGTTTTCTGGAATTTCCCTGTACTCAGGCAGAAGTATGGCCCTCTTATTCAATAGACAAGATATAATTCGATCATAGTTTGTGGAGTTACGTGGCAGAGCACCCAGGGCAAAAGAGCCGGGCCTTGTGCCATCACGAGTTTCTGTATCTCCAAAGCACCCCTAATCATTTCCCCAGAGTGACCTCTCTGCTATCAGAGTAATGCCATCCCCTTCTTTTTGCACCAACTAATCTTGTATGAATATTAGAAGCACTATGGATAAAGCTTCCCTTTAAGCCAAAAGGAAAAGAAAAAAAAAGGGAAGAAAGAAGGGATAGAGCTACAGGTCTGAGTGGTTGTCATGATTGGATCATTATTTACTCATCGTGTTCCTTTTCTTGTTTTACCTGTCCCTCTAGTAACTCTATATTTTTGTGGAAGCTACATTGAGCTTCTAGTGATGCATCAAAACCTCTACCCCTATCAAGATAAGAGATTTATGCAGTTGAGGATGTCACCAGTCAGTCATGAAACATTTGTAAATGATATTTATCTTGAACATGGTATCCAGTAGAAAGAACTGTACTTTACTCGTTTCCCTTTTTTTTTTTCCTTTCTATTTTTGCTCTAGGATCTGGCTTCTTCTATTCAGAGAGGAAGTCTGGACTGGGAGAGAGCTCTGCGTTGTATAAGGCATGCTCTTCGTAATACTCCATCCCCTGACTGGTGGAAGCGTGTGCTTCTTGTGGCTCCTTGTCACCGGGTTCATGCTCAAGGACCTACTTCTGGTGCTGTTTTTACTTCTGAAATGATCTGTGAAGCTACGATTGACAGAATTGTGGAGCTACTGAAGTTGACGAATTCAGGCAATATGTTAAAGCGATATATTTTAGTATTTGTCAATACTTACTTCCTCTGTAACTTGAAAACTGTTCATCTACCGGTGCTGTATTCACTACTCTCTGCTAATTTCTGCTGTTATGTTCATTGTACAACATGTTCATGTGATGGTTGGGTTCATTTTATCCTTGATGGTTTCAACGGAATACTAAAGACGCTAGGGATCACTGAAACCCATTGCTTTAGCTTGTTTACTTGTGGAAATCGGTATCACGGTTGCTTTGTAGTCATATCAAACATAAATATGCATGTGTTTCTGTCAATTCTAATATTTGGGTCCTTTGGGAAGGGGGCATGTGTGGCAGCTGATATATGTATCCTTGCATCAAGTTCTACTAATAACAGACTCCAAGTACCCTTGGAACGTGGGAACTGACAAGCGTCCAAGTTCCATTCACCATAATTATTGCATTTATCCCACGTGTCAAATACTCGTCCGCAGAAAACGTTTGTGAAATAGGGTTGTTTTTAGCTCTCACTCGAAGCAATTACTCATTTCACATCTAGTTTACGTATATCCAGGTACACATCTGAAATTAGTCTTGTCTTGATTTTCAAAATTTCATGGTGCTCATGTTGTTCTTTGTCTTTTTGCTTCCTGTTTAATGTATTGTGAAGTTCCTTGAATCAACTTCTTAAGTAACCATTGCTTAAAAGCTTAGGCTGCCCAGCAATCATACTGTGCATAACCTTCTCCTCGTGAGCAAATCCGGATCGGTATAAAAGCATATCAATGGGTGCACCGTCACCAAGTGCACAAGCAAAGGGGAGTGCATATTTCACTTCCATAGAAGGGGACCAGATGTTGTCGACAAGTCCTTGCGCGATACGTTGTTCAATCCATTCTGTATAATCTTAAGCTTTTGGTCACTGATGACTTAAGATGGTATTGGAGGTCGAAGGTCTAGGTTCAGATTTTTCCCACTTACATTTCGTCGTACTTTGATAATGCAATATGCACTTCGTTTGTTCGTGCATTTGGTTATGGTGCACCTTGATTTCTTTCTTGTTGATTTGTCTCTGCACGTGCGACCTATGGCTTGCACGTTCCACCGTCTAATAGCTTAAGATCTAGAGTAATTGCAACTTATAATTCCATGTCAAGTTGCCACGTTCCTAAAAGCCAAAGCTGATAGAGAATGGGCCTAACAATAAATAATTGCTCAAAACAGCTCGGACAAGCTAATGCTCAGTCTGGAACATAAGGACTCCGCAACTGTCAAAAATGTAGTCATGCTAATTCTTCCTTGTTGGTGATATAAGGAATTTTATCTTATACATATAGATTGCCATGTATATCAAACATGAAGATCCAGGAAGTTCAAAGCTTCTAGTGCAGTGATCTAGTCATTAGATACATGCTTGTGAAGAGAAGTCCTATTAAACTTGCCTTAAGGCACAACATTTTATCCTAATTCAGAGATTTAGAAGTCTGCACCTTGCTTCTTGTTTGAAAAGGATACTAGCAGATTTTAAAATGCTTGTGTTTCATGGTGGCACATGACTTATTCAAAAGTCAAAGAATGGGAAGCAACGCTAAATATATATGGTAGACCGGATAGTGATGCTTTGGCAAGTTGAGGAGAATGGCATTGCACATGGAGAATTTCATGTAATCTGTCTGTTGTAACCTTATGTTTTTTCGTGTTTGGTATATTTGTGTTTTAGTCATATAGTTTTCTGTAGCCACTTAAAGCGGTGTCCTATGGTGTTTTTAGGAACGATTGTCTTTAATCCTTCAAAGTTTTTGCTTTGTCGAGTGGCTCGAGGCTGTGACCTTTGACTTCAAAACGATATGCTTTGTCAAGTGGTGCAATGTCACAGAAGTATAATTCTCATTGTTACTCTCTCTCTCCCCCCCCCCTCTCTCTCTCACGCGTTTGGTATCTATAGTTCGGTTGTTTTCCGATGTAAAGCTCGTTGTCGTTATGCTGATAGTGGTTTTGCGGTGGACACCTATCTACTCTGTTGGATTTTCCTGGCCAATTTGATTTGCAACTTGGTCATGATATCTGCTTGCCGTTGTAATTCAGTGCAAAAAAGGTCCCCTAGCATTGTGGTTTAGTCTATGAAATTGCCTTTGAGAGAGTTCCTGGTACTAATTAAATTCAATCAATGGGGGTTAAGGTAATAGATAGGTAAAAGAATGGAGCAAGGACTTTATCTGGGTTGCTTGTCTTTGTTCGCAGCCAAGATAGTCTACATTCTGTTAAAAAAAAAAACAGAGAGTTGTACTGTGCAACAAAAGAATAAAGTTCACTTCGATACTTCAAGCTAATTTTATTTTACTTGATCTTTGTGTTGCAGAGATAAATTGCTGGCAGGAGTGGCTTGTGTTTTCAGACATTTTCTTTTTCCTTATGAAAAGTGGGTGCATAGACTTTGTCGAATTTGTGGATAAGTTAGTTTCACGCCTTGCTGAGGGTGATCAGCACATTCTTAGGACGAATCATGTAACATGGTTGCTTGCACAAATTATTCGGGTTGAGCTTGTGATGGCTGCTTTAAACACAGACTCCAGAAAGGTTGTGCCCAATATGTCTATGCTCATAATGTTTAAACTCATGCCATGCAATTCTGAAAATATTTACTCTTACTGTATGTAATCAACCGACTCTTAGCCTTATAACATATATATGCATATACAGGAATCCAGATGCCATGGCATGGCATAATTCATTTACCATTTGACTTAGAAATTGCAGTTCTGCTTGTAGGTGGAGACAACCAGAAAGATATTATCATTTCATAAGGAAGATAGAAGCTCTGATCCTAATAATCCCCAAAGTATTCTTCTTGATTTCATAAGCAGTTGTCAGAATCTTCGTATCTGGTCTTTGAACACATCAACCAGGGAATATTTGAACAACGAGCAACTTCAGAAAGGAAAGCAAATAGATGAATGGTGGAGGCAAGTGAGCAAAGGTATGTACACACACATCATGATTTAATTATGTGGCGATAGTTACAAAATTTGTTGCAGTTTTTTTTAGTAAAGTTAGTTTTAGGGATTGTGTATCTGGCGTCCGTGAGAATGGTTGTTGAACACACCAGAGGAAAGTCCTATATGGCAGCCAGTTGATTGTGTTTGCGTGTATGGTATGATTTGTCTTATTGACTCCTTCGAGATTTTGAAACCTGAGCTTTTTGTGGGCAATTGCAGGAGACGTTCACACATCACAATTATTATGTTTCCAAAATTTCAAATTGCTTCAAGTCCTTCCCTTTATAGAGCATCTTCGTGATGACATTTTATTCTCATATATCAGGGGAGCGCATGATGGATTATATGAATTTGGATGACAGATCTATTGGGATGTTTTGGGTAGTGTCCTACACCATGGCACAGCCTGCTTGCGAAACTGTAATGACTTGGTTGACTTCTGCTGGGGTTACAGAGCTGCTACCAGGACCAAACCTACAGTCAAACGAGAGATTAATGGTGATGCGGGAAGTTAATCCAGTGCCAATATCATTGTTGTCGGGATTTTCCATAAATTTGTGTCTAAAGCTGGCGTTTCAGATGGAAGATTCTATGTTTTCAGGGCAGGTAATCTTTGTTTCTCTGTTTACAACCCCCCCCCCCCCCCCCCTTTCACCAAAAAAAACCCACAAAACCCACCCACCTCCCCATCACATACATGTAAACACGCATGTTTGTCTAAAATCCTGAGTACCATATGATTACATGAAACTGACCTTTGACCTCTGATCTCCAGTGCTCAAATTTTTGCTTGTCAGATTAAATTGGCAATAGTTTTTCTATTGAATTGCGTTGATAATACTTTTCTTTTAGATGGTCTTAAACTAGTTCCACAAAGTGGGGGCGGGGCGGGGCGGGGGCGAAAGCCGAGACGGGAGCAAAGGAGCGTAAGCACTTGGAAGAATCCTAGGTTGGGAGCGGCTTGAAGAAATAAATGCGTAAAGAATATTACCATTTGTTTAGTATATCTTCAACTTAATTCTGTGTACACACTTTTTTCATCTAAAGTACATAAGCAACAGTGAATTTTTACTTTGTAATCGTCACATGAAGTGGCTATCAGCTACTTGCCTTCAAAAATAGCAAAAGTAGAAGTAGTTTTGCTGCTGCTGCTGTTCACTTCTCGAGGCGCGCACACACACACGACGAGAGAGAGGGCTCTCTTACTTGTCCAGCTGACGAGATCGAGTTCCCATGTTGTCCCCATTAAGCTCCTAACTTGGGATTGCAAAGCGAGATCCGAGAGAGAAGCGCCACCATATGAGGCATTTCCTGCTACTAAGGTCTTAAAGCTTGTGTGGTAGTTGTATATTTATGTAAGTGTTAGATGTTTGATGGGGTCTAGGTATAGCTTTTCTCCAATTACATTTGATTGTTTCTTCCATGTTTAGCTGATTGAATACTATGAGTATATCATTTGCTGAAGAGAAGTGGCTTTCCTGTTTATATGCTACCAAACAAAGTGTCTAATATACCAAAAATTTAACCACAAAGTATTCAGATTCTCTTATATTTTTATGGATTGCTAAAAGAGAGCCCAAACTCTGGTTTGTGAAGAAATGGGTTCTGTGCAAGTTGTGCTAAATGCACGAAATTTCTTTGATATAGGCGACTCTACTACTTTCCTCTAGAGTTCCGCCCATGCTCATTTCCCTTTAGCGTGTAAGTATATTCAATATTCTAATCAACGACATAGTGGTTGCCATTATTTCTAGACCTCCTCCCATGCTGAAGGCTCTCTAGAAATATTGGCAATAGATGTTTGGGATGATCACAAATGATCCCCTCTTGTGTATTTCAGGTTGCGGGTTGACCCTCTTGGTACTAATTTCGACAATTGACCACCGTATTATACTAATTTGGTTAAGTTGAGGAAAATTGGCCCTTTTTGTAAAATTAATTCGTGAAATGGCCAGGAAAAAACTCAAATGCCCCTACATTTTATCAATCCTTATCTTTCTCTTCCTCAATTCTTCATCACCAACTCAAGCATCACCATTCCCCCCCGCTCCACCCACCCCCAGCCACCCACCACCACCCTATCCACAACCATATTCAAACTGTCACCACAAAACCCATCAGTACCACCACCACGACCATCATCATCCCCAACCTCTACATCACCATATCTACTGCCGCCATCACCGTACACCAAACCAAGACCACCATACCCACAAAAACCAAACTTAACACTGTCCTCAACAACCACCACCACACCCACAGATTTGTAATCAGCCACCAAACCCATCACTGCACGCTGCCACCAGAACCAATCACTGTGCCGCTACCAGAACCAGTCACTATGTTGTTTTTCAAAACCTTTCACATGCCACCCAGATGTTGATCAAACCAAAGTCCAGATCGGTGGGGTAGGGTTTGGGGGGGAGGGGTGGCGTGGGTCGATAATGGATTGGGGGCGTCGGTGGCTAATGGCAGCCGCCGTAGGGGGGGGGGGGAGAGAGGGGACTGTGATGATGGCGGTTAGGGTTTGTTCTGTCTTTTATGTACAAAAACTTTGATATTTTGGCATTTTAGTGAATAGTCGGGTGATTTTGGAGTTTCGCATTCAAATTTAATCGGATCGAATTATTGATAGATGAGGGGCGCCAATTACCAAAAATGAATACCCAAGGTGTTGAACCCCAAAACCTGAAATAGACGAAGGTGGTCATTTGTGATTTCCCCTTGATGTTTAGTTTAAAATGAATATTTGACATTGTTATAACTTGACAAGAAATGAGCAACAGACGCCGTACGTATATGAGATAGATGGTTGACAATAACCTATCGTTCCACTAGGGATACCTGTGTAGTTTGGCTATTTGCTGTTTTGTAAATCACTTGTGTACACAGGTTGACCTCCCTTGGTACCTTATTGTTGATGGAAATAACACATTATAGAATTTGATCGAGTGTTTGGTACCAAAGAAAAGGAATTTATTTGAGTACTGTAAGCTCTTTTGGTGCATATGCAAAGCAATTAAAATCTCCGTACTCAACGAATGGAGCATCTCTCTCCCCCCTCCCCCTCTCTCCTCCCTCCTCCTTCCCCTATTGCAATTGTAGCACTACTGAAAATTTCTCTTTCTTCTCTACCTTGGATAAATTGTATCCTTCTCTCCGGTAGATCTAGATTGATTACATGGCGAATAAAGGTCATACTCATCTTTAAATGGTACTATAAATTTATTTCCTTCTTGATTGGGGAAGAGACGTGACGGTGATGGTGGTGGTTAGGGTTTGTTGTGTCTTTTATGTACAAAAACTTTGATATTTTGGCATTTTAGTGAATAGACGGGTAATTTTGGCGTTTCGCATTCAAATTTAATCGGATCAAATTATTGATAGATGAGGGGTGCCAATTGTCAAAATGAATACCCAAGGTGTTGAACCCCAAAACCGGAAATAGACGAGGGTGGTCATTTGTGATTTCCCCTTGATGTTTAGTTTAAAATGAATATTTGACGTTGTTATAACTTGACAAGAAATTAGCATCAGACGTCATACGTATATCAGATAGATGGTTGACAGTAACCTATCGTTCCACTGGGGATACGTGGGTAGTTTGGTTATTTGCTGTTTTGTAAATAACTTGTGTTCACAGGTTGACCTCCCTTGGTACCTTATTGTTGATGGAAATAACACATTATAGAATTTGATGGAGTGTTTGGTGCCAAAGAAAAGGATTTTATTTGAGTACTGTAAGCTCTTTTGGTGCATATGCAAAGCAATTAAAATCTCCATCCTCAACGAATGGAGCATCTCTCTCTCTCTCCCTCCCCTCCCCATCCCTCCCCCCTCCTTCCTTCCCCCCTCCTTCCCTTATTGCAATTGTAGCACTACTGAAAATTTCTCTTTCTTTTCTACCTTGGATAAATTTTATCCTTCTCTCCAGTAGCTCTAGATTGATTACATGGCGAATGAAGGTCATACTCATGTTTAAATGGTACTATGGATTTATTTCCTTCTTGATAGGAGAAGAGAGGGGGAAGGGTGGGGTGGGTGCAAGTACTAGTGAGATAGACTTTGGTTTAGCACTTGTATGCTCTTCGGGCGGGTTAGGCTTTCTTTCCCAATTCTTTTGGCATGGGTATACTCGTTTCTTAAGGGCTTCTACGAGTATTGTACATTTTGTGGGTTCACGATATCCTTGTTTCTTGTATAGGTAATACTTCTTTAGGTAACAAATGAGTACTGACAGCTGAATAAAGATGTCCAATCTTCGAGCTGTTCCCTCTATTCTTTCTTAAGTTTTCCCTGTTATAATTTATTAATTTCAAACATAAATCTATGAATTGAAGTTGTTCCAATAACCATTGCTCAGTTGTAAAGTCAAAGTGTTGCCTTCATTGTTGATGGGAATCAAAGGGAATAGGACGTTAATAGGTCCTTTGTTTTGTTTAGTAATTTAGGGTTTTTCTGATATTTTTAATTACTATCTTATTTGCTCATCATTCCCCGTATCGTAATTTTCCCCTTAATTTGCCTAATTCTTCTCCCTTTCCCCATTTTCCCCCATTCTCTCTCCCTCCTCTCTCCTTTACACATAAATTTACATAATTCAGCATATATCTATGTCTATTCTTTGTTTAAAAGCACTTAAGAGTATGCTGTTAAAACAACCCCCCCCCCCCCCACCCACCCCCCAAGTATCCTCTCTATGCTTTTTCAATGTAAGGGTGTTTTTCTATTTTGTCTTTTGAACTGGGAAGCACCGACACCTCATATGGGCCAAGGTATCGTGTCCGACACCTTGACACTTCACCGACACTGACGAGAACGTGTCGGATACCTCTCAGAGGAAAGGGAGAAGAATTGGGCACCTCTAAAGGTGTCCATTTCTTCTAAATTTTCGGAGACCGTGTTAGACGCTTTCGAAAAATTCTCGACAGATAGGGGGCCAAAAAAGCGTGTGATAATATTGGGCTTGCCTGAAAATGGGGAAGATTTAAGATTAGGGAGTGAGTCTAGGCAAAAGTTAGGAATTGCTGGAAATGGAGACAATTGGAAATGAATATTTATCAAGCGGACTTGCTGAAAGGAAGAAAGAGAAATGTAAAATGCATTTGATTGGTTAAATTCCAAATGACAAATGATAGACATGCCAAGTAGGAAAGCGGACATTAACATTCTCTCAGCTCGGACTCTTTATATATGATTGGATTGATTTTTCCAGCATTGCTTCTTTTTTCTCCCCATCGATTGGGTAAAGGTTCTGTTTCTCTCCCTTCCGATTTCGAGAATCTGATATGTCCTTTTAGCTTTCCCCTTCTCCTCTACCTTTTTTCTGTTCTAGCTTAATTCCTACTAGTACTGCATAAATTGACTGATTAATTCCGCGTACCACTCCCATGAACACTAAATGGGAGTTTCGGTCGATCGTTATGTTATGTCATGTTAATACATCTTCACTCTGAAAGCTAGATATTAGTTTCCTCTTTTCGATCATTGAATCTGCATGTGCAGCTGTCCAATTTGTTTTTGTTTTAAACTAATGAGAGTCCATCTGAAGAATGCTACATATAAAAAGTCATTTAACTTGACTTCAATGCTTTGGTGCAGGTTGTTCCAAACATTGCGATGGTTGAAACGTATGCTAGATTGCTGCTCATTGCACCTCATTCCTTGTTTCGTTCGCACTTGAGTGTAATTTCTCTTCTTTTTGATGAAACTGTAGGCATGTATGCTTTTTCTTGCGAGTTACTGTTTTATTAGGTAATCTGTGGAGGAACTATCATGCTTTCTTTCCATTTGCTGGATATTGATTCCCCTTTTATTAGATAATATATGCTTGCATCATAAACTAATTTCTAGGCCTTGATAGTGAATGTATATATTATGCTCACCTTGGCTTTTCTATGAGGTGAATTTGTAAGAATTCTTTAGAGGTTTCTTCTCTGGCATAAAACAGATGAATAGCTGAAAGATTGCATGATGCTGTGGCATCACGTGTTGGGGAATGGCCCCCCTGTGGAACCTAGAACATTGCCTCTCTGCAACATTCCCTGTTCGGAACCTAAAATGAAGTTGTTGGGCTCCACTTTGATGAAGTCATATTGATATCTGGTTGGCGTAGTGCCTTATAACTTCGAGCTGGGTTCGACTACTGAACTTCTTTTACTTAATGTTGCTGGAGACTATGTTACATAGACTCGGTACGAGTGTCCGGATCGGATACGTGTCCAAGTGTCTGACTCGTCTAATTTTGAAAACGCAAGACACGGGGACACGGCAAAATTTTCATATTTGTTATTGCTTTTTAGTTATTTCTAAGGCAAAAAAGTGTCTGATATGATGCATTTGATTTTAATTGACAACTTGTCTCGTCTCAAAGCAATAACTAATTAAACAAAAGACTCTAAGATAGTATCATAAGGACATATCTTATGAGATGTGTCGGACACATATCCCATACCCATGTCCAAGTGTCGAGTGTCCGACACGGGTACTTCACACAAACCGAAGAGTCCATGTAACATAGGCTGGAGATAGTACTGTACTTTGGTCATGGATGTCCTTATGTCCTCGATGAGCTTGGTTCCAGGGTTAGGCTTGTGGTTATAAGTAAGTAAAATCCATGAGAGACTAATTCAACTTAGATTGAGAGATGTTACTGCTGATCTCTTTTTTACTGCGCCGTACTATATGCTTTTTGTCTTGTACAGTGTCCACCCTGAGAAGCAATATGGGATTAAATGAAATACTAATACTTTTTGAGGTGCACAATTAAGAAGCTGAGGATACATCGAGTATATATCAAAATTTCTGATAGTAGAGTACTGTATAACCCACATCATCGAGCCCCAGTTTAGGGTTATATTATTTTCTAGAGTTAACTGAACTTCAGTAAGTGCAAGAAGAACCTCGATGCAGCCTCCCGGAAGATGAAAAACATCAAAAGTTAGTTCTAGCTTCTTCTTACTCTATGTCCTTTCAAGCCTTCAGGATAATACAAAGATAGAGAGAGAACAATATATTATGAAACTTCTAGAAGTGGGCCAAGCAGTTCATCGTAAATTTAAAAGGTCTCTCCGTGTATAGCATATCGAGAATACAATTATTTACAGATAAAGCCTATTCATGATTTTGTATAATTTAAGGCAACTAGAATTTTTAAAATTTATTGACGATAATTTGGGTTTGATGAGCTAAGCTAGGAATATCCTCTTTATTGGCAATGTAGTTTTTCGACTAAATCCCCTATTCTAGACATCATGAACTAGCATTTCTTTGTTGTTAGTTTTGTTCTATGGTTTTAAACTAAGTAGGTCGGTTTTTTGTCCATGTGATTAAATTTATTTTACTGCTTTGGTTCTTTTCTTCTGCATGAAAATTTTTCCGTGTTTCCTTTTTTTTTCATGTTTATTTCTCCAATAGTAACCACGTGTTACTTTGTCTGCACTGCGAACTTTGCAGCATCTGACACAGAGGAACCCGTCCACCTTAAGTAAGCCCGGAGCATCTCTTTTGGTGCTTGAAATTCTGAATTATCGTTTGCTTTCCCTCTACAGGTAATTGAGCCACGTTGGGTTGGTAAATTATTCTTATTTTGATTAATAATTAGTCTTTAATTTCTTGGAAAAGCAGAAGAATGAGAAATTTTTCCACGAATGTAGCATGACTAGGTGTTCTTTTAATGTTTATGTTCCCTCTTTTAGGTACCAAGGGAAGAGCAAAAATCTAATGTACGACGTGACTAAAATAATTGCTACATTAAAAGGAAAACGTGGAGATCATCGCATCTTTAGGCTGGCAGAAAACTTATGCATGAATCTTATCTTGTCATTGAGAGACTTTTTTATTGTGAAGAAGGAAGGAAAGGTGGGTATGCCTAGTCTCCAACTGCAATTATTTTGTGTTTCTGCTGTTAGTTAAACTTTCAAGCACATATCTTGTGCAGGGTCCCACTGAATTCACTGAAACTTTGAATCGGATAACCATAGTTACTCTTGCCATTATAATTAAGACGCGTGGAATTGCTGAGGCTGAGCATCTGCTCTATCTTCAGACGATGTTGGAACAGATTTTGGCCACTAGTCAGCATACATGGTCAGAAAAGACTCTCTTTTACTTCCCTTCTATCTTACGTGATGCCTTGACTGGGAGGATGGACAAGAGAGGTCTATCAATTCAAGCATGGCAGCAGGTCATTTTTCACTGTACTGCACTCTTAATGGTTTCAGATTTCTAATCTTCATTTGGTCTGTTGTTGATTGGTTAGAACCTTTATTTTTTCAGGCTGTCTTCTTCATAATGTCATCTTTATCTTCTTCTTCTGTCTGTTTATGTCTTCCAACTTTCATGTTTATACATTTGAGTACTATTTTGCTATACTAAGCTTGGGTTAATTGCAAAAACTCGGTTTGGGCCAGTTGCAAGAGGTCCCTTGTCGTTTCTATTCTCTTAATTGACACATTGTGGTATCATCTAAGTTGCAACTGTTAAATTTTCTGTTAAAAGCCGTCAAAAATAACTGGTTGGAATTGAGTGACTGCGGTGGTGGCATTGCCGGAAACCTTCGACACCATAAACATTACTAAAAATTCATATATCAATTTACGAAATGTGTTACAGGATTCAGTAGCTCAACAAAACTCTGTTTGTCTTTCCCAATATTTAGACAAAGATAGACAGCCATGAATAACACAACTGACAAGTCAAATAGAACCTCCAGTATAGTTCCAAGCCTTCTCATATCATTGTCACCTAGAATTCATTAATGTTGCTCCAGTTCACACCGATGCGAGTTAAGGAGGATATTTTAGTCTTCTCATTACAAATTTTCACTGTTGTAACTCGGATGCTGTGGCTTTTTTAACTTGCTGTCATCTTAAGGGCCAATTGAAAAAAAATTAAAATTGCGGGTCTTTCTGCAACTGGCCAAACAGCAAGGGGCTTCTTTGTGAGTAGTTCAATAATCTAAGATGGCACCAGTAATTTATAGGAGGGAGAGATGCTGAAATTTCTATGTTGTATTCAAATGGGAGGAGAATCAGGAAATAAAGCTGTACATCTTGGTTGGTTAGTTTAAAGGGTGTTTGGGATTGATTACGGATGGGGAAGGAGTAATCCTTAGATGATTAGGAATAATGACTGAAACTCATTGCCACCTACCTGTAGCTAGGAGAGTTTACAATGGCCTCTAAGTTGGGAGGAAGCTGTTCTTTTGTGTTGCTGTTGTCTACATTATAGTATTATTTATCCAGGCATCTCTTTCTATCAACACTTCCGTGCTTACAATTAGCTCTTCTCCCACTACCATTCCAAATAAATAATATTGTCACTATAATGTTGGGGTCTAATCATCTAACCTCCAAGACTTAAGGGTACGGAATTTTTAACTATACTATTAATTACCATATACTAGGGCCAAGGAATAACATCAAAAACTCTAAATCATGTGCGACAGCAATATATTTGTAGTTTGAAATTTCGCATATCTTTTTGCCTGAGAGTTCACTTGATCTGAAAATATTTTATGCTTGGCAGGCAGAAACAACCGTGATTCATCAATGCACCCAGCTTCTTTCACCATCAGCTGATCCTACTTATGTCATGACTTATCTCAGTCATAGTTTTTTTCAACATCGGCAATATCTTTGTGCTGGAGCATGGATACTGATGCATGGACACCCAGAGAACATCAACAGCGCAATCCTTGTAAAAACTTCATAGCTTTTTCTGAAATTTGCTTCCTGGAAGTATCGCATGTAGGTAATGAATATTGCTCTAATGTTTCCCTTGTGCGAGGAATGCAGGGACGTGTGTTAAGAGAATTTTCCCCTGAAGAAGTGACAGCAAATATTTATACAATGGTGGATGTATTCCTTCATCATATTCTTTTGGAGGTGCAACATGGACATTTGTTGCAGGTTCTGCACCGCCTCTTTGTTACTGATCTTAATTCCTCAAGTTCATATGGATCCTTGCCTGTTCTTTATGGTATGCTCATGTTTCCCCTTTTTTCACTAGGACCTTCTATTAAAAGCTTGCGCAAACCTTGCATTCTTTGTTTGGACTCATGAGCTGCTGCCTTTAGACATTTTGCTGCTGGCACTAATTGACCGTGACGATGACCCTCATGCTTTGCGCATTGTGGTATGTGTGTACGAGATTCTCACTTTTTTTCATCGCTATATTGAATTCTGTTAGTATGATATACTGAATGATGAGCACATTTTTCTTTGTAAATTTTACTTCATTTTACTTCCACTTGTGGATTTTATGATCAACCATGTTGCTATCTTTTCTCATTTTCTTCTGTAGTACATATTGGTTGGAATGAAGGTAGAGACCTTGAAAAGTTTTATGATCTGATAGCCACAAGAAAGAAGCTAGGCGAAGTGGCTCTAATACACAAAAAATGTTCTAGCGCATATATTTGATATAGGACATTTTGCAGTTTAGATTAGCCTCAGTAGTTCAATTGCTTCCTATGGGTGAAGCAATTCCAAAAAGGCCACAAATTGAGGATTGACAATAGTTTGGATAGTTGTACATAAAAACTGAGAGAGCTGTTCAGTGGCTGAGAGGATGGGAGGTTTCTACTTGTTGGGGTAGATTATTTCTTCCTAGAAAAGAGGGTGGCCTTTTTCTGGAGAAAATTGTTGCCAACAATAGACTTTGTGATTCTAGGGCCTGTTAAAAGTGCACGTCTGAAGTGTCTGTCCCACATCGGATGTGTGGAGGCATACATACGGCTGTGCAGACCTATTGGCTTAAGCTTTTAGGTCAGATTGGGCTCTACATGATTGCGACCCTTCCTGGTGGCACTTGGCTACATCATCTTCCTAATTCCGTCTAGTGGTAGTTGTTAGGGAACTTTTTTCTTTTGACAATCGAGGCATTGGACACATCGCATTGGGAGATATTTTGGCTGGTTAGAACTAAGATAAGGCAGGTTTGTGCGCGTTTCTAGAGCATTAAGATTACAGCTGTTCTGCAGTCAGAGTAAGCGCTCCTCAATATTGTGAACCTGAGCATGGAAAGTCAACCTGTCTATTGCCATATTCGCTTTCTCGTAAATATGAAAAATATGCACGGAATGGGTAGCCGTCTGCAGAGTTACCTTCGATATTTCCATTTCAGTATGGAAAGTCCAGCTGTGTTCCTCGGTCTTAAAGACACCTGTGTTAAGATCCGCATAACCTAATTTCTATTAAAAATGCGGTTAGCTGTCAACTTCTCCTAAACCAGATGAGGTCCAGTTTCTGAGATTTTAATAGTCCTTGTGGCAGTCTTTGCCTCTTCAATGTGAATCTCAAGTTCTGCATTCTGCTCTATCATATTGATCTTTGACTTCTCTCTTATTGCTTTAATCACGTCAGTAATGATGTTATTTTTAAGACTACAGACATTTTACACCTTTTCTTGAAAGATTGGAATCTTTTATTGAAGCTGATGGTGCTTGTTTTTAAGACTACAAGCATTTTTAAGATTACAGTCACATTTTTTAACTTTTCTTAAAAGATTGGAATCTTTTATTGAAGCTGATAGTGTTAGTTTGTAGTTTGATTACTCCTAGGCACATTTTAACATGTTGCTCTGTGTATTTGTGTGTGTGCTAGTCTGTTATATCTTATACTCTGTTGCTTGGAACTATTAATTCACATGGCTTTCTTTACCTCAAATGAACTTCTACTAGAACAATCTTCTGACATTAATCTTTCTCAGGGATTAGAAATAATCGATAGCATTGTAAGCTTATGTATATCAAATTGTTGATTGTGCACTTTGTTTTCTTTAGAAATAATACACCAAAGTCGTTTTGCAGATTAATCTACTTGAGAGACAGGAGCTTCAACAGAGAATAAATTTTTACCTCACTAATCGTGGCCGCCCTGAGCATTGGCTTTTCTCCGGGACTTTCAAGCGTGTTGAACTGCAGAAGGCTCTAGGAACTCATTTGTCTTGGAAGGAGAGGCATGTCTGACAAACATTCACATAACTGATATGTATCCTAGGATCAAAGTTATGCAATTAAGTCAAAAAAGAACGAATAAGACCGAAATCAAGATTGTGTGTCTAATTGGCTTGCTGAAACTTTGGTGAATTGATGCTCTGAGGTTTATTTATTTATTTATTTTTTTGTGAATTCTGCAAAATACATTGATAAGTCAAGTGGACACAGCATTTTAAACATCTAGCAATGTCCAACTCTGGTACGTGTTTAATAACGTCCGGTAGTATATCCATTATTACTGAGCTTAACTTTCTCAAGGTAATGAAATGTCTCGATGACACTATTTACAAGTTTTAATACAAGACCACTTGCCTGTTGTCTCCCTGTTCGGGCAAGTCCTCAAGTTGCATTTCAAGTTTCCCTACTAGGATGTCTTCTCACTTTTAGTGCATTTCTACCCTTTAAAGTTATACGTCCTTAAATCTTCAAAATTGTGAGATTTCAAATGCTCCGAGAGGTGTTCTTGAGATATCTAAATCTATTAGCTGTTGCCGACAATCTCATTGAAGCATGTTACTACTTTGTAATTTTTACAGGATCATTTTCTTAAAATGTTTCAAAAGCTACAAAAATTGCTCATACTTTCCAGTATTGTTTTTGTTTGTTGGACGACATCAGCATTTTTTTGAGCATTGCTAGTTGTATCTTTTGGTTTTACCTGATGAACATGTACAGAGCTTTAAATCCGATTTGGGACAGTGTCTTTTGGTCTTTTAACTGGGTCATGAGACTTATTATGGTCTCGTTGGTGCCACCACTTGTCTTATGACACAACTCAACTAGCTTAGGAGAGACGGGCTTGTTTCCGAGAAAGTAGGCGTGGTAATTGATGTGACCCTTTGGAGCAAGATGTGATGAGTATCTCACTGTGTTTCTTTGTTTTTCTATAGACACGTTATTCATTGATTGTCCCTTCAATGCATGTGTTATCCTTGTCTTAGTTATTCTGTCATTAGTCGATGTAACCTGATGCTGGTATGTTTTTTGGCTTTTTTTTTTTGGTACTGATCTTAGTTCTCATAGCTCAGTTCTACATAGTTTAGAAGAATGGGATTTCACACTCTCTGTTATGATGGTCATTATATACCTTGCAGGTATCCAACATTCTTTGATGACATTGCCACACGTCTACTTCCAGTCATCCCCTTGATCATCTATAGGCTTATTGAAAATGATGCAGCAGATGCCGCTGACAGAGTTCTGCAGTTGTATTCTACGTTTCTGCATTACCATCCTTTGAATTTTACGTTCGTGCGTGATATTCTTGCGTATTTCTATGGCCATCTTCCAGGAAAGCTCATCCTCCGAATTCTGAATGTATTAGATGTCAAAAAGGTAATGATGCTTCTTCTATCCCGTCCTCCCTTTCATCTTTTGGTTTGAGTATCTTCATTATATGTCGTTTATTTTGTTTCAGATCCCATTTTCCGAGTCATTCCCTCAACATATCAATTCGTCAAGTGCTGCCATGTGTCCACCATTGGACTACTTTGCAACTCTCTTACTGGGTCTTGTCAATAACGTTATCCCTCCTCTAAATAATTCAAAATGTGGAACAATGGGAGATGCTTCAAATAATATAATGCGTGCTCCACAGAACAAGAGTCCAACATCTCAATCTGGACCAACAAATGCTTCAGAAGGTCAGAAAGCATTCTATCAGATCCAAGATCCTGGCACACATACTCAACTTATTCTTGAAACAGCAATTATCGAAATATTATCTCTTCCTGTGTCTGCATCCCAAATTGTGTCATCGCTTGTTCAAATTGTGGTCCATATACAACCGACTCTGATTCAATCAAGCCACGATCTACATGCAGCTCCTAGTAGTGTCGGGCAAGGTTCTGTCTTGCCAACTTCCCCCTCGGGAGGAAGTACTGATTCCTTGAGTGCAAGCAGATCAGCTCCTTCAGTTTCAGGAATAAACCCCTCTAACTTTGTCTCCCGGAGTGGTTATACATGTCAGCAGTTGTCTTGCTTGCTGATCCAAGCTTGTGGTCTCCTACTGGCACAGCTTCCTCCAGAGTTTCACGTACAACTTTATATTGAGGCATCACGCGTAATAAAAGAGAGTTGGTGGCTTACTGATGGGAAACGGTCACTGGGTGAGCTAGACTCAGCTGTTGGTTATGCATTATTAGATCCAACATGGGCTGCCCAAGATAATACTTCTACAGCAATTGGTATGTATCTACAATTGAGTAGTTATTGTTTTTATTGGTTTCCAATGTTTACTATCTGCCCTGTTCATAATACTTTTCACCACCATCAATACCATGTGCCATTTTCAGTTCTGCGTAGGTGATAATTCTGGCTCTACCTTTTTCATTCTTGGTATTTCTGAATGAATTAATAAAAAAACTGATACCTAAGCTTTCAACAAAAATTAGCATAATCAGGAGGTTGTCTTCTGGTGCTTCTCAAACTGGTTAGACCATCTTTGCCATGAAAACTGTCAAATTGACATATGAACTATTTCTTGCGCTGGGATATACATCTGGATCAAGCTCTCATCCTTTCACGCAATTGTTGTGTTGCTAGGTAATATTGTGGCCTTGCTTCATTCTTTCTTCAGCAACCTTCCACAGGAATGGCTAGAGGGAACACATCTTATAATTAAGCATCTCAGACCAGTGACATCGGTCGCAGTGTTGAGAATAGCATTTCGAATTATGGGTCCATTGCTTCCACGATTGGCTAATGCACACGCATTGTTCAATAAGGTAAATGAAAGATTCTACTGGAACCTAAATTTCCAATTGCTTCTACGTACTTAGTCATTATGTTATATTTTCTGATGTGAAACATAATGACAAAATAAAAAAGAAAAACTGAAGAGCAAGAGCTCTTGGCTATTCTTACTATTTAGTAATTGAAATGTCAAGCTAGCTTTATGGATTTCGCAAGTACTTGTAGCCTTCCTGCCATTACCAGCTTTATGGATTTCGTATATACTTCTGGCCTTACTGCTATTACCTATTACTTAATGTTAAGATTACTACTCAGCATCCAAGCCTTTTGCCCCCAGCCAGTAGGGGTTGGCCGCATTTCCAATCTCCAACACCCCCCCCCCAAAAAAAAAAAAAAAAACCCCCGACTCATCAAAGCATATGTTTTCTAAAAGTCCTACAATTAAGTCTTTTCTCGCTATTACTACAATTAGTACTAACAAACTGAAATACGAGGTACCACAATAACATGGATAGACAAAAGGACCCTAAACCCCCTTAGTAATAAGATCATAAAGTATTGACTGTGGAGGAATTATCCAGCCCAAAAGCTTTCCCTTTTGTTATCTTCGAGCACCAAGTCTTCAAGTGCATTAGATCACCATTTTTTTTCCTTTAGAACAACTACCTAAAACGTCCCTAAACTATAAGCGTTCGCTAATATCGTCCCTAAACTCACATCTTAGCAAAATTCGGTTTTCACCTAGGCAACTGCTCCCACCAGGTCCCTTCACTAGCCGGTGTTAATAAATGGCCCTTGGATGCCCCAAATTGAGGGGCAAAATGGGTAAATCATCCCTCATCATCAGCCCATTTCATTTTCTTCTACCCTTGCCTTCACCAATTCCGGCACTGACCACCAGCTATGGCATACTTCCTACCACCTCTGACACCACTTTGTACCACCATATCATCATCACCACCACCACCATCACCATCAAGCCTACTGCAGTGGATCAAATCTACCATCAAGCCCACCATCTCATTCATCTACCTGCAGCAACCCAATCTTGGGCCTTCTTGTCAACAAGAATGGCGTTCGATTATGTCGATAGGGTGGGGCTGTTTGATGATGGCGTGTGTTGCTTTTGGAGTTAGGTGGGGCTGTTGGTTGTGGTGGTCAGGAAGGGCATTGGCTGGGGCGGTTGGTGGTGGTTGTGGCTAGGGCTGTTGTCTGTGGTGGTGGGCTGGGCGTAGGCTGTTGTGGTGGTGGTTTCGAGAGGGTGTTGTCTGTTTATGATGGTGGTTGCCATGGCGGTGGTTTGATGGTGTGGTGGTGGTGTTGTTAATGGTGGTGGGTGGGTGGCTGTGTTCGGGGTGTGGTGGTGGGGAACAGGGGTTGTGGTTGTGGGTTTGATGGGGTGGTTCCCATGGTGGTGGTGGTATTAATGGGTAGTGGGGGGTGGCAAGTGGGCTGGCTGTGGTTGTGGGGAAAAATGGTTCTGGGTTTGATGGAGTGGTTGCCATGGTGGTGGTTTAATGGTGTGGTGGTGTTAATGGGTGGTGGGTGGGTAGGCGATGGGCTGGCTATGGTGGTGGGGAACGGTGGTTGTGGTTACCGTTGGGTGGTTGCCGTGGTGGTGATTTATTGCTGTGGTGGGGGTTTTATTAATGGGTTGCTGGCCGTGGTGGTGGGTTCGATGGGCTGATTTGCCTGTTTTGCCCCCGTTTTAGGGCATTTGGCGACCATTTTCCTAACACTAGCTAACAAAGGGACCTGGTGGACACTTCTGATAGTTTGGGGATGAATTTGACTAAAATGATAGTTTAGGGATGCTGCTGGCGCACGGCTTGTAGTTTGGGGACCTTTTTGGTAGTTGCTTCTTTTTCTTTTCGTAAACTTTCTTTTCCCTATCTAGCCATTTGACCATATTGTTCTTTGACTTCCACTATTTATTTTGGCAAATAAGATTTCAACCTGTCGACCTATTGCCCTTCACGAAATCTTCAGCGAACATAACAACTGCAGCGAATTAATTTGCCTCCAGAATGTTAGCCAAAAATGTGGTCATAATGCCTGTACGATAGCAGATTCTGTGCTAGATCAAAGAACAACCAAGTCATTTTAAATGTAGTGACTCTTTAACATGGGTGCCTAATTACCATGTATTGTGTACCAAGACTCAATACTATCTCCTTAGCTTTGTTTGTTCGAATGAAATGTGGTTCATACATGCTTTTGATAGCAATGTGGGGGAGGGAACACTCCAGATTTCAAAATATTTTCAATCGGATCCTTGATCTAACGTGTGGGGAATAAGCACTACAGAATAGAAATATCCTAGTTTCAACATGCTAATAATCTTTCCAACTGTCTTCCAGAGTCTCTCACTGCTTCTGAATATAATGGTGGATGTATTTGGCAAGAACGCACAACCATCAACTCCAGTTGAAGCATCAGAAATCGCAGATCTCATCGACTTTCTGTAAGCTTATATTTCTCCTTAAACTGAACCTGTCGAATGAGTTTTTTGTTTGAATTTACGCCACTAACAACCCTTTTTCCTCCTCAGCCATCATGTTGTGCACTATGAAGGGCAGGGAGGGCCTGTGCAAGCAACGAGCAGACCGAGACCAGAAGTTTTGGCTCTTTGCGGAAGAGCTTTGGAAAATTTACGGCCTGATGTGCAGCATCTTCTCTCTCACTTGAAAACTGATTTAAATTCTTCTATCTATGCTGCTACTCACCCCAAACTGGTTCCGAATCCTTCATAACACTTGGGTCTGTCATTTACTCCTTTTGAAGCTGCTTAAGAGATGGCACTAAACCAAGTCAATGGTGTTACTTATAAGAAAAAGCAGGCTTTTCTAGGTATGTTTTCTACAAACTGAAGCATGACGCTTCTGCAGTTCTTCCTCCAAAACCCAAAAATGTAAACTCTAGTACTGAAGCAAGAAGACCCGATTTTCTGAGCATCTCTCTTTGAAGATGCAGTTTTGGTAGAGATCTAGCTTTTAAGTCATTAGATAGAGCAGTAACACTAGCTGCACCAATAAGGGGGAATTATTTATTTATGCTTTTGTCCAGGCCTTACCAAATATTGCCAGCCGGGCGAGCGATTTTGTTTTGTCAGGCACCAAATCAATGGACATATGTTAGCTGCACCCTGTAAAAATATGGTTATGGACTTAATTTGATATGAATCGTGGTAGACGTGGATATAAAATTTTGAGCAGGTAAAAAATATGAGCTAAGCATTGACAAATATTTTTAAAAGTCTATCCAACCCGTGGCAGACGGAGTCTGTCCAACTTATATACAATATGAATTATGTATATGAATTTTACGTATGCAATTCTTTTTTTCTTTAGTCTTTAAAGTCCTTTAATCATATGAATTTATAGACTTTCGAAAACTTTTTTTTCTCCATTTTTCTTACTATAGGATTGGACTTCATAATTGATATACTTTAAAGTGAACTGAAAAATAATACAAGGCTGGATGGTAATCAACTTGCTTAAAAATTAAGTAAATTAAAACTAACTTATAATTATATACAACACGTGAACAGCCTGTGTTTTCGGCCTGATTCTACCAAGATTTATATTGGCTGGGCATTGACAAATATTATTTAACCCGTAAATGAATTGGGCTGGACTGGACATAATCACGAGTTTTTGAGAGTTAGTTGGGCAAGGTCTAGCCCTTGGGTCCCATCCAGCCAGCTAAAGTTGCAGCTCATAATGACAGGAACCAAAAGTTAGTGATCGAAGTTAAGTTAGCTTGTAATTTGATGGCCATTGTTGTAGTTCTCTCCGGAAAAGTTAGTGATCAAAGTTAAGTTAGCTTGTAATTTGATGGCCATTGTTGTAGTTCTCTCTGGAAAATACCATTACCAAAAGACCGCGGAGAATATTGCATGTGCTAAATAATAGCCCGAACTTGCTTCCTCCATGCCCTTCTTGGTCTTTAGCAAATAATTTTGCACCTTTAGACACGCCGTAACTGATTTCACTAAAATTGATTATAGCTGTCATTGAAACTTATGTAATCCAAAACCTTTTCTTAAAAATGAATCATTAACAGGTTCTTTATGTGAGTCTCAATCTTTACTTCGAATTCCTGTTTCCTCGTACGAAAAAGCTTGTACTCCAGTTGACTATGGTGTGCCTTATTTGGCCTCCAAACTTCAATCCTTTCCGTGATAACATTGCCAGCCACGTCTAAACATTAAACAATTTATGTGATATTTGACCGGTTTATATCATGAAATTTTGATATGGAAAAGGTTCCCAAGTGTGAAGCTCAGCAAAGTTCTTCTTCATCATCTACGCTTAAAGTTTGAGACACCAGCATTCCAACCTCATAAATAGCTCATAACTAAGTAATGAACGCACGCATCATTCTGTACCGTTCAAGGCATACCTTTGTCACCAAGGCTGCCGCCAAGTCGGCCGAAACTCATTTCATCTACAAAGAAATGTAGAACACATAGATATGGACTTTTAGAGCAAAAGAAAATTACATCTTCACTTGATTTAACTTTGCCATACAAGAAGAAGCTAAAAACAAACTGCAAAGAGCAGGCTCCAAGAGCTAGATGCATGACATCACTTAGACATGAAGATCATGGGGAGGTGTGAGAAAAGGGATGGTTGGAATATTGAAAGGAGGAAACGAGGGAAGTGGGGGAAGGCCGGGAACTCCAGGAATTTGGGGGAATGGAGTTAGAGGAGGAAACTGAGGGATTTGTGGGAGTGGCGGTGCAAATGGGAATCCAGGAATTGCAGGAACAAATGGGATGTTTTGCAAATTCTTCATCTCACCCAAACCCGCCTCTGCCTTCCTTTCTTCAGCAAGTAAGCGTGCATCACCATGAGACACAATATTGCTTGCCGCAGCCATGAAAAACACAAAGCCGACAATCCAATGGAAACCCATTTTTTGGTTACGGAGAGGAAAGTTGATGGCCACTGGCTTCAGTACTCGGGAGGGTTTATATAGCGATAGAAATGCTTTAAAAGTTGGGCCAAAACGCCTAAGAGAGTAAATGAATAGATATGAGTGCCAACTCTGGGCTATTTAATCCACACTTGGGAATGCACAATTACGAGAGTTAATGTGCTAGGTAAGTTTTGTGTCCCAAAGCCCGAAAATTTCAAAAACCAAAAGTTTTGGTATTTGTGCAAATGGCCACTAATTATAGGTGCTTGCATGCATGTGTCCAACGTGTCTTTGCTCATGCATTCAAAAAGTAAGCAGTAATACTTGTGAAAACACGGATCCTCTTCAATGGCTCTTAACCCAGCATGCGAGAGATAATGTGCCTACTTTTTAGTAACAGTTCGAGATTTGGTTACAAACGGCTCTTGTTAAGAGAAATTGAACTTGGCAAATAATATAACGGCATGTCCTGTTCTCAAGCAACGGAACAGTTTTAGAAAGTTTAGTTGTCACCAGATAAAATACATTGCATTTTTTGTGATACATTGCATTTAAACCTCATATTTCTTCTTCAAATATTTTATCTTTAATTTATGAGCGATATCTCGCCTCCTCCTATACTTCCATTAACAGCTTGCACCTTATAAATGCCAATCAAGCATTCCATAACATTTCGCCTCCTGTGTGCTTTTCTTAACCATTATCTGTTGCCGGTGCGTGCGTATTCGACCTTGCTATCCCTTCTGGCGTTAACATCGTCATTGAGAAATGACATGTTCAATCACTGGTGAGGAAGGGGTTGAAGGTAGAGATGTGAATATCAAGTCACACGTGCCGGATAAAACTTAACATGAGGAAATACAAAAGAGAAGTAGTAGTTTTACCGACGGACTTTGAGCGACGGACGACGATGTTCCGTCCTTAATAGTGTCTTTTATCAACGATCTTCGGCTGAGTTATATCACTTCTCTGCCTCCATCGAATGGAAATACGTCCGTCGTCAGAAGTGTCTTTAATCGACGGTCTACTGTTGAGTAATATCCCTTTCCTGCCCCCATCGAGAATTAGAACTGACTAATGCCAAGGCAAAGGGTCAAGAAACTCGACGCGTATCTTCCAAAAAGGTAAAAAGATATCTAAGAATTATTTCCTGAATCTAAAAGATTACTTGGGTTCTCCCAATATGGACTTTTATCGGCAAAAAATTTCCCGAATAATAATCTTTAGTGACAGATTTTTACCGACAGAGCTACAGGAATTCAGTTGCTAATTCGAATCTCTGAATTTTCGCACCTTTTACCCTAGTTTTCTTCTTCTTCTTCTTCTTTTTTTTTGTTGTGGTTTTTGATGGTCCTAATTCCGTTGGTTCCATCGGTAAAAATCAATTTAGTTCAAATTGCTTTAATAACCTATAGCGATGGCCAAAATCTGTCGCTAAACTCATTAAAACATGAAACTCTAATTCCTCTTCTCTTCGTGTCTCTCAGTCTCTCATCTCTCTATTCTCTCTCTCTTCCCCACCCACTGTCCACTCCCCCCACCTCCACCTCGACCACCACTGCCGCACCCCCCACCCGCGCTGCCACAACCGCCGACATCACAGACGGTTGTTTGTTCTCTGCCCCGCCCACACCCATGTCCTAAACTGTTTATGAGATTTTGCTAAGTGCGGTGATGTGTTCTTTGGCGAGAGAGGAACTCTAGTGTTTCTGGCAATAACTACAGTAGGTTTTTGTCCATCCAATCGAGAATCAGTTGGTGCTGTACGTGTAAGGGTTAATTAATCGCAATTGAAACTGACCAATACCTAATCCAAGAAATTCCTTATGGCCGAAGGGAAACCAGTTTAAGCCAACATCTCTGACTTGGCTTTAAGCTTTACTTTGAGTCTAACTGGAGGTCTAGATAAGAAGCTACCTTGGGGGGTTTCTTTGGAGTAATCAATGAGTCATTTTCTACATATATATGTAACACTAGGGCCAAATTATACCTACGAGTAGTGAGATAAGGTAATCTCTTATATCACAACTTTTTACTTTATTTATAGGGGAAAGTAAGGAATGACCCCCTCTACTTTACACGTTGTGCGTTTTGCCCCCCTCCACTTCAAACTTAAGCACTAAACCCCCCCTACAGTTTAAGAAAATGGGCACAGTTAACGGACCGTAACAGTTCTTTGTCAAATGTCTTTTTTATCCTTCCCATATAACCCTTAATTTTTTTCGAGAAGCCTGCCCAGAACCCGTGCGACTCTCTGCCTTCTCCCGTTTCATCTTCTCTCTCAAAATCATAGGCGTCTGTTCATCTCCCTTCTGGCATCTGTTCATCTCCTACCCCTTACGCGTGCCGATCTCCTGAACGAAGAGAGGAGGACCTGGAAATCATCACGAACGAAGAGAGGAGGACTTGGAAATCGTCATGAACGAAGAGAGGAACAACTTGGAAATCGTCGCGATCTATGTATTGGACTAAATCGTTGCAATCTTCAGCTTCTGTGGTGCGATTCTACATAAAGGTATGTTCTTTCTACATACCCATCATCTAAAAGTAGGTTTTCTACGATCTATATGTCTCTACCCCCAACTTCTTTGGTTTACCCAATTCTGAAAGTTTTGGCTTTCAAAAATTGGGGTTTTAGTTAGATCTATAGATTTTAGGGTTGATTTTAGGGCAAATGATGAACAATTAGGGCAGAACTTCAATTAAGTAGAAAATATTACTTACTAATTATCAATTAGGTTGTAGTTGAAAATATTTTTAAAGGTTTCTTAGACTTCTGAACATGCGGGTGAATGGTATCGCCCAAAACAAGATTTGAGACAGTGGGCGTGCACAGTTTGATGAGTTTGCATAGATGATTACAATTGTGGCACCTGCTGGAAGTGCTGGAGGAGAAAGGGGTGGTTGAAGTTTGGTTCCTTGAATTATCAACACATGCTGCCATAGCTTCTGGAAATCAAAACACAGTTTTTATGGTTATGGTTGTAATGAGTATGAGGATGGTTTATATAGATGAACTACACATGTTAATTATGGTCAAATGGACTACACAACATAAAAATTTGGGGAATGGATAACAAAAAGAAGCATAGTCTGCCATTAGCATTAAAACTGTCTGCCACATATATAACATAATTGAAATGGAAATTGCATCTTGGTTAGCAATTCATTAGCATCTTGGTTAGCCCAGATCAGGCTACTTACTTGTTAGCACTTCATTAGCATTTTGGTTAAAACTTACTCACTTTTTAAGTTTCATAATTGATGACAATAGTAAAATGATAGGGAGTTTAACATCCTGACTGGTTTTTTAATAGACAGAAAGACTACAAGGATGGGAGGTATTCTCAGGTTGTTTCAAATGCACTGGACATAAAGCTGATAGATGACCTTGAGCAGTTGAAGAAGATTAGGTACGTTTTCAACCAACTTTTTGTAATTTCAGCTTATCTTGTCAAGTTGTTCATCATATGCTATGCAATTGGCACTCATGAACTTGATGATTCTATGACACATGACACATTAGCTGATGTTTTATATCTCACAGAATTTTTGCAAGAAGCTAACCATTTTTAGCAATCAAAGTTGCGGCACCTAAAGTACAAACCTTGTTTACACTCAACACAGTTAGAAGTCTGAGACCCATTAAATAAAAAGGGATTTCACTAGAGAAGGGCCATTGTTTGAAAGGAGAAAGCTTCTTAGCAAATTTTTAATCCCTATAAAATATAAAATGTTTCACTAACCTAATGCACACCCCTCAAAAGATTGCTTCTGGTTAAAATGCAAGAGTCAAAGTTAAACACACTTCTACAAGTTTTCTTTGCATGAGTATGGCACATACCAAGACTTTGTACAGCATGGAGGCCTTTGCCTTGTAAGTTGGTTTATTTTGAGCAAATGTGAGGCTTAAAACATACCCTTAATGCTTCTTGTAGTAGTGTGACATTTGAAATGTGAGGCTAAACTGGATATTTTACATAGTTGTTCTACATGGAGGCCTTTTCATTATTTCAGTTTACTTGCTTTTTCTTGTTAGCACTTCACTAACATCTTAGGCAGTAACTTACTCACTTTCTAAGTTTCATAATATCTCTTTTGAGTTGTTGTCAAACTGCAACTCTTTTTTTTCAATATGTAACAAACAAGGGACTTTTCATTATTTCAATTAACTTGCTCATTTAGGCCACATATATAACATACAAAAGACCTGCATCTTGGTTAGCACTTCATTAGCATTAGCATCTTGGTTAGCCCAAATCAGGCTACTTACTTGTTGGCACTTCATTAGCATCTTAGGCAGTAACTTACTCACTTTGTAAGTTTCATATTATCTCATTTGAGTTGTTGTCAAACTGCAACTCTTTTTTTTCAATATGTAACAGGTTGCAATCTGTTGAGACATCAAGAGGACAAGTTTTACTTGAAGCTGCTTTGAGAAGGCAACAAAGGATGAAGGCTGCTGATAAAAAGAGACAGATGGATTCAATTGCAACGCAAACAGCTGTTGGAGGGAAGAATGGTCATGTTGGCAAGTAATTGGATGATGAAGATGGCATGTACTGTACTTTAGATATTTTTATGGTTTACTTGTTGGAATTGTTGGAAACTTGTTAGATTTGGAAACTGTTGTTGGAAACTTTGGGTACTTTTTACTTTAGATTTTGATATGGTTTACTTGTTAGATGTTTGTATAGATTTCTGATGACTTTGGTGTGAATGTACTATACTTGTTGGAAATTGCATTTGGTTGGTGATTTTTATGGTGACGTTTCAAACAGGTGCTTTCACACGTTTTAATGTGATGTTTCAAATAGTTACATTCACAGGTTTTTTATGGTTGGTGGTTTTTATGGTATTAGTGGTTGATGTTTCAAACAGTTACTTCCAAAGTTTTGAACAGTGAATGAGGTTTTCATCGGAGCTAGAACACCACAGTGGCAGAGCAGCATGTTGATTCCTCGCTTTTGCATGGCCTTGTGATCCATTATGGCATGGAGATGTGGGTAGAGAACCAAAATATAGTTGGGATGTTGGTAGAGGAAGAAATGAGGCTGCTAGAAGGTTGGTAGTGGAAGAAATGAGGGTAAGGGATGAAATTTTGTGTTATAAAGAGAGTATGAGGGCATTTTGGTCTTAAAAAAACACCTTTGGGGCGCCAATTCTTTCCCTCCAAAAAACGCAGCTAAATTGGATGATTTCCGTTAACTGTGCCCATTTTCTTAAACTGTAGGGGGGGTTTAGTGCTTAAATTTGAAGTGGAGGGGGGCAAAACGCACAACGTGTAAAGTAGAGGGGGTCATTCCCTACTTTCCCCTTATTTATAACTCTGCCCTGGGTTAGTACCAGTAGTGTTTCCTTCTTCTAGTTAGGATGTGTGTGGGAAGCTCCTCGTAGGCATCTCAGATTGATATCCGAACTTGAGGGGCTGAGGCTACTCTTATGCTCGTCTCTCTGGACCAGCACTAGTGTCCTTACCTTATGATGTCTTAGAGGTACTTTCCCTGTAACAAGAACACAAGTCTTTTGTTTTATGCTAACACAAACATTTCTTCGGCTCCTACACTTACGATATTCTCGGTTTTTTTTTTTTTGCAATGACCATAAAAAAAATTCTTTTTGTGTATTTTTACCACTTTTTATTTTTATTTTGAGTAAAATTACTCAAACAGTAACAAAAACTGAAAACACCTCCGAGATATTTTCAGTTTTTTTCACCCAATGTAAGATAAAGTAGCTAAATTTTTTTTTTTTGTGAAAATGATAAAAGTACAAGATCGTAATTTAATAATTGAATACCAAAATCATGAAAATAAAAACACAAAATGAAAACATAAAACGAATATGATAAACGTACTGCATGAATGGATGGACTTTCTTTCATCCTAGGTTTTTTTTTTAATTGTCTTGCAAACAGTGCTTGGTCCTTTTTTGTTGTTGGACAATCTGCTATTGTAATTCCTTATTAGTTTTGATTCCGTACATTACTTACGGGTGCAATAACTATCAAAGTAGTGATTGAGAGATCTCACACTTGTATGCTTAATAACAACAACAAAATTAGACAATGACAAAAAAAAATTGTTTTCATCTTATTATATGAGTTTTCTTACCAATTTTTGTTATTAAAGATGAACTTGAGCAATAGTTACTAGCTTTTAACGACAAACGAAGATGAAAAATTATATATGAAATGATAGAAATAGTATATCTAAAAATTGCCCCTTGTCTTAACAAGCCTAGAGGGGGCTACCAGGGTAAAAATGTCAAAAGTAACTAGCAATAGCCCATTCTCCAATATTGGTTACGAGATACCCTCCCTTCACTTTATGTACTTGCCACCAGCTCCTCCTCCCGCTCCCTTCCTCGTCTTCCATTATTTCAGTCCATTATTGCGGTCATTAGTGTCGAATTCCTTTGTTCAAATCTCCACAGGTAAGTTTTATGTCAATTTCTCTGGCATTTGTCATGTATTTCATGCCATTTTTGCGCTGGTTTTCTCTCCCTTAAACTATTTCTCAATTCTTGTCAAACCATTTCTCCCTTCCGCGATGTCCATCTGTCCAAGGGATCAGATACTGCTTTATAGCTCTATTTTTAGGTTTTTTTTCATGGATATATTAACATCCTTATTTCTACCTTACGCAGTGTCCCAACCCCTTAATTTCAATTTCTCATTTTCTCCTTTACAATGCCCACCGCCCAAAACAGTGGTTGTGATGGATGCGGTGGTTGTGGTATGGGATTCACGGCGGTTAGTGGTTGTGGATGTCTCTGATGGCTGTGATTGTGGATGTGGTGGTCGTGGTGTGGGATTAGCGGAGGTTGGTGGTTGTTGGTGTCTCTTGTGGCTATGATTGTGTTGGCAATCCGTTGTTGGTGGTCGTCGGCGTCGGTGGCCGTTGCTGGGCTGAAGATCGGCTTGAATTGGTGGTCGCGATTCAGTTAGGGGCGGTGGCCATGGGTTTTGGGCTTGGTGGCGACCGGTGGTCGTCAGTGTGCCGGTACTTGGTTGTGGGTGGCTCAGGGTTGCCATGGGTTGTTGTGGTTTTTTGCTGGATTTACATCGAGAAATGGTTGCCTTTGTGGCCGGCAGTGGTGGCCGCTTGTGGTGGGTCGTGGTGATGGAGAGATTTGGTTGTTGCGGTGGTGATCTACGTGGCAGACAAGTGGGTATCACCGGAGAGTGTTGCCGGCGGCGGCCCTTGGATATTTTGGATTGTAGGTGGTCGTTTATGGGTGGTCTCGGGTGGGCGAGAAGGGTGGTTTGTGGGGACGTGCTGGCCGGCGGTGATGGGCAGAGTGGCGGCTGCGCGGGTGTTACCAGCCGACGGGTGTTGCCGTGAGGGTGTCAAGGGCAGGCATGTCGACTGTACAAGACCCGTCACTGCCATGTTCTTTGTTGGTTGTACCGAATGCAATGTTGGTTGTTCTTGCATTATTGGTTGTACAATATGCAATGTTGGTTGTACAAAATGCATTGTTGGTTAATAATATTTGAACTCTCTTCTTTATTATTTCAATCGCGTGCATGTCGGTTGTTTTTTTAAATATAGTCTTTTTTGTTGCAGCTAATAATTTATGATTTGCCGTAAATGTATAAAAGTAACATTAACATTTCTATAATATTTATTACACCTATCAAAAACTTTAATCTTTAAATTAATTAAAGTAAGTTCCCTTTTCTATGTCAACACAATACCCAAATAGTCATAATTGTCACTTCATCCCACATACAATGGGAGATAATAAATACTACCTCCATTCATTTTGTGGTTCTTAAGATATATTTGACTACGTACCTTTTGGAAAGCTTGATATGATTTAACTAAAGTAAAAGTTATCCCTTACAAAATAACTTAGTATCTCCCATCTAAATAATAATGAGTTAAGTAAAAGTACTCCTTTTATAGGAAGAAAAAAAAATTAAAATAAAATGACGGGACATGTGTGCTATCTACAAAGCATCTAGCTTTGTAAATGCTTGTCTTTGTTACACATTGAAAAAAAAAAAACCGGAACATAAAGTATCACCGACATGTTTTAATTTTGCCGTATTGATAATGACCTTTAGAATTTATATTTTGTGTTATTTCCTACAATTTTCTTAATATGTCAAGATTGACCTTTAGAATTTATTTTAACTACGTCTTTTTAATAAAATTTTAACCATAAAAATCAAACACGTCTTTATAGATAGTTACTACTATTTGAGTTCAACCAAATAATTTATCCTCCATAAATGACTTAATATCTTGACACCCTTTTGGATAATAATGTATTAAGTAAAAGTTATACCTCTTTCGAGCAAAAAAAAAAAAAACATTTACACAGATAAAATGATGGGACATGTGGGCTTTGTGCCAAACGTCTGACTTTGCAAACACGTAACTTTACTACACACTAAAAAAAGACTAAAACCCTAAGTGTCAATGACATATTTCAGTTTTTAGACATGGAAATGCCGCATATATGAACTAACTAAATCGGTGAACAACGAGAGACACCACCAAAGAGAACATAGGCGGATTCGCAGAGAGTTGATATTTAATCGACGTAGTTACCCAAGAAGAATGTCAATTATTAGGAACGGACGTTTTGAACCACAATCAAGAAGTGAAAAAAATGAGAAGGAGAAGACAAAGTATAAGTGCTTAGTAGAGAGAAGTACACCTCGCGGCATGACAGGACAACTATCGGCACCGCACACTGCAAATCGTGATTGTCAACGTTCCAAATGGAGAAAATATAGATGCACTTCCCTTGGTGCAAAACGAAGCATCCACAAGTGACCAACATGCATCCAGACGTGTATCCAGTGTAGAATAACGGAGGGAGCAAAGAAAAAAATTATCAGGCTGAATGGAGACAGAGGATGTCATTTGATCAACGAGACGCACACTTACAAAGATGTAGTATAAATTATTAGTCGCGAGGATCGACAAGCGTACAAGGTAAGATTGATGATGAAATGGTAAGGTATGCATTTAGAGTTACTAAAGTCTTCAAAAGATTGTCACAGTTGCTCACTTGGAATCTGTTAATGCACAAATAACACACACATTTGCTCAGAGCTTGCCTCAAATAGGTGCGAAATGTAACAGTACTATACCTTTATTTTATTTTTTAAATTATTCAAATGACATATGATCTCACTTTGTGCAATAACTTATTTTCCTTATTCAATAACCACTACACAAAAATTTTTTAAAAAAAGAAGACGTAGCACTGGAGATTCAGTCGTACCTTCTAGAATTGGGGTTAAGGGATTTCATAATTTAACAAGAGATTATCATGAAAGTCATGGCATACATAGGTTCTAGATACCTCTAATGCGAACATGTCCTTATTGTGCCGCACGCCTATTTTACCATGAATCCTATGATTTATGTTGCTTAAACGGAAAGACTTCCCTTCCCCTAGTAACATGGCCACCAGAGATGGTTGCTCTTTACTCTGATCAAAGTGAAAGAGGGATGAAATTCAAGCAACATATTAGAACATACAACCATGTTTTTGCATTTACATCCATGGGTGTACATATTGACAAGGCACTGGCCATGAGCAGGAATAGTGGTGTCTATACTTTTCATGCACAAGGTGCAATTTATAATAAAGAATAGGTAATCTACTTCCGGACTCAGACGCTAGACCACGTCACTTGCAAATGTGCATATATGTTACCGAGCATAAAAATGATAACAAATTAGCAAAGAATGAAGTTTCGCAACGTGAGATTTGTGACAAGTTGAAGCAAATCTTTGATGCCCATAATCATTTCGTATATATGTTTAGACATTTGTCACAAAGATCAGACATAAGAAACTATAGGGCTACTAATCAAAGAGTTATCATCAGAGCGTCGCCAGTACAATCTCCCATCTGCATCAGAAGTTGCGGCCATATTAGTAGGTGGCGAAGTGGCAGGCAATGTAAACCCAAGAGACATTGTGGTTCAAACAATATCTGGAAACCTTATGAATGTTCAAGATGTTGATGGATATTACGACCCTCTTCTATTGCCTTGCGCGAACTATGGGTGGGATATTAATAGTAGAAACAATGATGGCTCAAGTGTAACATGTCGTGACTACTATGCTTTCATGCTATAGGCAAATGACTCTTTAAACTTTTGTGATATATTCATAAATTGCATTGTCATGTTCTTAACTCAGACCTACTTATAATTCATTTTGTTAGATTCGTCAAGGTCTTTCATCACTTTTGCTTCGTGGTGGACGTTTACTTCAGTAGTATGTAGTCAACAATTATGTGAAGCCTGAGTCTCATAGGCTAAGATGGATACATCAACATCAGGAAGATATACTTGGAGAAATGTACCAAGGTTTACAAGATATGTTAAACATAGGTAAAAATGATGCCGGTAGAACTTTTAATCTCTTAGACGTACTTGAATTGAACCTCCGGTAAGGACGCATTTTAATGCATATACTTATGTTGTAATAGAACATGTTGGAAAATGAACAATATTGCCATCATCATTTATTAGAAGTCGGCATGACATGTACCGATATTATCAAGATGCAAAGGCATTAGCACAGAGATATGGGAAACTAGACATTTTTCTCACTGTGACTTGCGACCCATCATGGGCAGGAATTGCAGCTGAGCTACTACATGGACAAAAACCACAAGACCGTCCTGATTTGCTTACTAGGATATTCCGAGCAAGATATAAAGAGTAGAAGAAAGATATTATGAATAGGGAATCTTTGGCAAGGTAGTTGTCCATGTCTTGGTGTTTGAGTTTCAGAAATGTGGGTTGCCATATGTTCATCTCATTCTAATTTTGCATGAAGATTATAAGTTGCACAATCCTGAAGATTATGACCTCATAGTCAGAGCTGAGATACCTTATAAAGATGAAGAGCCTAAGTTCTGTAATGTAGTTGTAAGGCATATGATACATGGGCTATGCTGTGTACGGAACCAAAGAAACCCGTGTATGAAGAACGGGAGTTGTAAAAGGCAATTTCCAAAATCATTTTCTGCAGTAACAAGACTGGGGGATGACTCATATTCTATATGTCGCTGAATAGGATGACGGGAGGTTTATTGCCTTAGATAGATGTGAGGAGGTTATGGTTGACAATAGGTAGGTTGTACCATATAATCTATGGGTACTATTGAAATATGACTAACACTTAACGTTAAAATTTGTTATACACTAACAAGTGTTAAATACCTATACAAGTATGTGCACAAGGGTCTTGATTGTATATGTCTTGAAGTTTGTCCAGGTCTCTCTTACGATGAAGTGAAACACTTTGTAGCAGCAAGATAGATATTCGCATCCGAAGCATTTTGGAGATTGTTTAAGTTTCTCATAAGTTGTATGCATTTGTCCGTTGACCGTCTTCAAATATATCTACCAGGTAAGCAACATTTAAGGTTCTATGCTCATCAAAATATTTTTGATGTGCTCACCAATGATCAAAACAATCGTACAAAGCTCACAGAGTTCTTCAGATTGAATAGCGAAGATGCAAGTACAAGGTAATATTTGTATCGCAAAATTCTAGAGCATTACCGATGGGTGGCAGGTGAATATACTTGGTGCAGAAGGCGTAACAACCACAAAGTAATTAGAAGGATGTATACAGTACCACCATCTGATTCAGAATTATTTCATTTAAGGATCTTGCTTAATCATGTTAGAGGGGCAAAATCTTTTGAAATTTACTCACTGTAAATGGAGTTATATATCTAACTTTTAAGCAAGCTGCAGAGAAAAGAAGTTTACTTGAAAATGATAACAGTGTCTTTCACTGCCTGTTAGAGGTAGCTGAAACACGTCAACATTACGACATTTGTTTGTGACAATACTAGTATACTGTGAACTGAGTAGAGTACGCGAATTATGGGACGAAGTTTATCCTTTCATGGTAGAAGATTACCTATCTTCGAATACTACAACTAATGTTTATATCACGAACAAGCTTTTTCGAGATATTAATGCCTTATTGCAAACTCATAATAGGAGTGTTGCTGAGTTTGATCTTCCACGGATGAGAGGAGATTTTGATGATAGTGCCGAAATCCCAAAAATAATACATGATCAGTTATCTATTGTCATTTCACATGAAGATTTGGAATCTATTTGTATGCTTAATAATAACTAGAAGTTTGCATTTGATGCTATTATGGGATCAGTTGAGCACAATGAGAATGCGGTATAATTTGTTGATGGTCCAAGAAGAACTAGAAAAACATATCTTCACCGGCAGCAATTAGAAATAACGGTAACATTGCAATTACAACGGCATCTTCTAAAATAAAAGCAATGTTATTGCCTGCGGGTACAACAGCCCATTCCATGTTCAAGCTACCATTTACTCCTGAGGCTTTATCTATTTGTTTAATTAGCCAACAATTTGATAGAGCAAAATTGTTGAGGCGGGCTTCAGTCCTAATTTGGGATAAAGCAACAATGTCTCATAGGTATGCACTTGAAGCTCTTGACCGAACCTTACGCGACATCATTGGCACTGATCTTTCTTTTTGGGGAAGGTAGTAGTTTTGGAAGGTGATTTTCGTCAAGTTCTACCATTAATTGTGCCAAAAGGTGGAAAGTCGAAAACAATTTATGTGTGCATCCCGAGATCATATTTATGGTCTAGTGCCAAAGTTCTTTGGTTGAATGAGAACATGAGGAGTAGAAATGACAAAAAATTTGTTGTGTACCTATTACGAGTTGGATAAGGAATTGAACCTACTATTGCCGATGAGATGATTGAGGTTAATTCAAGCATGGTTGTAGATAGGGAAGGACTGCAGTCGGTCGACAAATTAATTGATAAAAATTTCCTAATTTAGATTAGCATTTTAACAACTAGAGATATATGACTGACAGAGCACTGATAACGCCATGAAATGAGCATGTGGACATGTTGAATGTTAAGGTGATCAAAAAATATCCGGGAATGAATGTATTTACTACTCATATGATAAAGTTGAGAAAGACACATGTCTTCTATACCAGTCAGAGTTTCTCAACTCCATTACACCCCGTGGTTTACCCCCACATGTTTTGAGATTGAAAAAAGGGTCCCCTGTTATGTTAATAAAAAATATCAACCCAAAAATTGATTTATGTAACGGTACAAGGTTGTTGTGTCGTGACCTTCATGACAACTACATGGATGTGGAAGTTATGATGGAACACCATAAAGGCACAAGGGTGTTCTTGCCAAAAATAAAATTAAGAATAACTGATGGTGCAAATCTTCCATTTGAGATGGTTCATTATCAGTTTTCAGTGCGCCTTAATTTTGCTTTCACAATCAACAAAGCACGGGATCAAACATTACCGAATGTGGGGATCCATCTTCAGAATCATGTATTTAGTCATGGGTAACTATACGAGGCATTTTCTAGAGGAACATTAAAGGAAACGACAAAGATGTTGGTTAAAAGGGAAGGATTGACAACATGGATGCAATACACAAAGAACGTTGTTTACAAATAAGTGTTACAAGTATCATGTCTATGAGTAAATTCTCAAATAAGGTTCATTGGATTTTTACTTCCGGCTATTAAATGCATATTATGATTTCAAGTTATATTTTGTCTCTATATTCAACATATGGAATATAAAGCTTCTGAACGTTTGACATTATAACTGAAAATGTAGGAAATAATGTCGACTGCAGCATGTACAGTGGAGTTAATAAAGACAACTTCATGAATATTTTTTATCAATTAGATCTTTGTTACCAGTGGATAGGATGCGACAATGGAAGTCAGCCAAAGGTATGCAAAGAGACTTTGAAGTCAAATTCCATATAACATCTTTTGAAAAAAAATGTCTAATTATATAAAATTAAACTTAATGGTAATAAAAGTAGGGTCATATGTCCTGGCTTGCCCATCACGATTAGAATGTCTGGATTTAACTTGGGGCGAATGATACTACGCGAGCTAAGAATGCAGGAGCAAAAGCGGTAGGTTCATTATCTCTCATGGCATTAGATATTTCACATATATCTTATTGTTTTTTTAATATTATTTTCTAAGTCTACAAAAACAATGTAGTACAAAAATTGAGTGGGACTTAACAAATGTGATAAATAGATGATATATTGTAGCATGCAACTTTCATACAATCTAAATAAACACTTCTAACAACATGTTTATATAAGTCGGAATACAATGTCGAATATATGAGTGGGACAAATATAAAAGTTTTAGGTATGCAGATATATGAAATTTGTGTATAATATGAGGTTGAGAGGTTAACACTTTCGTGAAATAAGCATAGACACCTGCTATGAAAGGAAGACGGCAGAGACGTAAGAGTGGAAATTACACTCCTCTTCATGGCAGTACTTGTCATTGTAGTACGTTTTTTTTAATCTTAGCTGTTGTTCTTTATAAAATCAAACTCAATATTGCACTATTTTTTTTCATCATTTTTCAATGAATACTTGCGGAGAAAGAAGATGTACGTTGCTGAATATAAAACGATATGTCATTTTTTGACTAGGTAGGAAATAAATATTTTTTGCTAAAATTAAAAGTTATATGTGTGAGAAAGGTAGTAATGTCGTGATGCTTATATCATATTTTGCAGGGCCATGGCTGAAGTTTCAGGAAAACAATTAGAAGACGAAGTAGAGTAGAAATAGATGTCTATTTTTCTTTACGCAATCTTTGGTGCTACTTATTTGAAAGCTTTTAAGTTTAACATGTAAATTAAAATAAACTTCCTTTGGCTCAGTGATGTTATATAAACTTTTGTAACTTTGATTAAATATTGTCTAAACAGATCTTTTATGACTGATACAATAAATGAATGGTACAATGGCTTGTGGCAATACAAGGTATTTGGCTTGCGGCAAAAATGATAAGTGTGTGTATTTGGCTTGTGGCAAAAATGATAAGAGTGTGCTTGGATAAAGAATTTCAAATTGTCTTGTATTTCAAAATCTATTCATTTTAAAAGTCGTTGATTACAAATTTATGGAATTGTAAATTTTGTGTTTGGGCAATTTTGTAGAATGAATATTTTATATGTGGATTTACATTTGAAAATTTGAACCTAGATAATTTGATGTGTATAGATACAAACTAATGAGAGAGAGCATCTCCTTTTTTGTATGAAAGAAGTTACCTAAAATAATGGAGACTTTTCTGTAGAAGGGATTTGACAAATAACTAGTCTGTCTGGACTAGTTATTTGTAGAGGGAACTTTAGCACACCAAATTTCTTTTCCAAATCACTCCTACAATTTTGTAAATTTATCTTATCAGTATCGAAACAAGAGATTTTATATAATGTATTTCAAAATCCTCTATTAAAATAAAATTCTCAGTTCAATTATCTCATCCAAACACACTCTACAGATATGTAACAAATGACTGAAAAGAAAATGGAAGAGTAAGCTATGTGTATAAACTTGTAATCAAATAAAAGGTGGGAAATTATCTTAGCTAGAAAGAAAAACTAATTGAGAATATTGGGCTTCTCTAAACAAATTAAAAGAATTTAAGATTAAAGGGAACACATAGAGAATTAGTTTTGACAAAATCTTAAGAATTAATGAAATTTCAAAGTTATAAATAAAATATTTAAATGTGACATGTTGACACAAAAGAGAGAGAAATTTAATTGATTGAATTTTCAATGACAAAAAAGAATTCAAATCAAACCGAATAAGAGAAAGGGAGAGAGGAAAAACGAATTGAAATCATTATTACAGAGATGAATAAATTCAAAATGATTCAAATAGTCAAAATAGGATAGTCCACATAGTGAACTAAGATTTTTCAGTGTCCACATAGATGGTGATGTGACAATTCTCTTGGTTTTGATATATATATATATATATATATATATATATATATATATATATATATATATATATATATATATATAGCCGATCCCTGTCTACCGGTACCGCAAGAAAGACTAGCGGTTGGGGGCCACGAGGAATACACCCAACCGCAACAAAAGTGTTGCGGTTGGTCATCACGCCCAACCGCAACACTTTGTTGCGGTTGGTCATTTTTTTTCTTCTCTTTGTTGCTTCCCTTATTTTTTTTCCTCTTCTCTTCTTTGTCGTTGCTGCTTCTCTTCTTTTTTTCCTCTTCTCTTCTCTTCTTTGTCGTTGAGAAGCAGCAACGAGAAAGAAGAGAAGAGAAGAGGAAAAGAAGAGAAGCAGCAATAATGAAATGGGTGTGTCCTTTTTAATATACTAGTTAGGTCCCCACGCGCGTTGCGCGTGGGTTACTTTAGGCAGATGTATATGCAATTGTATATGTTAACTTTAAATGTCTTTAAAACCGAGAAAGATATTTACAATCGAGAAGATGGCACCACGGTGATCTTTACATGTTATTTACATGTGAGATGTTGCAGGTAGTGTGTTAGTTATTACATAAGACATGCATAATAGTTATTGTATTTACATAATCTACATTGTCTTCTTTTGTGTTTTCTTCCGGGAAGACACTGCAGAGTCAGATATCCTCAATTTCTTTGACGTTCCATTTGGCTGGAAAAGATGTTGACGGGTTATATGCAGGTGGTGCTAGTTGGACAAGATATTCCTTATGTGAAGCTCGAAAGTTGATGCTTGCAAGGATTGCATCGCGTTCATTTGTGTCCATGTCAGCAGCCATAGCTCATCTTTAGAATTCATGCTCAAACTATTCTTGAGATTTGAAAAAGTTCTGTTAGCTCACATGATCTAAAGGTCTCTGAAGCTTTCCACATTGGGATATGGCATATCACAGGTAGATCACAAAACCTCAGATTGTCGCATCAGCAGGTAAGGAACAGAGAATTGTCAAACAACCATGAGCAAATCAGGTGGACATTATGCTCAAATGGTAAATTTAGTATACGTACTGCAGGGAATTAGTTAAAGCAGAAAGCAAAGCCTGTGATTTCGTGGAAATTGATATGCTTTGCTGGAGCTTCATAAGTGTGCACGACATCGTGGATGGTTTGCAAAAAGAGAGTGCTCACAAGGGATAAACTCAGAGGGTGGAAGATTATTACTGATGATACTTGGAGCGGAAGGAAACTATGGACATTTGCTCATGACCTGCCACTTTTCTCAATTTATTTGGGCAAAAAATTGAGTAAAGTTGCAAATTATGCAGGACATATGAAGCTGGACAGATCTATTACAATTTTCAATACAAAAGTTTATGAGGAAAAGCTTTAGAGCTATGCTCTGCAAATGAGTTGTGGTGATTACTGTTTACAACATTTAGGAGGAAAGGAATTTGAGAACTTTCACAGGGCAAAAAATGTTTTACAGGTTGGAAAAGGATAGTTGAGTGGAGATTAGTGACTCTCATGTAAATGATGAGATGGAAAAATTGAGTGAGTAGGCAGCTAACAAGCTGATAGCAGGTTGATGTATAAATGAACTGTGATTCCATTTTCGCTCGTAATTGCAAATAAAAAGACGTGTTACCAAAAGAACCCGGCTCGGACTTCTTTCTAGGAAGTCCTTCGCCCATCTCTTGCCTCTTTGGCTCATTCATAAGGAAGATATCATATAGGTAGGCTACTGCAGGGTATGGAAATTGACTGGTACTTTACATTAGAAGGTTCTTGGTATAAAGGAACATGTTGGGGTGTTCGTTTACAACTGTGCTGTCATGGGTTGTTGATATAATCTCTAAAAGAAAATTGACCGTAAAGAAAGGTTTCTACAATTTGGCCTGGACCTTATGTAGCCTCTTTGCCCTTTTGTCTCATTGAAATGAATTTTTTTAGCTGAAGGATTTGATTCTTGAACCTTTTGTTTCATGGTACTACATTTTCTAACTTTTATTATGGATTCAGGGTATGGAACTTGACCGATACTTTACATTGGAAGGTTCTTGGTGTGAAGGAACATGTTGAGGTGTTTGTTTACAACTGTGTTGTCATGAGTTGTTGATAATCTGTAAAAGAAAATTGACAGCAAGGAAA